>JZKD02S2278408.1:780440-829302 GCA_000966675.3 Picea glauca
CCCGTAGGGGTTTTACCACGTGAAAACATTGGTGTGTTGATCTTTGATCTGGTTATGTGAGTGGTTACTGAAGGTGTTCGTCCTCTGTTGGAATACCTGTGTTGTCAAACAAGTAAGATTAATCATATATATGTTTTTTATAGAGTATGGACAACCAAATGAACTTGGATTTTATGATGTGTGTTAATTTATGCATTTAGATATAGTATGAGGAATTTCAGTGAGTCGTTTTAGCAGTGACATGACCTAGTTGGGGGTTGGGTATGTTACATATCTCTTGTATTACCTTGACCTAAATCAATCTTTAGGTGATGAAGAGAGGGTGTGATAGACTTGGCTACTATACTTGCTACTTTGATCCCTTGAGGAAATGAGGGAAGCATTTCTTGTGTTGTACCTCCTCCGTCACTAACATGATGGAAATTCTTACTAAGGTGATAGTAGTAGGATCTTCCATAGTTACACAGATTTGGGATTGTTGGTGGGATCATTAGAAGCATGGCTAATGGATTTTCTAATGATTTTACACATGTTATCATACTAAGGGTTGGTTGTTTTACTTTTCTTTTTAAAGAACACCTTAATAGAGAACTCGTTAATGGAAGTATATAAAGCGTTGTAGGAAAATTATGATAGAGGTACTCAATATTGTTATTATAAGATAAGAGATTCAATTCATTATTTAAATCCTTAAAGAAAAGATCAAGACTATTTTGGCTAAAAAAAAAGTGCCTTTGGTTATCAGAATTTTCTCCTTTGGTTCATGAGCATTTAAAAGATCAAAATTTACTATTATTTTGTATAAGGGGATATAAGATATCACATAATCCAAAACAGTGCTACCCACCCCATGAATACAAGTCATTTGGTTAGATTTCTACCGCTGCACTAGACCATTGAAAATTATTGGATTTACATAACTGCAAAGCTTGATTAGCTCCGTTCCAAAAAATCTTAGTAAGGTCTTCATACTTTCTTTTGTATATGTTAGCTAAAAGAAGCTCCTCACCTAGCCATAGAAGATTAGGGTTCAAATCATTGCTTTAAAAAATAGTTGGATTAGTTGTAGTTCTAATATTAAAGTCTCCTAGCAAGAGTATACTACCTTCATTTCTAAGCATATAAATATCTTGTTCTAAACTATTGTAGGGACAATCCCCACCGGGTTAGGTCGATAATTAGTAGGGTTGCATGAAATAATATATTTTCATATAAAAAAAAATTATATAACTGCATCGAATTTAACAATAAGATTTAGCTAAAATGATTGGGAGAAATCATTTTTATCCTCTACTTATGTTACCGATCGTGGGGTGGGGGGCTGGATGATTTATGTTAAATTAAGGATAATGGCCCCGACGATGGCTTACCTTTCCGATTCATCTTTGGACCCTAGTCCTCTATGTATCGAAAAGGTGTGTATTCGTATATACCCCGATGGGTTTGCGTGACCGACGTCGGCCTTGCATAATTATTGTGGAACATACACAATATAAGTATATACACACTTCTTTACTTAGGTATATACACGATATTGCTTTGTGTTGCATTTGATATTTGTTGTGAAGTAAGGACTACATTGAGACACTGAAGTAGGGATGGCTGGAGACCACACCTACGTCTCCCGGTTGGAACCGCGACAAAGGCGTTCAAGAGATGAGTCGGCGACAATGATGCGAAAACGCGGACGTAGTGTTAGTCCCCCACCTACCACCCAATTGTCTCACAGTAGGAGGAGATCTCTTGGTTACGACGACGACGATCAGAGATACAACTTGAGCCACAAGAGGAGTCGCAGATCACGGCATACTTATTACAATTCTACACCTCGGCATCGTTCTCCACGTTCAATTCCAGATCTTGATCCTCCACCAGACCCAAATATGTAATTATCTTCAATTTTTTTTTCCATATTCATTTCTTCCTCGTATGTTAAATTCTATCAGTGCATTAATGTAACTGTACTTCTCTCATGTGGTTTTGACGGCTAGGTTTGAGGCTGAAGAATATAGACAAGCTAATATAAACATGAAAAAGCTTCAATTTTTTGAGGAACACAGTGCTTATGACTGGTGAGGAATTGGTTTCCTTACCTTATTAAAGTTGTTGGTATTTTGATTAGAGCTCAGGTGAATCTAAAGCACCCCTGCTTGAGAATGAATCTAAGGCTCCAGGTCTTCTGCCATCCCTAATAATATAAGAATGACATTTACTGCTACCATATTATCACGTAGGTCACATTTGAAACACATATAATGATCATCCGCTAAGTACAAGACTCTCCGCCTGTTACAGATAGGCCCCAGTTCTCCTTGCAGGCAGCATCAAGGAAACTCCTCAGACATTGACTTGTTTGTCTCCATCATCCCAAAATTTTCCTGAATTTGGCTTCTGACTATGTTCTTAAGATTATCACATCCAAAACCAAAAAAATTAATAACTAGCACAGCTGTTAATTTTAAGCTGTTAACTAAAATTAATAACTAGCATAGCTGTTAATTCGTTGCTGGTGAACGCACAAAGGCTTAATTCGTTGCTGGTGAACTCACAAAGGCTTACAGTTGGTAAGATGAAACAAGAATATGAAGAATATGAAACACTGAAAATTATGAAACTATTGATTGTAATTATGCGACTGTTATAAGTAAATGTGGCACAAATGTAAATCTAATAATGTAAAATGATAAAAGATTAATAGTGGAGTAAATTTGTAATTGGATAATTACACAATCATTAAATGTACCCATTATCATTATCAATAGGTGTATGTCTTTAGACTTAAATATACATATGTGTGGAAATGATTTTATAATAATTTTTTATATTTACGCCTATCTCATATGTGCATATTTTATCTATTGTTCAGGATGAGAGACATCTACGACCCTTCACGTGAAACTTGCATTCAACAAAGTAAGGAAATGTTGGAGGCCGCTGTATCCGATTATTTAGATTGGAATTATGTCGAGACTGTTCCGTCCGAGAAATATGGAACGAAATATAACTGTAAAGCCAAGGGCTGCGCCAAGGGTTTTAAAGCACGTAACTTTGCAGAAAAACACTTGAAGGGAAAACACCCAGAGCTTGTCCGAGAACTGACAGAAAAAGCCAACGATGCAGTGTATTTTCACAGCTACATGAGGTAAGCATTAATTGTAGTACAAAACTAAAGCCGTGTCAAAATAAACCATAGTTTTATTTGATTACACTTTGAGGTCTCTAATTTACATTTTTTGGTATCTTTTATTACAGAGATCGAAATGCACCCTATCCAGAGCAGGTATGGGTATTGCCTGCACCATTACATAAAATAATCCAGAGAATATACGTCCTGAAATGTATATAAAATATTTAAGCTCAGATACCCTGCATCTATAACAAACATTGGATGTATTTATTGCAGAAAAGTGATCTGCCAGGTCCTCCAGCTGTGGTGATGCCTATTGCAGGAGCTGGGTAAGTATGTTTTTAGCATAGTCGTTACGGAGAAACTCCATTGAACAAAATGGAGTTATTTTGAAATAATAGATATATCAAGTAATAGAGTTATTTTGAAACTCCGTTAGCATATTCTCTATCAAGTAATAGATATATTTACAGCAAAATGAATTTTGAAATAACTTCATATATCAATCTGGTTCGCTGGGTGACTAGACTGACGATGTTCGTTTTTTTGTTTTTTTGGCATGTAATGAATATATTTTAGACCGTTGGGGCCATTTCTTGGTGCTTCATTTGAAATAACGTTGGAAGTGATGGGCCAATCAAATCTCAAGTCTCCATTAATTCTTCCTGATCGCCATGGTCGGCCTCGCCAGGGGTATATTCTTAAAGCACCCCTCACTACTGTCCTATTATTTTTACTGTAATAATTATATATGAAAGGCGTCTGATCAAACAAATTTAATTATACGGTGGATGCAGATATGTTGACCTTGACGCTCCTGAAGAAAGGAATATTTTTCGGGATTACAAGACTTTGTAAATTCAAGAACATTGGGGCACTTAAAAATTAGTGCTTTATTTTTCTTTCACAATTAAAATTCGATCGTATATTTTTTTCTTTCTCAATTAAAATTTGGTCACATATTGAAAACGTTCTAAGTTGTATGGTCTTTGGGGCACCTAAAAATTGATCTAAACTTCAAGTCACAATCTAACACACCGCACAATTTCACTTTTTCAATTTCTAGCAAGGTGCTATCGGTTTACCTTTATCTATTGCCATTCAAGGAATCTCGCCACATAAATTGTAGTATCTTTTATTTAATTATATAGTGGTTTAGGTAATGCAATATATTAGATATTATTTTTAGGATTAACTGGATAGTGTAAGTCATTAATTTATGATTCATATCTATAAATATTAATCACAATTAACCAAAAAATAAAATTCTGGAAAAAAAAAAACATACAATAAATGAAATTTTTGAAAAAAATCATTAAGCTAAAATAATTCAACAACAGCTGATTCTTGACTCACAGATTCTCGATCTCCATCGTTATCTACCTTTCTGTTTAATCCACACACAACGTAAATATCAAGGAAGAATTCTGTTTAATCCACAGCAGTCGCAATTCCTCTGTAAAGAGCCTCAACTTGTATGCATAAAATTTGAAGCCTAACCGTCGAACAGATTTTCTGAACTTTGAAACAGATTATTTCTATTCGCACAAATGTTTTTACCCGGCAGCATATATAGGATATTTAAAATGTTGATGGAGGCTATTGTTCACGGCTTCGATGTTATCGTGTGTGATCCTCAAAGAAAAAACACAGATTCACATTTATCCCAGCAGAGCACTAACAATAATCTACGTTATTCTATTGTAAAACGAATTAATTCTCACATGATTCTCATTTTCCAGTGACAATGATGTCTTGTGAGGAACTTAGATCCAGAGCTACCCATTTTGATATTAACCTATACACACAACACAATCACACTTCTTTATTATAATATATTCAAACCAGATACAGTACATAAGTGTTTTCAAATCCTATTTATTCTCAAATTAGAGAGACATGAACAAACTCCAAACCAATTCTAACGTAAACATAACCTTTAACACCTTACAATAAATTATCAATAATAACAATCTTGAACAAACCCCAAACCAATTCTAATGTAAACATCAACTCTAACACCTTGCAATAAATTATCAAGAACATTAATTATGATAGTAATTTGTATTATTAATCATGAATATATAATAAGAGATGACTTAATTAATTAATTAGCTTATCATTATCTCTACATTTGAAAGAATAATAAAATTGATGTCATAGTTTTAAGTTTTGCCTTTTTAAAGAAAAGAAAACATCAACTCTAACACCTTGTAATAAATTATCAAGAATATTAAGCATGATAGTAATTTGTATTATTAATCATTAATCTATAGTAACTAATGAATGAATTAAGTTATTAAGCATGATAGTAATTTGTATTATTAATCATTAATCTATAGTAACTAATGAATGAATTAATTAACTTATCATTATCTTTACATTTGAAAAAATAATAAAGTTAATGTCATAGTTAAAGGTGTCCATCCTTTCAACATATTACATGAAGAGATGCCATTAAATATTAAAGATTTTTCATTAAATACAACTACTTATTTCCTTTTAAAGAATATTTTTTTGAAGTTTTTTCAAAGAGTTGGAAGGAACTAATACGTACCATGAAAAAAACCTGCAATGCAAGGATAACCCATCTCTATGATCCTACAAGCATGAAACGTATTCGAACCTAAACTTAGGACAACCCATCTCTATGATCCAAGAAGCATGAAACATATTCGAACCTAAACTCGTTGATGAAATCATGGGTAAAATTCATCATTTATCCTTCTAGGGGTTTAATAATATTGAGGGACATGATTCCATCTTGGGAATGTAGGATTACCTAGTCAACCGCAACAAACATCTAGATCTTTCCTGAAATTGTTCTAATGTGTTCAAGTTGTTGGAATATACTTTCATTCTAATACTAAGAGGGGGTGAATGAGTATTAAATAGATTTTACCATTTTTTCTCTTTACAACTTTAATAGTTTATTATATGATTAATGTAGAAAATCAACAACATAGCATAGCTTATAGATATTAACTTGGAAACCCAAATGGGAGAAAACCACAAAACTTTGTTTATAAAAATTTTCCAGGAATCAACCTACTGTTAAAATGCTTTCATATACCAATCTCTAGGAGAGATCAATCTCTTTGATTGAGCACCAACTCAGCAACAATGTTTACATGAACCAACCTATAGGAGACACAAATCAGATATTCGTCAGACCTTTCACCTCCTAGCTATCCTTGCGCACTCATTCTCCATCTTGAAAACCTGATCTCTTCACCTTTTCCACACTTTTTGCTTCACTTGTCACTAATCCATCGTACCCCTTCGAAATAAAACTCTTGGTTACATCTCTTCACAACCACATTATTTTAAAACTTTAGAAGATATTGGATATGTATATAAACAATACACCCAAATGTTTTTCCACAACCAAAGAATACGAGGTCGGCTCTAGATCTCCACAAAAGCAGGCCTAGTCCAAAACCCCTTATTTTCTTCACTTGATTTACTCAAAATATAAGCTCGACATACAATATCCATCAGATCTATTCCAAGATTCAATCTCATTCATCAATTTTCTTCTTTGTCACACAATAGACCCTCAATGCTCAATAATCGTCCAATCTATCCTTGATTTGATCTAGAACATTGCTCTTCTTAAATGTCTTCAAGAAAAAACTATGCAATCACGACGTATAACCATCAAATCTTATTTTCAAATCAATCGTGGTCGTTTATTTGTTCTCTATCCATAAAAATGTTTAATGAAACCATAATGCACAACAATCGTCTGATTTGGACCTTGGATTAATCTCTACCATTGATATCATTTACCGCAGGTCTAAAGAATATCTTTTATTACTTCTAAGACCTCGAAATAGCACCCTCAAGTTCCACAACACTCATTTTACACTCATAGTTAGACACACTTTAGGAAACTTCATTATGGGGTGTTTGGATCGTGCGATCTATGACACGTGGAAATCTCCTAGGCAGGGATGATTTTAAGGATGGAAATTTATTTTAAAATGTAGAAACCTTAGTGAATCTTACTAATCCTTCATATGACAACTATAAATGTTTGGCGATATTTTTGTAAAAATATTCAAATTTCTAAGGATTTTATATAATTTTTATAAAATTTTGGCGATTTTTAAGGTAAAATAATTTTATCCTATAGAATTTGGGCGAATAATTTTTAAAATAGAGAATCTCGTTTTTGGAAAAACCATGGAAAATTAGCCCATGAGCGAAATTTAGCCCCTAAAATCATCCATGCTCCTAGGATGTCATACCTGTTTTTATTTGCAACATTAGATCTGTGACACATGGCGACCTCCTGAGTCGTCAGAGCTATCACCTTCTGGACCATATGATCTATGACACGTGGTGAGATCCTTAGCCATCGAATCTCTATTTCTTAGTACTTAATCATTTTTTCATTCTTATCCAATTATTCAATATTTTACTACATGACTATGGGTTTTCTCTTATTCTTCTCATATTCCTAATATATTTTCATGCTCACTATCTCTGCAAAATCTTGACACTTATTCGATTTTCCATTATTTGCAGAATAACGGGTCAGTGGGAATTTCTCTCCTTCTTTGCATACCTCTGATTCTTCGCTACTCCATGATATCTCAACACTTAGTACTTCTCTTTCCATCCAATTCTTGGTACTTAGTTATTTTTATACTTCAAAGAAATTCTTGGTGTTTTCCCTTCAACATATTTTTATACTTCACCTTTTTTCCATGATTTCACCATGGGTCTATGGGGCCACATGATTATTTCATTTCTTTGCACATACTTTTGATTTTCTACCCCTGTGTGATATATTGGGACTTCGTCATTTTTTAGTTCCCACTGTAAGGGCCTCAAACCTTTGATCTTGGTCATTGATATTAGAGAATCAATGGTTAGGATTTAACTGTCTCCATGTCCACTGTTCTTCATACCAAAAGGTTAGTCTACACTCAAAGTTTCCTAGCTTGTCTATTCACTTTCAATTGACGTAAAACATATGTTTCAATATAAATCCTTAGAATATCATTTTCCCAATGAATGTGAGATATATGAACATGGGATTTTTCCCTTCTATTTCTTGCATGCCTGAAATTTCTACGCCATGTAACTTTAACTTGAGCTCGTGACTTTAAATTGATTTCATTAGGGTAGGATCCAAAAGATAGAACTGGAATTGAATCTTTAATCAAAGACAACGAAAAAGAGGTCCAAGTCCTAAAATGAAAATTGAAAATGCCAGCAATAGAAGATATTCAAGATAAGCAGTCGTTCACTTGTAAAAACAAAAGGATGAATTGAGTGATCAAGTGGAAATGATTACAAACAAAAATGAGACACTAAAATGAAAATTGTAAATGCAATCAATAAAACATATTCAAGCTAAGCAGTAATTCAGTTGTAAAAAGAAAAGGATTAATTGAGTGATCAAGTGGAAAATATTACAAAGAAGAACCCAAGATTAAAAAAGAAAATTGACACTTTACTTTGAAAACCATTATTCTTGAAGTGGAATTCATTAAATATGGAATAGAAACAGAGAAAACAGATAATTTAAAACAAGTATCTACAATCTAGAAAGAGTTAGGAGAATTGGAGAAAGATATTCAATGGAAGTATGCTAAGATAACACATTTGAAATATGAAGTGGATAAGAGAATTTTTTGGATTGATGCCAGTCATCAAAAGTTAGCTGAAAAGGAAATAATTATAAATGAAGAAAATCAAACATGGATGAGGAAATGAAATCCTAGGACTAGTTTGTGAAAAAAGATTTATGGAAATAAATATTTTATTGGAGCCTAACATATGATTTAGGACCAAATTATATTAATTACAAAAAAAATATGAGAACTCGTTTTAATGTGATTCAAGAAATAGAGACCTTTGAGCTCAAAACATATGATTTGGGACCAAATCATATTAATTACAAAAAAATATTAGAATATTTAGGAAATAGAGACATTGGAGCTTAAAGAGTATAGATTGAGATTACTAAATATTGGGATCATTTATAAGACAAGCCTCAAATAGAAGATGGAATTATTAATTTCTTGAATGTTTTTTTTTTGTTTGCTAGTTTGTCTATGACCGGAACTAGCCTGTGGTTGAGAAACCACGACTTAGGGACATCTAATCTATTAAAATCACTTTTAACAGCTGGACATCTAAGCTGTTAAGCTGTTAAAAAAAACAATAGGTTAATGAAAAGATCAATTTTTGAAAAAAAAATTAGTGATTTTAGACCATTGAACACTATTACTAATTCGTTTTATAATTTTCACATACACTTTTCAATATGTTTACATAATTAGACATTTATTTTAGAAACATTGTAGATTTTAATCACCTAAAAGAGAATAAATGGAAACATATTTCTAAACTTAGGAGCGAGGACCCACCAAGAGTGCAATTACCTCAAGTGGCATCCATACCAACATCACAATGCAAATTCTTAGTAAAGGAAAAATCATGAGTAAGTATACAACTCTCAGCTATCTTTGACACGAAAGTAGAAAGAGATAACAATTTTCCAAAAAACTCAAGTTCCACTCCCCCACTCATTTTGCGGGAAATCCTTACTCGTAACAAGAAAGGGTTCAACACAAGAAGATAAAAGGGAAAAGACACCAAGGAAGAAGGTATCAATTGTCAATTAAGAGAACTTGCGTCCAATAGCCATTTCGATCTTTTTATTTAGAGATATTGATTTTTCATGATCATAAAATATTTATAGTTTAGAGGATTCATCCCCAATGTAATATGCAAATTTAATTTTGTTTTGTGTATGTGTAAAGACTTCAATCTCTTTAAATTTAATTTTTTTTTTTTATAGTTTTAACCTGAAAACTTATTTTTCTAATTATTAAAGTTTTAATAAGTTTTATTAAATTTATTTCAATTTTCATAATTATTATATTTATGACTAAATTATGTTAAAATTAAAAATGATATATATATATATATATATATATATATATATGAAATTAAAAATATTATTTCCAAGAAAATTGTCTTTATTATTATTATTTTTTCATTACATTTATTTAAAGTTGATTAAATAGGAATATGTTTACTTTGTAAACGAAAATGCATGTTTGAAATAGTTAGATTTATAGCATAAACTTTTTTATTTGAAAGTAGTTATATTTATTTTTATTTTCTTATTTGAATGTTTGAAGTGGTTATATTTGTAGTAAAAATTTATATTATTTTGTTTAAAATATTATTTTATTTTATTTTATTTCAAAAGACAAAATTTCATCAATTTATTTGAAGAAAATTTGCATAAAAAACAAGATATTTAAGAGTTATCTTTGGGGTTACTAACTTAAAATAATTGTTTCTAAAAGATTATTTTAATTCTTTTATTTCAAAAAACAAAATCTCAGCAATTTGTTTTACAAAAATTTGAATAAAAAACAAAATATTTGAGAGTTATCCTTGGGGCTACTAGATTATTTCATCTAAGTTAAAATTAAAGAGGATTTTTTCTCCAGAGGGTGTCTTGGAACTATTAGTTATCCAAGAATAGTATGAGGAACAACGTAATGATTTTATATTATGATGGTGTTTCCAAGGTGCTACTATATCATGATGAACCATAATCCATGTGAAAAATAAAGATCATTTTTTCAAATAAACAAGGTATCTTCACACAGGATGAACACCTTAATAATTTGGCCACACAACCAGATTAAAGATTTGTACACAAATGTAATGTTTGGTTAAAACCCTTGAAGAGGGAAATATTCCACAACCCTAGCCAACGCAACCACTTGAGGCAATATATTAATTAAAAACAAAAACATTCTACAAGTGATTTCCTCATTACTCATATTCAACAAATGACTCTCCATGATTTTTAAATAGATATCATGGACCAATCAATTTTTAAGCCAGTGATCAATATATCCATTAGTATCAAAGAGAATATCAACCATTGTATTACTTTTTGTATAGAACATATCATGATTGTTAAATTACATAAATATAAATTAATTATAATGCATATTAAAGAGACAAACTAAATAATATATTTTACCTAAAGACACATTAGACCAAGTTGATATTAACTAAATCCTAAGTGCCTAAATATCCTAACATCCCCGCTTAAGAAAAATTGGGATAGGATTGAAGGATTTAAAAAGGTGACACAATCAAAGAAGGAAGAAGGCATTAGAGCCTATCCCTCCTCAATGACAACTTCCTAAACTTTTAACATAGATCTAAACTTGGAAAAATTGTTCGACAACATAGGTATTCCAACAAAGGACAAATACCTTCAATAACCACTCAGAAAACTAGATCAAAGATCAACACCACTATGTTTTGATGTGGTAAAACCCCTATGGGGAAACATCCACGTCCCCAGCCAATGCATCCACGGGGACTGGTTTATTAATGGAAAAGAAAAATATTACATAGAGATTTTACAAGAGAGTTTCTCACAATCGATCATCAGGAAATGACAATCCATGCTCTTTAAATAGACATCATGGACAAATCGGGTGTTAATACATAGATTAATGGTCATTAAGAGCGAGAAGAATATGAACCGTCGGATCACTCTATGTCGGGAACATATTGTGACCATCAGATTTCCTAATTACAAATGCATACTAATGCATAATAAATAAACACACTAAGAAACAAACTTTTACCTAATGACACATTAGAACAAGTAGATCTTAACCAACTCCTAAGTGTCTAAATATCCTAACATCCCCCCTTAAGAACAACTTGGGATAGGATTCAATGATTTACAATGGTGACACAATAAGATAAGGAAGGAGGTATTGGAGCCTATCCTCCTTTATTGACAACTTTTTGAAATCCTAGCATATATCGAAGTTTGGAAAATGTTGCTTCTGTAAGAGACTTTGTGAAAATATCTGCAACTTGATCTTTTCTACGAAAAAAGAGAACTTCAATAACTTGATCATGAATGAGCTTTCTGATGATGTGCATGTGTATCTCGATGTGCTTGTTGCGTTAATATTTAACTGGGTCTTTGGCGAGCTTGATGGCAGTTTGATTTTCGCACCAAAGGTTGGTCGAATGCTACTGCTGAAATCCAAACTCTGAAAGGATCTTTCAAAGCCACAAGGCTTCTTGATTTGCATTTATCGTTGCTTAGTACTCTTCTTCTACTAAAGAAAGTGAAATATCATGTTGCTTCTTACAGGCCCAAGTGACAGGTCTTAAACAAAGGCTGAAAACATAACTTGAAGTACACTTCCGATCATCAGGGTCATTGGTCCAATCTAATTCAGTGAAACCAAAAAATAAAGGAGGCCCCCTTGAACTATAATATATCTCGAACTAAATTTTACCATGGACATAGAGAAGTATCCTTTTAGATGCTTTCCAGTGGCTTTCATGGGGTGTTTGCATATACCAGCCAAGAAGACCAACAAAAAAGGAAAGATCAGGATGGGTATGAGTCAAGTATAAGAGGCTACCAACTGATTGATGGTATAGGGTGGAATCAACTTTGGGAGAAGTACAGGTGGCATTAAGCTTTGACTCTAGATGGAAAGGGAGAAGGGGATGTTTTATAATCATCCATATGAAAGTGATGAAGAAGATCACGAGGATGCTTGCACTAGGAAAGAAAAATTCATTCATTGGTTTGCAAAACTTGGAGGCCAACGAAATAGTGCAAAAATCCTAAGTCTCTCGTTTCAATTTTATTCTTAAGGATGGTTTTCACATGGTTTAAATTTTTTGAGTCACTACTAGTAAGGATAAGTTCATCAACATAAAGGAAAAGGATTATGAGATGCCTTCCTACTTCCTTGGTATAGACATTAGGATCAAAATGGCATCTAGAGAATCTGGTGTCAATAAGAAAGTTGTCCATTTTTTCATACCAATATCATGGAGGTTTCTTAACACCATAAATATATTTCTTAAGGCAACAAACAAGGCTAGAGTCATTTTGGACATAGCCAGAAGGTTGTTCCATGCAGATTTATTCTTGCAAATCTACGTGCAAGAAGGCAGATTTAATATCCATCTGATGGACCTCCCATTTAGGTGAGACAAAAAGGAAAAGAACAAGGTGGATGGAATTCATTTTGGATATAGGGGAAAAGGTTTCATTATAGTCAATTCATTCAACTTGGGAAAATCCTTTGGCAACTAACCAGGCTTTATGTCTTTCAACACTTCCATCTTATGCATACTTAGTTATGTAGAACCATTTACATTTGACAAGTTTTCTTCCATTTGGAAGAGATACAAGATCCCAAGTATCGTTGGTCATTAAAGAACGATACTCTTCATTCATTGTTATATCCCAATATGGATTACCTGAAGCTTCTCCAAATGTCTTTGGATCACGAGTCTCTGAAACTTGAGCCAAAAGAGAAGAGGCTCACTGGAACTATGAATGTGTCTAATGTTGATTTGAAGGATCACTGACAACATCACCAGTTTCTTCTCGTGTTGAAGGGACTCATCTAGGAAGCTATGGAGCTGGTGTTGGTTGAGGTTCAAAGGAATCATCTAGAGGAAGGTGAGAAGGTGGAGATGGATTTTCATCATCACTGTCATCATATGAAGAAGAAACCAGAATAGGAACAGAAGAAGGCACAAACTTCGAATATGGATCACAGGTCAAAGAAGGCACAATCGCCAAATTAGGATCGTAGGCCAAGACATTTTCATCAAATTTAACATCTCTTCCAATAATAATTTCATTACAATGTGGTTGAAGAAGTCTATAAACTTTGACATATTCAGAATAACCAACAAATATACACTTCTCACTTTTAGACTGCATTGCTTTCCTTTTCTCATCAGGAATGTGAGCCCATTCTATACTTCCAAATACACGAAAGTGACTTACATCTTGTTTAATTTTAGTCCAAGGTTCTTCCAATGTTATATTTTTAAGAGCCTTTGTGGGAGTGCAATTTACTATGTAATTTTCACAGTTGATTGCTTTTGCCTAATACTTTAGACTTAATCCCTTATATTGTATCATACAATTATCCATTTCTTTTAATGTATGGTTCTTTCTCTTAGCAACACAATTTTGTTGTGGTATATATGGAATTGTGTGTTGCATTTGGATGCCCTGTGTAGTGCATTAACTTGTAAAATTATTATTCACATATTTGCCCCCATTATTTGTTCTTTAACCTTTGAATTTGATCTCCATATTGCTTTTCTACAAGGGCCTTGTAGACCAAAAACTTGCCAAAAACTTCACTCTTATGTTTTAATAAGTAAACCCAAGTACGTCTGGAAAAGTCATAAATGAAATTTAATAAATACTTTCACCCATAAAAATAAGGAGAAGAAAGTGGACCACACAAATCAATGTGAACATGATTCAAAGAGCCTGAGGTGTGCCAAGAGGCACGTTTGTCAAAACTGTTCCGATGATGCTTTCCAAGAACACAACCGGCACAAACACCATCTTTGCATGAAACAAGAGGAAGACCGGTCACCATCTGTTGATTACATAGTTTTTGCGATGAGTGATAGTTTATATGACCAAACTGTCCATGCCAAATTTTTCTCAAGTCATCGCTATGAGCAACAAAAAATGATGAAAAATATGATGACCCAAAGTTGTCAAACTTGTACAACCTGGTAATATCATCAACAATTATAGTTCCAAGAACATTCTTAGGATCTTTTAGATCCTTGTTTACAACTTGGTGAGGTGAAAAATCTACAGTTTTACCTTCACCTAAATGAGTGATTTGATATATTGATAGAAGGTTACAAGAAATACTTGGAACACATAATACATCATTGAAATGATCATTTTCTACTTGGATTGTTCCAAATCCTTCAACACTAAGAGATCTATCATCACCAACAAATATTGTCTTGGTGTTACATTCATTTAGAGAAGAAAATATGTATTTATCCTTAGCCATATGTTAAGATGCTCCAGAATCAATAATCCACTCATAATAAGAAGAAGTAGAAGTTGTATTGAAGGAGAAACCAGAAGTAGAAAGTGCATTTCCATGAGAAGAAGAAGAAGTAGAATCAATATTGATGTTGTGCTTCTTCATCGTTGCTTCTAAATCTTGCATATTTTTGAAACATTTGGACTCATCATGACCATATTTATCACAAAAGTTGCAATGTATGTAAGTCTTCTTACTTTTATATTTTGCTCATTTGTCACCATTAGGAGTGGAAATTGTATGAGTGGGTTTGGGACCCTTATATTGCTTGTTGTTGTGGCAAGGATGTTGCTTCTTGGGATTCTTGGGTTTATATTTTTTATGGATGATTAAGGATTTGTTGGAGGTACCTGCAGTGTTGATCACTCCAAGTTGTACAAGCCTATATTTCTGTCTAATCAAAGCATCATGAAAGTTATCAAGACTGGGTTTTTTATAAGATGTCCCTAGAGCCTCTTGCATGGCATAAAATCTAGATACAAACAAATAATATGCACTACCTATCTTAGAAAGAATAGGATAGATGCAATGATATTATTCTATATTTATCTTTTATTCTTCAAATAAAGTTATGAGTGTTTTAAACTTAGATATATAATCTTCAATGCAAGAAAATTCATTTGGACTTAAAGTCGGTACTTGATTTTCTAACTGTTATGCTCAAATAATATTGTGTTTACCAAACACAGATTCAATCTTATCCCAAGCTTCTTTGGGTTGATCAATCGATTAGAGGTGGAAACTAAATCAAGAGAGATGGACATTCTAATTAATCCACATGCTTCGTCATTCCTATTATCCCATTTGAATTTCTTATAAGCATTAGTGTGTGTTGTTTCCTTTCCCAAGGTAATCCAATACAATCCTTTACTTCTTAATAAATCCTCCATATGGGATTTCCATTGGAAGTAGTTGGTGCTGGTAAGAAAGAGATTACTTGTAGAAGACATGTTAGATATGTAGATAATATGTATTTAAAAACTGAAACTGATGATCTGGATGGAAATATCTCAAAAAGTTAGGTAGTTTAAAAAAAAATGACACTGAAAACGTGTTGGATCATGTTATCATTGATGCCAAAGGTTTAATTAATTGATGTCAAAGGATTGAGGTCAAGTGATTGATTGATTGCAAAGGATGATTGATTGATGCGAAAGGTTTGATTGACTGATGTTAAATGAACAATGTCTTGTCATAGCATACTAATGTAATATGTATTGTCCTTAATGTGAATGGATAGATGACAAGTGGAATCCTAGTCATTGATATGATGCATAGTTGGGTTGATGTAAAGATGAGTCATTATTGTCTTATCATGGTTGATGAGGAGTGAAAATGGATTAACTCCAAAGTGGTCCCTTTATGATGAAATCCCTCACAGGAAGACACTTTATGGTTGATTTATCCTAGAAGAATGGTTGGAGAATCCATCCTTGTTTGTGGAATAATGAGATGAATATCAGTGAATTTGTTAGTGAAACTATCCTAGTTGGATAGTGCTTGTCATCCCATTTCCAGTGGTATGTGGAATGTCACATAACTCCTCATGGTTTGAGATTAATGGCCTTACAAAGTTGGAGGACCCTCATATGTAGGATTGAAGCCCCAAAAGGTCAAAGAAGTCAAATAGCCTACAAATAAGAAATCATTATTTAAATGATAAAGTAAAGTGACAAAGTGAAGGTGGAGTATTTAAATGATAAAGCGAGGTGAAAAAGTCAAGGAGGAATATTTAAATGATAACATAATGGAGAACTTTCTATTTATGGAAAGTGGTTAATCCTAAAATGAGGAAAATGGGTTAAGTGACCTAGAAGTGGGATAAGTGACCTAGAAGATGCTTCTATGGAAGCTACTTGGAGAGTATAAATAAGAGGCAAGGGTCTCTTGTGAAAAAAATCTCTCATGTATCTCTTGAGAATGTATTGAAGATATATTCTGAGAGAGAGAGTGTGTATGGAGGATCACATGGATGCATCAAAGTTTCGGTAAGTCTGAGATCATGATGGAAAAAGTTTTGGAAGTTCAAAAACCCTAGTTTTTGAGGTATACACGGGTTATAGTGATCCAGGGTGCGTACATTCATGGGCTGAATGAGGACAGGTTGCGTACAATGGATGAAGTCATGAAGACTTGTGTGTGATTTGGTGTCAGGCTCTTTAAGACTGAAGTAGGTTCTAGATTTTCATTATATGGGCTCATATATACCATAGAAATTCTGGTATGGTTACATTGTTGTCTTGATGGATACTCTTGCTTGTTGTGTGGTGAATTCTTAAGGCATTCTTGATATGGTTGTTGTGATATGGTTTTTGTTGGTTGATGGAGTGAGCATCACTCTTATGATTCAATACTGATATGATTGCGATATTATATTGGTTTCTTATACATGATGTGTAGCATTCATATTGTATGGTTGAGAAGCATGAGTAAGTTGTTAGAGAGCTTCGATGTGTTTTGATTGGTTATGGGTCACATTGGACAGTGAAAAAAAAAAGAGAATGTAATTTAAGGTTGCTGAGGATCTGAGTGTGTGATGAAAAGAAAAACCCTAATTACTCAAAAGTTATATGCAGGTTGTAGTACATACTAACTGTGTCCATACGTGAGCTGTACTACTGGTAGGTAACATACATATCTGTGTTGCACTACCGACAGGTCACGTACCTGTTAATAGATTGATATTTGTTGAGGATTGTTTCCTCATCTCAGTTGGTGTTGAGGGTGTAAATTGAGTCTTGCATTATAGATTTGGTGCTCTTGTATAGTTGTACTATATTCAGTTGTTGTTGATAACCCAAGGATTGTTGTCCGTAATAAAAAAGAAAATTGTACATAGATCTTATGTTCCTTGTGTTCCTTATGGTGATGATTTGTTGATGATATATTGTTGATATATGATGCTGATATATGTTCAAATTTAACTGATTATAAGTGACATCACTAAGTAATGAGTAAATGATGATTTCTAACTAATGAGTTTTGTGAAGGGGAAGTTTAGGGAAGTTTGGGGAAATATCCCTACACTGTTCACCCCCGCTCTTAGTGTATTCAGTGTGTCCAGCAATTGGTATCATATTGGGCCTTCACTATAAGACTTAACAATTTTGGAGGAGATCTATGGACACACACATCGATGATGAAGTTCCAATCCTTGATAAGGAAAACTATTCTACTTGGAGAATATAAATGAGAGTGCATTTGAAAGAGATGGGAGCGGGTATTTGGAAGGAATCTATTGGTGGATCAGTTTCCTTGAAGAACAAGTCAAAGTTTGTAGCTCAAAGGGAAGGAAAGAAGAATGATGCATTGGCTCTCAAGACCATTCTTAGTGGACTCTCAAGTCCTATCAAAGAGAGCATGGGACAATGCACTTCTTCCAAGGATACATGGCTAAAGCTAGAGGAGAGATATAAGAGCAAGAAGGAAAATATTGAATACCACTCCATCAAGATCATAAAAGTTAAAGAATATCCAAAAATGCTTGATTGCATTATTTATAAATGTGATGATGTTGACACAAGGGAATATATTGAAGACATTTCAAATGAAGGCAAAGGATCATGTGATGATGTTGGCAAAAAGGAAGATCTTGAAGATATTTCAAATGAAGGTAAAGAATCCTCAAAGACCCTTGATTGCAATAATTCAAAATGTGATGATATTGAATATTTCTCTACAAGTGAAGAAGAAAATCTATAAATAGTTTGTATAGAATCAATTGATTGTTATCCCATGGAAAAAGTAGAAGAAAAACTATCATAACTTAAAGAGAAAGTTGAAAGAGGTCTATATGAATATAGCAATGACCACTATTATATAGACTATAGCTATCTTTTGGATAACACCAAAACATTTCTTAAGAAGAGTCAAAGGCACATATTGAAGTTAAAGAAAATGCTCAAAGAACAAGAAGAGAGTAATAAGACTCAATTAGAAGAAAAGGAAAAAGGGATCACAAGACTAAAGAATGAAAAAGAAGATAAGAAGGTAGATGATGATATTAGCAAAAGTTTTGAAATTATTGTCCATATCAAGACCCAAATTGAAGAAGCCAAAAGGGTAGAGGAACTATTGAAAAATCAATAAAATGAAAATGAAGAGTCATGTCATAAGTTACAATATGAAGTTGTTGATTTTATAAAGAAAGCAGAGAAGTCAAACAAATTCTTGAATAGCTCACAAATATTGAAGGAGATCCTGGAAAGTCAAAGATCACTATATGATAAATGAGGTCTTGGATACAAGAGAGAAGCTACACATGCTGAAGAAAGCACCTCAAAGAAGCATGAGGTAAGTCCCTCACTCTCAAAGGATAGAGATAATGTTGCAGGTCAACTACCAACACAAGGGAAGGAAAGTTTCAAAATAACAAAGCAAGGAAGACATCGAGAATCCATCCTGACGCCTCAAAGAATATGGACACCAAAGAAAATGTATGAAAATGTGTTTCATGGTCAATGATATTCATGTAATGACTATGGTCACAAAGCTTTGGAATGTAGATACTATGCAAGGAGAAATAATGGAATATTTCATAACACCATAAGGTGTTGGAGATGTGATCAAGTAGGACACATTGTTGTTCACCATCACAACATGAGATGATACAGCTGTAGTGGATTTGGACACAAATCTGAGGATTGTTGGAACACAGAAGAAATTCCGTGATGACGACTTCATATAGCATTTCTAGAAGAATGAATGAAGTAAGGAAGAGAGACATATTTGAAAATATGGAAGCTTAGAGCTCAATTTATGAGAAGCAGGGACATATTCAGAAGTGGGTGAAGAAGACTAAACAACCAAAGAAGAATGGAAGCCTTGAGGGAATCTCAAGTGTGTCATATACTGAAGCATACATGGGTGACAGTGGTAAAAATCACGTACATACGTAGGATAACCTTGAATAGGTCACGTACATACGCGAGTTCTTTATGAAGCAGGTCGTGTATATGGAGTAAAGCCTAGGTTAAAGGGCTATGCACCTGGGTTGCATCTTGATGTGATGATATAACTTTGTGTTGCAGGGTTTGACATATTTGTTGCAGGTTCTGACATTGTTTACTACATGTTTTCATGATTACGTATTGGATTATGTAAAGTGATGATATAAAATGAAAGGCTATCTTGGATGCATGGCACTAACCCTTGAGTATGGATTGAGGCATATTTTGTCCAACAACATTTCTTGTTATGACAATGAAGTTATGGCACCTTGGTTACACGATATATCTTGATGACACTAGCTAGAGATATCATTGATCTTTTGAAGAACACTACTAGTACATGTATTATTGGATGATTAGTATTCACTATAGTGAATGGAGGATTGAGGCTGATTTGTTGGGGTACATGGCTGGTATATATTTGAGTTTAATTGATATATCTTATGATGTATCATTAGAATCAGATTTGATGGATACCTTGATGCATGTATTTGGCATATGGTTGGACTACATATTGGGACATGTACTTGGTGAGTTGATAAGATGATTATGTTGTACATCATTAATGAGTGGATGCATGATTGATGCACTTCTAGTACATTGGTAGAGGCACCTACTAGCAATTTGACTGGCACATGCTTTGTGGTGGAATTGGCATACATGCATGAGGATTCATTTTGTTGTGGTATTGAAGCATGGTTGACATACTTGCTTGGTACAAGTAGTGACACATGTTGATGTACATGTTTCGTACACTCACAGAGGGTATATGTTTGGATGATGAGTACTTGGATAAAAGTACACCATTGGCATTGCATGATTAACATATACTTTGGTACATGAGAGTCATGATCATGATACTTGGTTCATGGTGGAGACATATCATAAGTGATATGATACTTGTTTAGCATATTGGTAGATGCACATGGTTGACTTGTTTTTAGCATATGGTTGATACATTCCATTGATGATGTCACATTGTATGGTGTTGATGTACATGGTTGATGTACACAGGTGTTGTACATGGTGAGCACACAATCCTATGTTTTATTAATGATTCTCTTGTTGGCATATCTTTTGTTTCATGGTATGGCACAAGTTTTGATGCATAGACATGTCCAAGGATCATCATAGAAAAATAATTTTTCTATGATTCAATTGAGCAGTGGCATTTGAAGAAAAAGTATATTGTAGTGGTAGAATTGCAAAGAATATAGGGGGAGACATACCCATAGGAGGATTCATTCGTATTCCCATTATTCTAGGAGGAAAGAGCCCTATATTTGGAGAAAGAGCACAGAGGCATAATTCCAGGGGGAACAACGATCACATGGGAGAATGCGGGATATATCTTCAGAATTACATCAGAGTGATATCCCTTGTTCAAAAAGGGGAAATATTATTCAAAGGAATATAAAAGGAATTCAGACAAGGGGAGCATCCCCAAGGATATTTCAAGCAGGGGGAGCAACCCCGAGAGGAGAATGGCCCTTTTCCATTGATGTCAAAGGGGGAGAGATAGTCACATTGATGAAATTGATGACTATTGATGTAGAGCATGCATTGTCTACATGTTGACATCAATGATTGGTGTTGACATGAATGTTGGTATTTCTATCAAAATGCCCAAGGAGGAGATTTTTAGATCATGTTGTCATTGATGCCAAAGGTTTAATTAATTGATGTCAAGTGATTGATTGATTCCAAAGGATGATTGATTGATGCCAAAGGATTGATTGATTGATGTCAAATGAACAATGTATTGTCATAAAATACTAATGTGATATGTGTTGTCCTTAATGTGAATGGATAGATGACAAGTGGAATCATAGTCATTGATATGATGCATAGTTGGGTTGATGTAAAGATGAGTCATTATTATCTTATCATGGTTGATGTGGAGTACAAATGGATGAACTCCAAATTGGTCCCCTTATGGTCAAATCCCTCACGGGAAGACACTTTACAATTGAGTTATCCTAGAAGAATGGTTGGAGAACCCATACTTGTTTGTGGAATAATGAGATGAATATCGATGAATTTGTTAGTGAAACTATCCTAGTTGGATAGTGCTTGTCATACAATTTTTGGTGGTATGTGGAATGTCACATAACTCCTCATGTTTTGAGAGTTATGGCCTTACGAAGTTGGAGGACGCTCACATGTAGGCTTGAAGCCCCAAAAGGTCAAAGAAGTCAAAGAGCGTGTAAAGAAGAAATCATTATTTAAATGATAAAGTAAAGTGACAAAGTGAAAGAGGATTATTTAAATGATAAAGTGAGGTGACAAAGTAAAGGAGGAATATTTAAATGATAAAGTAATGGAGAACTTTCTATTTATGGAAAGTGGTTAACCCTAAAATGAGGAAAATGGGTTAAGTGACCTAGAAATGGGTTAAGTCACCTAGAAATGGATTTAGTGGCCTAGAAGTGGGTTAAGTGACCTAGATGATGCTTCTAAGGAAGCTACTTGGAGAGTATAAATAAGAGGCAAGGGTCTCCTATGAAAATTGTCTCTAATGTATCTCTTGAGCATGTATTGAAGATCTATTATGAGAGAGAGTGTGTGTATGGAGGATCTCATGAACACATCAAAATTTGGGTAAGTATGAGATCACGATGACAAAAGTTTCAGAATTTTAGAAACCCTTGTCATTGAGGTATATGTGGGCTGTAGTGAGCCAAGGCACATACATACGCGGGATGAATGAGGACATGGCATATACAATGGATGAAGTCATGAAGACTTCTGTGTGAGCTGGTTCTAGGCTCTTGAATATTGAAGTAGGTTCCATATTTGCATTCTATGTGCTTAGATGTGCCATAGAAATTCTGGTATAGTTTCAATGTTGTCTTGATGGATAGTCTTGCTTGTTTTGTGGTGAATGCTTAAGGAATTCTTGGTATGGCTATTGTGATGTGGTTTGTGTTGGTTGATGGAGTGAGCAACACTCTTATGATTTGGTATTGATATGATTGTGATAGTATACTAGTTTCTTATACATGATGAGTAGAATTCATATTGTATGGTTGAGAAGCATGAGTAGGTTGTTAGAGAGCTTGGATGTGTTGTTATTGGTTATGGGTCATATTGGATAGTGAGAAACAAAAAATAATGTGATTGAAGGTTGCAGAGGATATGAGTGTGTGATTAAAAGAAAATCCCTAATTTCTCATAAGTGATACACACGATGTAGTACAAATTGGCCGCATACATAAGCAAGTTGTACTACTGGTAGGGAGCGTACATATGCATGTTGCACTATTGACAGGTCACGTACCTGTTGAAAGATCGATATTTGTTGAGGATTGTTGCCTCATCTTAGTTGGTGCTGAGGGTGTAAGTTGAGTCTTTCATTATAGAGTTGGTGCTCTTGTAGAGTTGTACTATATTCAGTTGTTGTTGATAAACCAATGATTGTAGTCTGTAATAAAAAAGAAAATTGTACATACATCTTGTGTTCCTTGTGTTCTTTTCGGTGACAATTTTTTGATGATATATTGTTGATATATGATGTTGATATATGTTCACATTTAACTGATTATAAATGACAAAAATAAGTAATGATTAAATGGTGATTGCAAACTAATGGGTTTCGTGAAGGGGAAGTTTAGGGAATTTTGGGAAAAGATCCCTACACCGTTCACCCCCCCGTCTCAGTGTAGTCGGTGTGTCCAACAAAATGGACTTCAGATGTGAGAGTTATGCCATTTTTTAAAAATGCATAAACTGTAACCAAAGGACTGTTAGAATATGAAATATGTGTGCTCATTTTACCATTGACAATACCCTTGTCACCCAACCATAGGTCGAAGCCACCCTCCTAGCACCTTAACCTTGATAGAGAATAATTCTAGAAGAAAACCCTAGGCTAGATAGCCAAACAAAGGTTAGCACACCTCTCCCCAAGGATAGTGCACCAACAAAAGCTGATTACATAGTCCAAACCCTAACCAAGAGCTAATCCAAGCCAAACATGATCTGCTAGCTACAACAACTGCAATGGCATATCTCCTCAAACCTACACACAAGACTAGGCATTGCAGTGCGCACAAGACTAGGCACTGCAATTCTAAGACTACCTGCCAGAATGAGAACTGGCCTCCTGTATTTATACTAATTATGGCTAACTGTTGAGGCCAACTTCTTATTCTGGGTATCTTTATGTTCAGTATATACTATTATTTCTGGCCGAATTCTTCTCTTGGATGCTAATAACCTAATATAAATTATCTTCTTGAGCTGACAAGTCTTCTAGGGATATTAGCCAACTCCCTATGGTTTCTTCTTGCTTCCCGAAGTATTCTATCCTTGTTAGGTTTACACGTGGAGGTAAGTACCTCCCGCGGCTATCATAATATCAACACTCCCTCCTATCTAGGGAGGTATTACTAGTAATGGTCTTCAGAACAAAAAATACCATTCACCCGATAGCATCAACATAGTTATATAGACTAGATCATGAGCACCATCATCATCATCAACTGCATCATCTCTCGAAACCATACTCTATCTGATTAATCAAACATGATGCTCACTCCACAGAGTGATACAAGAGTCATTCTTCTAATCTATAAGAGTAAATGTTATGAGTCGTTTTGTGTCTGGAAAATCTCTACTCATCATTCATCTGGCTGATAATTATTTATAATAAATTGTTGGTAGTCTTCAAGGCAATCATAACAAAATAGAACACAATTGTGTATATCCATAGTAGTACATAACTACAATCCAGTGGTACAAAACCACACCAAGTAACACACAAGTACTTGATCAACAACGTATAGTCACGAACAATGGAACACATCCACCACAATAGTATACATCTATTGTCATACATTCTTCTTAACAATCATCTAATACCAACATGCACATAAACAATGTTATGATATAAACTGAATCATTTGGGCCAATATTTCACTCACATCTATGAGATTTGAAAGAATATCTGCCCTCGGAGTAGAACAATAAGATATATGTACTATTCTTCTCAAGCAAGGAAGAATAACTGTCTTATCTTCTGAATCTTTACCATTCCCCACCCTAAGCCATTCTTCCTACACTAATAAAAGTACGCCCTAGAGAGAATGTATAAACCCTAAGGAATGCCTATCCCTGATTGCTAAGCCTAGACCATTCCCTACCCTAGGCCATTCCTCCTACACTAATCGAAGTGCACCCTAGAGAGAATGTATAAACCCTAAGGAATGACTGTCTAGACCATTTCCTCTGTTAACCACAAGAGGAAAAGACTGTCCTGTATCAATCTCCAAAATAGACCATTCCTCATGTTAACCACAATGAGAAATCATTGTCCAGAGAGATGGGCTAGTCTTCTTGAGTAACCCTCAAGAAGAGAGACTGCCCTAGACCACTCCCCATGTTAACCACAATGGGAAGTCATTATCTATGATACATCAGTAATCTAGACCATTTCCCATGTTAACCACAATGGTAAATCGTTGTTTGTTATAAATCTCAATCCACTTTTCAAATAGGAAAGCATCTATCCAAGATGGACTATTTTTCAATCTTGAAAATGAATTTCCTCAATAATATTTTCAGTGATCCCTCCCAACCTGGGATTCATCTCTTCCTTTTTCAATAAGGAAGTCATCTCCACAAGCTCCAACTTGAGTACGCAAAATATTTCATCTTGGATAGAATCTTTGCCAAAATGTCTGCTTATGTGCTCATATGTGGAGATATGTATTGGAGAACCATTTTATCCTTTCTGGACTTGATCACAGATAATGTAATGCTTGATTTCAAATGTACTTTAGTCTGCAACACTGATTTTATGTGAAGGCTTCATGTAGCTTTGAACAATAGAGTATATCATTGTTGGAAAAATGGAACATATCCATGTGGCACTTCTTCTGTCATCATGAGATCTGATCTACTGAGTAATCAAATTGATGTTATAGGAAATATTCACCATGCTTCTGTTGTGCACTGGAGGTTCTCCACCAAGTTATCTTCTTCTATCTGCATTTAAGGGTCTCTTTTCAGTATTCCTCAAAGTCTTGAGATTGCTCTTCGTACGCTCTTTATTCAATTTTCCGGAGAACATTCTTTGCATTCATCTGATTTAGAACTCCAACTCATGGATGTTACGGATTATATAATGACTCATGTAGAGATAAGTGTGGTTTACTGGAAAAAGTAATCATCATAGTCTTCTCCCTCCATCTAGGAGAACCCCTAGTTTTGGATATCACAGTGCTTTCATTCATAAGTCTTCCATACATTGTTCTTCATCACAACTTTTAGTTCCTCTACTTGATTTATTTTATTGAGTTTATATTAGGCTGACAATCTTGTGATTCTTGATACAATGATTGGTTGTTATGGATTTTCTTTCTGTCTTGGAATCTTCATGTTTTTCTTTAGTTTGCGGGTCCATGGAGTTTCTTATAGATTCCATGCAATATATAATTGGATCTCTTGTTTAACAAAGTCCACTCTTCTGTCTTCTTGTCTTCTACAAAACGTCATAAGTCTTTTTCCAATTTCCTCTCGATTGTTGACTTCTTTCTGTCTTTGCTTCTTGTAAGTCTCTTCATGATTGATTTGGCTTATCTTGCAATAGCTTCCACATGATTTGTATTTCATCCTTTCATGTGTATTATCTAATGATATCCATTTGTATCTTGTTGTTCTTCCATAGGTATAGTTATTCTCAGAACACATTATCTTCCAAGAGATAGATATACAAGATATGTACAAAGATGATGCAAACAAGATATTTACAAGAAATAAGAAGAGTTTTCTTACCTTTAGAAGAATACGTCTCTTCCATCCTGCTTAGTCTCTCTTGTAGGTTCCTTTTTCTTCGATAATTGATTGTTCATGTTTCTCCTTCCTTTTCTTTAGCTCAGGACAATGATTCTTGTAGTGACCATACTTTCGACAGTTGAAGCATTGTACTTCTGAAATGTCTTTCTCTTCATTTAGCTTCCTCCTTGAACCAAACTTCCTTTTGTTCTTGAAGTTCTTGAATCTTGTTGTGAAGGCTTGATCATCATACTTCTTTTGGGTTTTCTATTTTGCACTAATCCTTGATTCTTCTTGAACATAACAAGTCCAAAGTTCTTCAAATGTCATATACTCCTCTCTTGTGTTCATGCTTGTGGAAAATGCATCCCACGTATTGGGAAGAGCATTGAGTACTATGTTTAACAACTCCTTCTTTGAGATGATCTCTTCAATAGCTTGTAGTTGATATCTTAAATGATAAATTATCACAAAGTATTATTTTATGCTATCATCATCATTCATCTTCATGTCACAGAGCTCATTCTTCAGACTCATTACTTGTCCAATGTTTCTGACTGAGAAGAGGTTTATTAGGGCATCGTACATCATCTTCAATTGTTCAAGATGGGGGATGTAGGGTATCAAGTGTTATTTTATGGATTCCACTATGATACTCATAACATTAATGTCATCGTCTTTGAACTTCTCCATAGCTGCAACATTCTGTGGTCCCTTCTCTTTCCCTTCTTCAAACTCTAGTTCACGATATTTCCTTTCACGATATCCATGAATTTATTCTTGGAAAGGATGAGGTCAATACTTTTCTTCCACACTTTGAAGTTAGAGGCTCCATCTAACTTGTTATCTGACTTCATAGAATAATTCATGGCTGCTTTGACTTGGTCAAACCCTAGATTTGACCACAAACACAAACTTCATGTATTAGCTTGCTGAGAGTATCAGGAGATGCACAAGGCTAGAGCGCACTGATATATCTGGAGATTAGGTCAATCCATTCACTTATGGTGCCTAAACAAGAGGATTAAGGTTTTTGCAACTGCTCCTGCTAGTAACCCTAGTGACAGTGTCTTGGAATCTACTTTTGCTAGTAACCTTAGCGATAGTTCCTCAATGAGCTCAATATCCTAGCGAATATGTTTCTTTCCAACATTTAGACTGAATAAAGGAGGTGTGGGTCCATAAACTATTAGAATATGAAATATGTGTGCTCGTTTGACCATTGACAATACCCTTGTCACCCAACCATAGGTCGAAGCCACCCTCCAAGCACCTTAACCTTGACAGAGAATCATTTCAGAAGAAAACCCTATGCTAGATAGCCAAACAAAGGGTAGCGCACCTTTCCCCAAGGATAGTGCACCAACAAGAGATGATCAGATATTTCAAACCCTAGCCAAGAGATAGTTCAAGCCAAACGTGATCTACTAGCTGCAGCAGCTGCAATGGAAGCTCTCCTCAAACCTGCGCACAAGACGGGGTGCTGCAGTGCACACAAGATTGGGCACTGCAATTCTAAGACTGCTTACCAGAATGAGAATTGGCCTCCTATATTTATACTAATTCTAGCTAACTGCCTGGGTC
This sequence comes from Picea glauca, assembly GCA_000966675.3. NCBI lineage: Eukaryota > Viridiplantae > Streptophyta > Pinopsida > Pinales > Pinaceae > Picea > Picea glauca. The sequence goes on from JZKD02S2278408.1 coordinate 808,799, forward strand.
GACTTCTCATTCTGGGTATCTGTCTGTTCAATATATATATTATTATTTTTGGCCGACTTCTTCTCTTGGAGGCTAATAACCTAATATAAATTATCTTCTTGAGCCAACAAGTCTTCTAGGGTTATTAGTCAACTCATTAGGGTTTCTTCTTGCTTCCCCGAGTATTCTATCCTTTTCAGGTTTACACGTGGAGGTAAATACCTCCCACAACTACCATAATATAAACAAGGACCACATGGTTGTGTAAGTTGTTTTATGAAGTGTCCCACTTTTATAAAGAGAAGTGGTGATCACTTTTACAATGAAGTTACTTTATAAAATAGAAGTTGCATGCAAAATAAATAACTCTAAAATAAAATATTAAAGCTACTTATAGCGATTCAATTTTATACTTGAAGCGAAATACACTTTACAATTTTAGCATGAACTTTTTAAAAAAAATTAACAAAAGAGAGACTTGAACTCACGACCTCTTACTTAATAAGGCAAATTTTAACCAAATGGTCTAGCAAAACATATTTTATTGTTTAGCAAGAGGATTGGGGGTGTTGTTGTTGTTGTTTTTGTTGATGGCCTTGGAGAGCATGCTAAAAAAAATACTCTTTCCACACAAGAAAAAAATGTTTCTTCTCGACGACAACAAGGGTTAGATCTCAGTTACCTTACCCGAAAGATGTACCTTTTCCTATATGTTTCTGATTTTTCGAGATCACATAGGGCACAGGGAAAAGAGCATGCGTAGATATAAAAGAGTAGCAACCAAAATAATACCGAAATAAAACAAAAATAATACCAAAATAAAACCAAAATAATACTTTGCAAAAATTTAAAAAGTGCGTATGGAGGCTTTATACCTCCAGATATTACTGAAATGGTCGTATCTTGGGCAAACACAAACCTTTTTGAGTGAAACAAAGGGTGTTACTGACTAAAACAAGTTCTCTAGATGAAATGGAACAATCCTCTCAGCCAATAAATTTATGAAAAGGATAGAAAATGGAGATAAGGAAACTCGGCTTCATGATCTCGATCTACAACATGAGCGGGTCTTCAAATAGGCTCTAAGACCATGTTCGACAACACAGGTATTCCAATAGAGGATGAACACCTTAAATAACCACTCACACAACCATATCAAATATTGACACACTGATGTTTTGGCATGGTAAAACCCCTACGTGGAAACATCCACGACCCCAGTCAACATGACCACTTGCAGAATTTTATTAATGAAAAAGAAAAAGATTGCAGAGAGATTTAACAAGATACTTTCTCATAATAGATCATTGGAAAATAAACCCCCATTCTCTTTAAATATAGGTCATGGACCAATCGGGTGTTAATCCATGGATCAATGGTTGTTAAGATCGAGACGAATATGAACTGTCATATTAGTCTATGTCGGGAACATATCGTGACTATCAGATTTCCTAACTACAAATGCATACTAATGCATACTAAAGAAATACATGTTTATATAACAACACATTAGACCAAGTAGATCTTAACTAACTCGTAAGTGTTGAAATATCCTAAAAAAAATTCAATTATGTAAGAGACTTTGTGAAAATGTCTACAACTTGATCATGTGTAGGGAAAAAAAGCACTTGAAGATCATAATCATGAACATATTTTCTTATGAATTTCATTTTTATCCTAATGTGTTTTTTTTGTTGATGTTGAATTGGATCTTTTGTGAGATTGATGACACTTTGATTGTTACACTAGAGGGTGGTTGAATCATCCTACTAGAATCTAAACTATGAAATTATATGTAGAAGCCGCAAGAATTATTGACTTTCATTAACCATTTATAATTACTATACATATACTAAATAAAGAGAGATATGTTTGTTTCTTACAATTCCAATTGATAGTTCCATAACTAGGACTAAAAATATCACTTGTATTTGGAATTTTATGATTAGGGTCAATAACCCAATTGGAATCAGTGAAAGGAACCAACAAATGAGTCCCTTATAAACTACAATGTCTACCAAATAGAATTGTACCCTAGATATACTAAAGTGTCCTTTTTGTTTCTTTCCAATGGTTCTCATGTCATATTTGTGTATATCAAAAAGCAATGCCAATAGAAAAGGAAATATCATGATTCATATGATTCAAATATAAGATTCTATGAAATAACTAATGGCACAAAGTGACATCTACTTTGGGATTAGTATAGGTGGAGAAAATTTTGACTCTAAATTATAAGGGATAACTTGGGGTTGGTTTGAAATCTTCCATGTGAAAGTGGCGAGGAGGTTAAAAGTTTAGGGTCACTATTAGTAAGTATAAGGCCACCATCATAAAGAGTAAGTATTATGAGATAGCGTCCAAACTTATTTGTATATACAGTAGGATAATAATGACATCTAGGTGTTAAGAAGAAACTTATCCATTTTAGCATAACAAACTTGAGGATCTTTTGTAAGACCATAGAAGTATTTCTTAAGGAGACATACAATGATGGAGTCATTATTAACATAGCCAAGAGATTGTTCCATCTAGATTTACTCCTGAAATACACATGCAAGAAGACAAATTTAGCATCCATCTAATGGACCTCCCATTTATGTAAGGTATAAAGGGATATAATAAGGTGGTTGGAATTATTTTTGGTTATGGGGAAGAATGTTTCATTGTATTAAATTCCTTCAACTTGAGAAAATATTTTGGCAATTAACCAAGCCTTTTATTTTTCAACACTTTACTTTTATGCATACTTATTTCTATACACTTATTTACATATGATAAGTTTTCTTCCTTTTGGAAGAGGTACAAAATCCCAAGTATAATTCTCCCATTAAGGAACAATATTATTCGTTAATTGATATGTCCCAATATGGATGGCCATAATATTTTTCAAATATTTGTAGGTCACGAGTCTTTGAAACTTGATCCAAAACATAGCTGGCTTTCTATAACTATGAATGTGTATGATGCTCAACTATATGATCACCAAAAATATCATCAACTACTTCTCATGTTGAATGTACCCATGTGAGAAACTATGGTTCTAGTGTAGTATCATGTTAGATTGAGACATCTAGAGGAAAGTGAGCAAGTGAAGTTGGATGTCATCCTCATTGTCATCATTTGAAGAAGAAACAAGAATGGGGCCACTAATAGAAACATTAGAAAGATAAGATGGCATAGACTCCAAATATTGCATAAATACTAAGTTAAGCTCACATGCCAAGATATTTTCATCAAATTTAATGTCTCTTCTAATAATTATTTCATTTCAATGACATTGAAGAAGTATATAACCTTTGATGTCTTTGAAATATCCAAAAAAAATAACTTCTCACATTTACATTGTAATGATTTCATTTATTTCATCAATAATGTGAATCCATTCTTGATTACCAAAAATATTCAAGTTTCTTACATTTGACTTAATTTTAGTCTATGCTTCTTCCGATGACATATTTTCTAAATCCTTTATGGTAGTACGATTTACTATGTAATTTGCATACTTTATGGATTCTACCCAATAATGAAGACTTAAACCATTACATTGGAGCATACAATTTTCCATATATTTTAATGTGTGCTTATCTCTCTCAACAACACAATTTTTGTCACATATATGGAATAATATGTTTCATTTTAATGCCCTATGCAGTGAAATAAGTTGTGGATTTTTTTTTAACATTTTTCATCCATTATGTGTACTTAATCTCTATAGTTAATGTCTAGATCATTTTTGTACAAGGTCCTTGTAGGAATAGACACCTCACTCAGTGACCCTATAACAAGGCATGCATTTTCGTGGGATATTAAAGAATACCACTAATTTAACTAGATATTGATAAATACCAACCAAAATCTTATTGTTGAATTAACCTTCCCAATAATTATTTTAGATAATAAAAGAAACTAATTTTTATTAGATACCCCTTCTTGTACACTTAAATACCTATAAACCCCCTGATATCATGCACCCCCTCCCCCAAAAAAAATACATACAATATATGGACTTTATTTTTCACAATTTTCAACCCCCCTCTATGAATGAATGTGATAATATATTGGTCAACAAGTTGAATCCCCTATGATTTATACAAAATAAATTTAGGCCATGTACTAATATTCTTACCCCTAAAATTGCAAACTTCCTCCTCATTAGTTATAGTGGCTAGCTAAGAAATAGGATTATAGGGCATGTTCTCCTTATTTGGTGCTTGAACATATGGTTTGTTTAGTAATTTATGGAGACACTCTTCCTTATTATCATCTACCTCGATGGGATTCTATAAATTTCATGGAATTCACCAATATTCTCAAGATAGATTGTTTTGTTTGTGTGAATCTATACTCTTATTTGTTCCTTTATTAATATAATAGGGAAATGTCTATCTTGTGTTCCCTAATTCTTTAATAGTGGATTTGTTATCTTATTTATCATATTGATCAATACATACATGATATATAACATAAGGAAGGTGGTTATTTTCTTGTTCCATGGGGTCTCCACTTAGTGAAGTCATGGCATATCATCTATGTATGTGGGATATTTAAAAATACCCTTAATTTCACTAGATATTGATAAATACCTAGAACAAAATACTTTTGTTGAACCACCATCCTAATACATATTTCCATTCACTAGAAACCTTGATTTCATTAGATATCCCCTATTTTTATACCCCCAAATTCCTATAAACCCCCCATACCCCACATTCCCCCCACCAAATGTATAATATATTGATTCTATTCTTCACAATTATAAAACCCCCTTTACGAATGAACATTATAATGTACTAACCAAGAAGGTGGCACTCTAATGTCTGTACTAGGCAAAAAAAAATTTAAAGCATTAACTCTTAAGATTCAATAAATAAAACCAAGTGCTCCTAGATAAGTCATTCATGAAAATTAAGAAGCACTTTCACACAAAGAAATAAGGAGAAGAAATCAAAGAACATAAATCACTATGAACACTATTCAAGGGAGTCGAGGCATGTTGAGAAGAACATTTTTCAAAACTATCCCGATGATGTTTGCCAAGAACATAAAAAAAAAAAACACCATGTTTGCAAGAAATGAGAGGAAAACCAATCACCATATGTTGATTACATAGTTTCTACAATGAGTGATAGTTTATGTGACCAAAATTTTCATGACAATTTTTTCGCAAGTTGTCACTGTCAGCAATAAAATATGATGGAAAAGATGATGACCCAAAGTTGTCAAATTTGTACAACCTAGAAATATCATCAGCAATTCAAATTTTTAGGACATGATTAAGGTCTTATAAATTGTTGATTACAACCTGTTGAGGTCAAAAATCTATTTTTTTACCATATTTTCCACAAAAATTGCAATGCCTATTAATATTCTTACTTTTTTATTTTGGTCTTTTCTCACCATTGGGAGTAAAAGTTGGCTAAAGGGGTTTGGGACCCCTTTTTTGCTTGTTGTTGTGAGGATGTTTCTTATTTAGATTCTTAGATTTATATTTATATTGGAATACTGATATGCAATATATACCTTTGTTTCTAATAAGTTCAAGATGCAGGAGCTTATCTTCTTGTCTACTAAGAGAATAAAAAAAAGTCTCAAGAGTCTAGGGTTCCAAGTATGAATCTCCTAGAGATTCTTTGGTGCAGTAAAAGGTAGATACATAAATAGAATATTCTCTAACAATATTAGCAAGAATAACATATATACAACATAATCCTTCATATGTATTTTATGATATTGAAATAAAATATAAGCATTTGGGACTAAGATAAATAGTGTTCAATGGAAGGGAAATCATTCAAATTTAAATTAATTAATTGGTTTTCAAGTTATTGGGATCAAATCATGTTATGTTTGCCATTTTTTGTTTCCAAATTATCCCAAGATTAATTTGGATCATCAATTCCTTGAATTTGATCCCATAAATATGGAGATATGGACATTTCAATTAATACACTTGATTCATAATTTTTATTATCTCATTTTGTAGCAGCATTGGGGGTGTTTTCTTTTCCCAAGGTAATCTAGTAGAGCCCTTTAGTTTGTAGTACATCCTCCTCATGGGATTTCCATGAGAAGTAGTTGGTATTGTTAAGTAAAATATCATGTGGATAATACATATTAAAACATGTAGGCTATATGGATTCAAAATATTAAACTCTCTGTCTATATGGAAAGCTCTCTAAAAAATAGATAGTTTAAAAAATGACATTGAAAATGGACTTTAGATGTGAAACTAATGTTTTTTTTTTAATGCATAAAAGGTAACCATTAATCCCCTAGATAAATCCCCATGTTAAGAATAAACCCCCATGGAAATCTTTAGATATTGATTTGTTGTAACTTTATTATTATATTATTATTTTCGTCTAGACCTTTTTATTGTAATTGTACCCCTGGTGTCCTATATATATATACCAAGGAGACATAGTTTTAGGACCATCTCATCTTGTAAATTTGTGTTATAGTAAAATGAGGTTTCACCATCGAAGGGACTTGACATTAATTATTGTCTCTTTATCAAGGGATGGAGTTACTTATCTCTTTCTTTTTATGTTATTCTGGTAATTTGATGCATAACGTGTGGAATTAGAGATTTTGATCCAAGGTTTTTCTCCCTCAACGAGTCATCTTGGATTTTTCTTATAACGTTTTTCCTAAAACAATTTAAGAATATGATTTTTTCAATATCCTAAGGAGACATATAAAATATTACTTATGGTTCCAATTTCAAGTTCTATGTCATTTTACATTTTGATATATATCCTGTGGAAGTTATGGTTTTTTGTAGTCTTGAAATTATCTTCAACCAAATCATATTGGACTTTTTGCTAAAAAACAATTCAGAGTGTTGGACAAATTTCTATTTTAGGCATACTAGTTCAGTGGGAGTTAACTGACTATTTCTATTTTAGACTTTCTATTTTAGATCATCACTATTATGCTATTATGCATGCATGCATTACATTATTATGGAATGTTATGTCCTATATATGAGTGTATTCCACTAATTCCTTGTATCATATTGATCATCATCTATGTATCAATCATCACCTCATTGGAGTAGTGTGAATATATATTCTCATTCTTCCATATTGAATCTCTCTTCATTTCTTGATAAGTGTTGTTTCTAATTTATTTAGCTAGATATCATGTACAAGTTTCGATGAAACATTGACCTGGTATTAGAGATACACTTCTTGGAGGAAGCCAAACAAGCTAATGGATAAGGAAAATTGGATTTTCAATGACAAAAATCTGTGGTTGTACATTTCAACAGTTATTTCTCCCCAAATATTAACTTTTTGAGGAAACAACGCATAAAAGAAGTAAATCAATCCAATTGGAAAGCAGTTTTTCAACCGTTTGGCTAAATTATTCATGGTTTTCTCATAAAGTAAGCCAGCATATCACCACTTGAAACTGATACAAATCCATGGTCGTACCTTTCTATAGTGATTTCTCCGAAAATGTTAAATTTTTGAGGAAATGATTAGCTAAAGAGGTAAAACAACCCATTATGAAAATGGTTTTTCAATAGTTTGGATGGATTTCTCACTGTTTTCTTAGAAAGTAAGTTGGAATATCATTTCCTGAAACATATACAAATGTTTTCTTAAAGTTCCCTTTCTGTAGTGATTTCTCAGTTTTTCACTTGCATATTGAGAGAAAACTTTTAGGGGTTCCAAGACACAGTGGGAGATATGGATACGACACTTATTCTAAATTCAAACTTGGTGGTAACCCTTACACCATACAATTATTTTGATTTGAATCCCAAGACAGAATTCCAACTCAGAAGGAAAGGACTATACAACTTGACGATGGGGACACAAACATAACCTACATCAATAATTGATAAGATGAGATGGGTGAACCGAAAGGATGAAGCCACATGCATTATTATTGAATTGATTTCAACTAATCTATGGTTCCATGTTTCTACATGAAGGACTCCAAACGAGATCTTTACTACCTTGGAAAGTTTGTTTGGAAAGAAGGATGAGATGAGAGGTCATATGCTTGAGGTAGAATTGAATACTTTGGATCCTAAAATATTTGATAATATACAATATTTCTTTACTAAGTTTAAATATTTGATATTGAGCTTATAAACTTGTGGTATTGATAAGTCTAAACAAGTGGACCAACTTATTCTAAGAATCTTGGCCAAGCTAGGACCAAAATATGTTGTCTATGTTTCCACTTTCTATTCTGACAAGTATCGTATGGGAACAAATTGGAATATTCCTACCATGGATGAATTAATTGATTTTCTCACAGACGAGCTAGATAAACACATTCATACAAGCCTAATCAAGGATCCCAAAGCACATGCACTCACCACACATGATGGAAAATTATCATCCAAACATAACAAAAATGAGAAACAGAATGAGAAGGAGGGATATTCCAAACCCTTCAATGATTATTTAGGTTCCAAAGACTCTTCAGATTTGAATAAGAAGAAGCAAAAGTAGTGCACTTACTGCAATAAACTAAATCATGAAGAACCAACATGAATGAAGAAACAGATTGATCTTATGGCACAGACACTTTGGCTTAACAACCTTAGAAACTTCATTCTAGAGGAAGTCAAGAAGTAGAAGGAAGAATATCCTGCTCCTATGAAAGGTAATCATCACGCTCATGTTGCAATTAATTCCACATCTAATTCATGGATTATAAATTATGGTGCATCCCATAACATGGCAGCGAAAGATGAATTTTCTCTTCTTTGAGTCCCTGCTCAAGACCACATATTCTCATCAGGGATAATACTCCAATAGTAGAGTAGTAGTAGTAGGGGACGGGAGAGTGGAATTCCATAATGACAATTTTGAGATTTTTTTACATGTTTCAAAACTTTATATGAATCTTCTCTTAGTTTATCAGATCACTCAGAAAGTTAAAAAGACTCAATTTACATCAGATTTGGTTTCAGTTATTGACATGCATGACAATTCCATCATTCCAATTGGTGAGGTGAATCAAAAGTCAAGGTTGTATAAATTCACTAAGTTTTCTGCGATGACTCTTGTTTTTTACTTACACATAAAGATAATACGTTGCATGCATATACTCTTATGCTTCCATCAACTTCAGACATCAAAGATGATTCCATATACTTAGATTGTGCTCAATACAATATTGTTTTAAACATTATTCTTACATTTTTTGTACTTCATGTCTATATTTATCTTTATATATTAATCCTAGGTCAGATATATCATCCTTTTATTCCCACTACTATATAGTAACATGTGCAGAGGAAAATGCTGCTATCTTGGTGACAATGCCATCTAAAATTTTATTTATGATTTTTTATGTTAGTTTTGTGCTATCAAAATCTTAGTTTGAGTGCTCAGCTCTGTATTATTAGAAAAACTCACTTTCTAAAACATTTAGTGAATCCTCCATGTTTGATTCTCTGCACCATTATGTTTTCTAGTATAGATGTTATAGATTTTGATCTTAAGTATCTTGTTTTGGATTTTGACCAACTTACTTGTTTATACCATTTCCTACCGTGCTTCTCGAGTATTCTATTTTAAGATTTAACTTTTTCATTTTCTTCTTTTAATTTGTTTGCCGGAGTTTTCAACAATTCATTTTGTCATTTAAAATAACTGTACAACACTTCCAACTATATAATTTTCTCTTTTAGCCTCTTTATCTTTTTATCTTTCTTTTTTAATTTTGAACTTCACACCAAAGATGAAGAGGGCGCATTAATTCTTCGGATGGATTTTGAATAAAACAAAACCATCTTCTTTGTTCGAACTAGTGAACCCTTATCCTCCTAAATATATACTAAGAAAGAAACACTTTTCTTTGCTTCTGTTGGTATACTTTTTTTAGTTTTTGATTCTATACGATGAGAATAAGAAATGTCTTGCTTCTTATTTGAAGTTGATCCCTCTGCCATATGTTAAGAAGAAAAATATTCTTAATGATTTCCCCGTTTCTTGGTTATTTCAAGTGGCACAACAAAAATTCTAACTACAGTATTTTGTAGATTACAGAAAGGTGATTAGTTTGCAAATAATATGGAAAAAATAATGAAAATAGGCTGCGAATTTATTTTATAAATCATTCTATAATAATGTTTCCACCATTTAATTATGTAATTCATGCTATCATGAATTGCAATAATGGAAATGTGTTATGAAATGATAAATTATGACATATAGCAAATAGGGAAAAATTAAATGAATAATAACCATATCGTTATGTGGTAAAAGTAAGATGGGTTGAATTAGGATTATATGAAAAAATTAATTTTGAATTGAATGGAATGTAATGGTAGAGGTGGCTCGGGGTACATGTATATCCATAATATATAACGAAGGAGTGTTTTTTTTATATAGGTAAAAAAAAGTATTTCTTTGTAAACATTTCCTAAATAATTGAAAAATCTAAATAGAAAATCAAAGAAAGTGACCCCTTTACCAATGTCTAAATGATTTGACTTGATGTTGAGGTTCGATATCTAAGGATAGAAGAAATCATTCTATCATCTTTAGATTTGTGGATTTTTTAAAATATTCATACCTTTGAACCTTAATTTTTCATAGCAACAATATTATTGTGACACTTTTTTTTTTGTTTTCTATAATGTATGTGACTTGTGGGACTAGCTTGTTGCTGAAAAACTGTGATTCGAGGGAATATAATCTATCAAAATCACTTGAGGGTTGCACCTAGCATGGGTCACACTAACCCTTATTTGGTTGGATTTTTTGATGTCTCCTCTCAATGGACTTGAACCTTGGTCACCATGTAAAACAAGGTCCATCGAAACCAATCATGCTGCTGGGATTTGAAATTGTTGCAACACTTCATGTCTTCTGTAGAAAGATCAGTCTTGTACATTCTACAATTTGTTATATCAAACTCTAAGTTTTTCATAATTCTTGCAAGTTTTGAGACAACTACAAGTTCCTACAAATTCTGTAACAACTGTGAACTCTAGAAAAACCTGTAACACCTGCAAGTTCTAGAAAAGCTTGTAACAATTGCAAAATTCTCATAACTTGAAGTTACTTCTAGAACATTTTTAGAAGAAACTATATTTTATTATTATTATTATTATTACCATATGAAGAAGTAAAACTCAAGATGAAGTGGAAGAAAGTGGGATAACCCTCTTACTTACAACCTCCATTTGTTGTTGATGTATTAAATATTGAACAAATCATTCTCTAGATATGGTCTTCTTACATAATCTAGATCAATGTCCATTATCCAACAATGATATTCCTTTACCATCAACAATCTTCAATTTCATAGAACCATTATCAAAAATAATATCTATTTCACAGGTCCTCAACTAGTGAGTAGATACCTTTCCCTAAAAATATTTAAATTCTGAATGTAAATGTAAGTCCCAATCACCTAACTTAAATTTCTTCTTCATAATGAACTTGTCATGTCATTTTTCCCTTTGCTATTGAATAAAAATGGTGTGTTGAAGGGCATCATGATGTATTTCATCAACATCATTGATTTTCTCCAGCCAATGTGTTTGTGCCTCTAAAATATCCATTCCTACTTGCACTAAAATTCTTAAAGTTTTGTTTTGAAATTCAATCAGAAGAGCTACATGATTACCATATACCAGTTCACATGGTGTGAATCCAATAGTACTTCTCCTTCTTGTTCAATATTCCCAAATTGCTTCTAGAATCCTATGTACCCAATATTTATTATATAGTTGTACTATTTTTCTTAAGATAGTTTCCAAAAATTTGTTAGTGGATTCCACTTTCTCACTGGCTTGTGGATGATATGAGAAGAATTTGTGTTTGATCTACTGTAAAACACCCAACCCCTTAAATGGATTTTTAAGGAATGGGGCATCAAAATTTTGTTTTCTTGATCCATCTCAAATCTAGGTTTCACTATCTCCATCGAATTGTGCTCGCCACTATTTTTCTAACGGTTGTTGCCATGCTCGAATCCAATATCAGGATTGGGAGATATGCCCTTCCAAATTTATTTGGAAGTTAATAGGCATGTTCCATGTGGCACCTTCATGGATTACACTCATTCATATCACCTCGAATTCTTTGATATCTCAAAGCTCCTCATGCTCCTAAGTCTACGGTGGAGATCCAGCCACCATTAATCGACGGTGGATCCTTATCCTTGGGAACACACATGTCTAAGGTAAAATTCAACGTTTGGCGCTTTTGGGTGCACATAGTTTAACGACCCAAATCTCCCGAAGTAATTTTCTTTCGAAGTCACGTGGGATTTCCACGTGGCTTTGGCCTTTAAGCCTTTCTGCACCACACTATTCCAAATCCTACAGAGTCATGGAGTCCCGGAATTCTAAAGTCCCAGTACTTCACCATTCACATGCCCAGGAAGACACATACCAGGGATTGACATGCAGTGAAGGCCAGCGGTGACACGTTTCCTCACCAGAGGGTGACATGTGTTATGTTATAATGGGCCCAGGGGTCTACAAAACACCTATATCCAAGTGACATGTGGAACCTTAATCATGGGTCCATGTCACTATGGGTGATGTCATCAAGTCACATCGACCCCTAACAAAACCTTCAAGCAATCCTCTAATCTCATTGTCAAGATATGTCCACCTAGACCCCTTGATCTACAACACTTGTTACTTCTAAGATTCGACATTGGGGAGTTTCTCTAGGCAAACTCCCCATTGCTCTCGGAGTTGGTCAGCACTGAGATGAACATAGTCTAGATTTCACAGGTAGGGAGGATTTTGAAGGGTCCTCAGATCCATGAATCACATCACTTTGTCGATTTAGCATTTGAAAGTTTTGGAAGTGTCACACCCCTAAATACTTTGTAGTTTCTAGTCTCCTGCTTATCAGATATGGTGACACATGTCCTTAGTGATGGATGACTAAGATGGACTCTGTTGTTCATGCTTTCGGGAGCCTTCACACTTTAATGTCCCTCATCCAAATTCCTTAGGAGTTTTGAGTCTCTGGACTACAAGTTCTCTTTCCACGTTGATGAAACATGTAATTTCCAGAGATAACACGTGGCAAGGCAGAGAGGACACATGGCCCCTTCAGTGGGTGAAACGTGTCACATGTTAATGGAGATATAGAGTCTAAAAAATTCCAAAATCCAGGTGAAACATGGCATGTTGTTTGTGGGTCCACGTCACCCCCCCTTTCTCCTTAATGCACACATACTCCCCGAAGTCCCAAAATATATGTTGATTAAGGTTGGTGTTCATTGATGTCAACCCTTAAAGAAAGTATGGTAGTGAATTTTGGTAGCACAAAGGTTTGGTTAATGGACCCAAGGTTGTTTCATGTATAATGGTATGAGTTTTAATATATTTGAAGGTAATACTAATATATATGAATAGTACATGTCATGGCATTTATGGTGATATGTGGAACGTCAAATAACTCCTCACGGTTTGAGAGTTATGGACTTAGGAAGTTGGAGGACCTTCATATGTTGGCTTGAAGCCCCAAAAGGTAAAAGAAGTCAAAGAGCTTGTAGAGAAGAAATTATTATTTAAATGATAAAGTAAAGCGACAAAGTCAAGAAGGATTATTTAAATAATAAAGTGAAGTGACAAAATCACAAAAGATTATTTAAATGATAATGTGAGGTGACAAAGTCAAGGAGGAATATTTAAATGATAAAGTGATGGAGAAATTTCTAATTATGGAACATGGTTAACCCTAAAAATGAGGAAAATAGGTTCAGTGACCTAGAAGATGCTTCTAAGGAAGATATTTGGAGAGTATAAATAAGAGGCAAGACTCTCTCATTTTATATCACACTTGAAAATATTGAATATCTATAGGTGAATGAGGTAACCAAAGGATATATAAGCCTAATTTCATAGAGAAGGTGAAGAAAAGAAGGCAAAAATTCAAGGGAGGATAAATTCTTTTGATGATGCTTTCTAAGGTATGTTATTTACAGTTCACCTCACCATTTCTGTAATAACATTTTTTTTTCAGAATGATTCAGACCTTGAACTTGATAGGCCATTGAGAAAACATATCCAAGTATCTGTGGTAAAAAATTGATCTTGTGGTTCGTTGTATTTTTGGAGTTACACTCCGTGGAAAATAGGGTTTGTGGCTAGTCCTGAAACTAGTCTAAAACATGTGTTTTGGATAAAAACGTCATAACTTATTCATAACAAATCTCAATTCAGTAAGAAAAAATGTGTTGGTTATAGTACAATCTTTAGTATTATGTGTGGGGCATGTTGTACAAGGTCTCTCTCTAGAATAAGCCAGAATTTAGCAAGGTATGCCATTTTTGCTATAACTCCTTTTTTGAGAGGTTCCAAGTAGTGACACATGGAGGAATTGTAGAAATCAAATTGAAGAACATTGTCTAATACTTTCATATATTTATTCATTACAGGTACATAGTTATGATTATTTCAAGTTATGGTTGTTGACTAATCCCAAACTAGTCATGTGAGACTAAAGAAAAGTTTGATGAAAATGCTAGTCTCTTATTGGGGAAGTTAAGGAAGGTTTGCAGGTATGTGATCATATAAAATGGTTATATTAAAGAGTTACAAATCATATTTGGATGATGAAATTTATGAGGGCTTTTGGTTAAGATACATGTTGGGCACATGGTTGAGACAAGTAGTTGATGAGTTGGCACATACATGAGGTGTATAGTTGATGATGTTGGTATATATTGATGAGTAATAGTTGATGAGTAGTTGACACATGATTGGTACATACTTGGTACATGGTTGGATGCACTTGTTTATGGTACAGGTTGATTACAGGTTGTTTGAGACAAGTTGGTGAATGGTTGATGCACTTGTTTATTGTACAGGTTGAGGTACAGGTTGATGCATGGTTTATATTTATTGGTACAGGTTTATAGCGGTATATCTCATAGTGATAGTGTGACAGTGGTTCCATCATTTTACTTCTACTTCAGGGCGGTTGGACGGGACAATGATAAGTGGTTGTAGCCACCTTACAGTTGTATCCAGAGAACATAGGGGGTTGTAGCCTCCTTCTGGTTGTAGCCAGAGAATAGGGGAGTTGGAGCTTCCTTCAGGTTGTAGCCCAAGAAATAAGGGGTTTGGAGCCTCCTTCTAGTTGTAGCTAGAAAACAAAGGAATTTGGTGCTTCTAATGAACTTAATTCTTCAAGACATATAAGAAAAAACATTTTGTGGTTTTCTTCCGCTTTGGGTTTCCACGTAAAACACTGGTGTACTGTGTATGTGTATCATTGTTCATTTGTTCATTTCTTATTTACTCTGCAGTTATTGGATGATAATGCTACATTGATATAACACTTGGATTATATGGTTAAAAAGGATTAAATTGCTCTATTACTGATTCACCCCCCCTCTCAATAATCCAACAATTGGTATAAGAGTAGGTTCCTTTAGAAATCATTTTAACGAATGAAAGGTAGATCATGGAGAACAACGACTTGTATAAAAATGGAATACCACAGTTCATTGGACAAAAGTATGTATTTTGGAGCATAAGGATGAAAACATATATACAGGCACAGGGATTCAAAATTTGACAATCAATTGTAGATGGATATAGAGGACCAATAGTTCCAGCAACAAATGACAAAGAAGTGAAACTCGATCAAAATAATTCCAAAGCCAAAAATGAAATTCTGAATGGCCTTAATGAAACAGTATTCACCAAAGTTGCACATTGTAAATCCTCTAAATATATTTGGGAAAAACTTCAAAATATTTATGAAGGAGATTCAAAAGTCAAAGCAGCAAAGCTTCAAACTTACAGAGGTCAATTTGAACAACTTAAGATGAAGGAAGATGAGAGTATTGAAGATTACTTTTTACAAGTTGATGAAATAGTAAATGCAATCATAGGATTGGGAGAAGAGATTAAAGAATTTGTAATTGTTCAAAAAGTACTAAGATCTCTTTCTATGAGATTTGACCCTAAGATATTAGCACTAGAAGAAAGATCAGATCTAAACTCAATAAGACTTGACAAATTACATGGAATCTTCATAGCATATGAAATGAGAACTAAACAGGAAAATCATGATATGAAAAAAGAAACCTTCAAAGCATCCAAAATTTCAAAGCAAAAGGGAAGGAAAAAGGAAGAACATAACAACAATATTGACGTCTTGGAAGATGATGAAGAAGTGGCCAACTTTGTCAAAAGACTAAAGAAGGGAACCAACGGTAGGTATAGAGGTAATCTTCCTTTAATTTGTTTTAATTGTGATGGTATTGGTCATTTTTCTAACAAATGTCCTTATAAGAAAAGTGAAATAATGAAGGTTACTAAAAAGGAAAACAAACATATAAAGGCAAAAGAACCACAAAGAAAGTTTTCAAGAAAATATTATGCACAAAAGAAGACATCTCATCATCAGATGAAGATGAAGTCAGTTACAGTGAGCCATAAATAGTTCTATTCATGGTTGTAGAAGACTCTGATAAAGAAGACTCTGAAGAAGAATATGAAGAAGCTAAAGAAGAATGTGAAGAAGCTGAAGAAGAAATTTAAGAGGAAGAGGTTGACTACCGAGAGGAATTATTGTGTTCCATAAAAGTTATCAGAAGAGAAAAGAATAAAAACAAGAAACTACAAGCAAAACTAGACAAGAAAGAAGACACTCAAGAACTAGAACAAATGATCACAAATTTGAAGGTTCAAATAGAAGGAGATAAAAGAATTTAAGAAGCACTCAAAGAACAACTATAAGAAAAAGACAAGATCATTGGAAATTTGGAGGTAGAGATTGTCACATTAAGAAAGGATCTTCAAAAGAAAAATATGAAAAACAACTAAAAAGTTTTGGATGACATTATCAGTAGTAAAAAATCTCATCATGACAAGTTTTGACTTGGATACAATTAGATAGAAAAGAGGATCAACCTCCAAAATAAAAAAGCAAGAAACATATCCAAAAAGTTATGCAGAAACAATCAAAGGGGATAGGAATATATACAAGGAAGATTATAGGGACACTCCTCCACCGAGAAGGTTTAGATTTTAGAATCAGCAAGTAACAGATAGGCCTCAGGAAGAAGAAGAATTTATAAGAGTATCACATTTTAGAAGATCTTCAACTCCTAGGTATCAAACTATATTTTTCAGTTTATGTTATGCATGTAATAATTTTGGACATAAAGCTGTGAATTGCAGAGCTAACAATAATAACACAAACAAATTTGAAAGTCATACACAAAGGGGTTATCCATGAAGGCCTAGTGAAACACAGAGAAGAAGTTACAACAGGTTTCAATATTTGAGCACTAAAGTGAAATATTACAAATGTAACAATTTTGGACACATGGCCAAAGAGTGAAGAATGGCAGTCCCTCCTAGAGAATTGCAATAGAATAACAACAGTCACAGACAAGAACCTCATAAGAGGACATGGATAAAAAGGCAGCATCAATATAGCAATGAAGAATGCACAATCGCTCTACAAACTAAGTAGAAGAAAGGTGGTTGGTATGTTGATAGTGGTTGTTCAAAACACATTACAGGTGATAGAAATAGGTGTCTTACATTACAAAAGGAAAGATATGGACTAGTCTCCTTCGAAAATGATAATTCTACTAAAATCATTTGAAAAGGCACAGTGAGAATTGGGAACAAGCATACCAAGGCAGAAAATGTTCTAGTAGTAGAATATATTAAACATAATATTCTAAGTGTGAGTCAAATGTGTGACCAAGGTCATAAAGTTACTTTTGATTCACAAAAGTGCGAGATAAGAAAAGAAGGTTCAGGAAAATTGATTGCTACAACTGCAAGAACTTCAAGCAACATATATGTATTAAGTAAAATTTTAAAAGAAAAGTGTTGTCTAGGAAAGGAAGATGAAAGTTGGCTATGGAATAGAAGAATGAGTCACATACATTTTGATAACCTTGTCAAATTCAGTAGAAGAGAAGCAGTAAGAGAAATGCCTCAGATCACGAAACCAATGAAGACTTTATGCAAGCATTGTCAACAAGGAAAGCAAACAAAGACCAGGTTCAAATCAAAAGAATATTCAATTACAAGACCACTAGACAATACATGAAATGGCTTGAACAATGCTAATGGATTCCAAATTGACAGATATATTTTGGACATAGGTAGTGCATACAATAGTTCACATTCAAAATAGAGTAATTCTCAGAAACAATAGTGACAAAAATCCCTACGAGCTATGGAAAGGAAGACCAACAAATGTGAAGAACTTCATAATTTTTGGAAGCAAATGCTACATCAAAAGATAAGATGGAAAAATAAGAAAGTTTGACTCTCGTGTGGAAAAAGGAGTAGTTGTTGGTTACTCAAGTACAAGGAAAGCATACAAGTGTTTCAATCTGATATTGAACAAAGTTGTAGAAAGCGTCAACGTAACAATCGATGAAACAAGTAGACCAACATCAAAAGAAGAAGAAAATGAATCAATGGAAGAGATTTTCGAAAGAAGTAGAAGATGAAAAGGAAGTAGAAGAGGACGATGAAGAGAATCTGACAGAAGCAGAAGAGAAAGTTCAACAAGTGCTTCCAAGGACACCTAGAATCTGAGTACAGAATAATCATCCTTCAAATAAGATTATCGGAAACAAAGACGCAGGAGTTGAGACTAGAAGAAGAATCCGTTCACTAGAACAAACACACCTAGCACTCATATCTATGATTGAACCAACCTATTTTGAAGAGGCCATCAAGGATGAATTTTGGAACAAGGCCATGGATGAAGAATTGGATCAAATAGAGAAAAATGACACTTGGGAATTGGTTCCAAGACTAAAGGATAAGAATTTGATCAGCACAAAGTGGGTATACAGGAATAAATTGAACAAAGATGGACACATTGCAAGGAACAAAGCTATATTGGTATGTAAAGGATATGCAAAGGTTGAAGGAATCGACTTTAAAGAGACATTTTCCCTAGCTGCAAAAATGGAAGCAATCCTCTTGCTTTTAGCTTATGCATGCCCCAAAAATATTAAAGTGTATCATATGGATGTAAAATCATCTTTTCTAAATGAGGAACTTGAAGAAGATGTCTACATTGAACAACTAGAAGGATTTCAGTTGTCAGAGAATGCAGACTATGTGTGCAAATTAAAGAAGGCCTTATATGGTCTAAAACAGGCTCCTAGTGCATGGTACTCTAGACTGGATAAATGTCTACAACAAATAGGGTTCAGAAAAGGAAGTGGAGACAACAAGCTCTACATCAAGGTAAATCAAGGTAATATTTTATTAATTGAATTTTATGCTGATGATATTATTTTTGGTAGTGATGATGACAGGTAAGACAAAAATTTACAAAGGATATGCAGAATGAATTTGAAATGTCATTACTTGGAGAACTATCCTTCTTTTTGGGACTTCATATATGTCAAAGTAACAAAGGAATTTGTATTTCTCAAACCAAGTATATCAGAGAAATTCTAAAGAGGTTCAGAATGGAGGATTGCAAACCAATTATCACTCCCATGCAAACCAATTGCATGTTAATAAAAGATGATGATTCAAAGTCTACAGATCATAGGAAATACAGGTCAACGATTGGCATCCTACTATATGTAACAACATCTAGACCAGATGTAATGCAGATAGTTGGACAGGTGGCACGATTTCAAAAAGCACCAAAGGAATCACATGTATTATTAGTGAAGAGAATTTTCAGATATCTCAAAGGAACATAAGATTTTGGATTATGGTATCCAAAAGGAAATGATGTATCTCTTATTGCCTACACATATGCAGATTGGGCAGGTTGTATTGATGACCAACGAAGCACCAGTGGAACAAAGTTCTACTTGGGCGATTGTTTAGTATCATGGATAAGAAAGAAAAAATCATACATATCTCTATCTATAGCTGAGGTAGATTATATTGTAGTAGAAACATGTTGTACATAGGTTCTTTGGATGAAACAAACTTTGACAGATATACAGGTTGAGTATGATGAGCCCATTCCAATCTATTGTGATAATACAAGAACCATCAGTATCTCAAAGAAATCAGTGATGCACTCCAATATGGAGCACATTCCAATCAGGTATCACTTCCTACGAGAATAGGTTATAGAAAATAACACCAGAGTTGAGTATGTGGGCACAAAAGAACAAGTGGCACACATCTTTACAAAACCACTTCCACGGGAATCCTTTGAGTATCTTCGCTAGAGAATCAGAGTTATTTCTACTCCAAAATGAATGCTTTTGAATGCTTATATTATATTTCTTTGATGTACACGAGGAAACACCATAAAGAGGACATTTCAGTCAAGGGGAGAAGCCCCGGAGGGAAATATACCTTTGTTGGAAGATTGGTTCTTGTCATTGATGTCAACCCTAGTCATGGGTTTTGGACCACAAGATTGATGAAGGTATTTGGACATGAATGAAAATGCATGTGTAGATACAACACCCATGGATGGATAGTATCCATCATGTTGTTTTCGGTGGTATGTGGCACGTCACGTGGATCCTCATGGTTGAGGAGAAATGAATTTTTGAAGATGACAAAGTGAATTGAAGAAGGAAGTACATGTAGGCCCTGA
>JZKD02S2278408.1:839786-851896 GCA_000966675.3 Picea glauca
GGTTGGCAGCAGACCTGGAAAGGGAGATCAAAAGAAAGAGGCCAAAGGAATGAGTAGACAGAACCACAGAAAGCCAAATCCTTGGAAACCAAAGAAATGAAGAACAACTTCAGAATCCTAGCCAAAGAAACGGAGGAAAGAGAACAAGATCCAAATAAAGAAGTTCAAGAGGGAGAAAAGGAAGGTCAAAATCCTGAAGACAAGGGGAACAAGCCAACAAAAGAAGAAGGGACGCAAAACAACTCCCCCCAGAAGCAGGACGACAGTCAGAACATAGAGGAAGGGGAGATCTCTATAGGCAGTGAATCAGATGAAGCAAATGAGGTTTGGGCCACCCCAAAGAAAAAGGGAAGAGGTCGGAAATCAAAAAACACTAAGAGGAACTAGGAAGCCTATAAAGATGTGCTCAATGTGTCGCAACCCACCATCAAGCAGATGATGATTGTTCGTCAAACGCAAAAAAAGGCCAAGGCCTCCCAAGGAGGCCATCCCTCCCCCCAAGGTTTATAATGATCACAACCTCCTGGAACTGTAGGGGAGTGTGCAGCAAAAAGAAGGAAGAAGCACTTAAATATATACTCAAAACCTCTAAAGCAAGTATCCTACTGCTCCAGGAGACTAAAATGAGCCAGCAGGATGTGCTCAAAACCTTGTCGAATGTTTGGAAAGGAAGCCTCGGAGTTGCCAGAAATGCCAAGGGTGCCTAAGGAGGGCTCTGCACAATGTGCAATGCTTCCAAAATAGACTTGCTCAGCTCTAACACCTGCATGAATTGGATTCACACCAGATTTCTTCACAAAGACACGGGCTGCCAGGTAAGCATCTTTAATATTTATGCTCCACAGCTTTTGGGGGAAAAAAAACACTGTTGGGAGTCCTTACAGGACTACGTCCAGCAAAACAATCTCACCAATATCATCATCGGAGGAGATCTAAATGTAACTCTAGCCCAGGAAGAGAAGAGGGGTGGCTCTTTAGTGAGAGACCCGACCAGAGAATGGGTAGATGACTTAGCCTCAGCCTGGGACCTCCTTGATATTAAACCAGTCAAAGGTCGCTACACGTGGACCAATAAGAGAATTGGTCTTGGGCACATCGCTGCCAGACTAGATAGATTCCTCATACAAGGCTCCCTTCTGCTGCTAGGACTCGAAGCAAAGGTAGAAATTCTGCCCCACAGTGCTTCTGATCACAAGCCAATATGGTTAGAAATAAAAAAAGACCAAGTCAGAGGGCCCATCCCCTTCACATTCAGCCCAAACTGGATAAATGACAAAGGTTTCACAAAGCTAGTAACAAAAGTATGGGCCACCACAGTTCAAGGTTCAGCATTCTACGTGTGGGAGGAAAAAATTAAAAGGCTGAAATTCACTCTGAAGTTATGGGCCAAGAGCCAACCGAGCCCAATAGCAATGCGCCTAGTAGCCCAAATCCATCTTGAATCTCATCAGTTGGAAATGGAACAGATGGAGATCACTCTGGCAATTTTGCAACAGGACGACAACCTTCAAAGGCAATGGCACCAAGCCTGCAGAATGGAGGAAAACTATTGGAGCTAGAGGTCGAGGAGCTTATGGCTGAAAGAAGGAGACCGTAACACAACCTACTTTCACAAACAAACGGAAGCAAGGAAACAATATAAGGCAGTGACGGAAGTTCAGGTCCAGAAAAAGACAATTGTAGATCTAGAGGGCATTAAGCAAGTAGTTTATGAAGCTTTTGAGAAGCTATACACAGACCCAAAGGACTTGGATTTGGACCAGCAGGGATACCCCTTCACGGTTATACCAAAGCTAATAAATGAAGACATCATTAGCCAGTTGACAAGAGAGGCATCGCAGCAAGAGATAAAGGAGGCCCTTGAACAGATGAACCCAGACAAAGCACCGGGACCGGATGGGTTCACTGCCAAATTCTATCAGCAGTGCTGGGAAATAATTAAAAAGGATCTAACCAAAATGATTCAGAAGTCACAGCAGGCCAGCAAGCTGGGAGGAAGCACCAACTCTTCCTTTTTGGCACTCATCCCGAAAGAAAAAGGAGCAATTTCCTTCAACAGGTTCATACCCATTTCTTTATGCAATACAAGCTATAAAATCCTGGCCAAAGTTATAGCCAGTCGCCTCAAGGCAGCTCTTCCACTCATCGTTCCTGAAAATCAAGGCGGCTTTTTCCAAGGGAGTCATATCACCGACAACATCATCCTGGTTCAAGAAGTGATTCACTCCAGGGTTTTAAGGAAAGAAAAAGGTATGGTCATTAAACTGGATCTCGCTAATTCTTTTAACAGAGTTAGACATGAATTTCTATTTGAAGTTATGAGGAAGTTTCGATTTGATTCTCATTTTATAAGTTGGATAAAATCCTGCATTGGTTCTCCTTGGATTGCCCCTCTGGTGAATGGGAAGGTAATTGCCTTCTTCAAAGCCTCCAGGGGTCTAAGGCAAGGCTGTCCTCTGTCGCCACTGCTCTATGCAATTCAAGCTTCAGTTCTCAGCTATCAATTGGAAAACTCCCAAATTAATAAATATCTTCATGGTCTAAGAATAGCACAAGGGGTGAAAGACATCAACCATGCACAATTTGCGGATGATACACTGCTGCTAGGAGGAGCAAGCCCAATAATAGCAAAAACGTTCAAGGAAGAACTGGACGCCTATGCAGCAGCCTCTGACAGCAAAATAAATCAGACTAAAAGTAACATTTATGGCTGGAACATCACCCCAAATGAAATGCTGAGAATAACAAGAGTTCTAGGGATGGAGGTGCACACAAACTGGGAGGCCTTTAAGTACCCGGGAGTTCCAATCTTTAAGTCTGCCCCTAGAGCTTCCCACTGGAGCCATCTTGCAGAAAAACTCAAGAATAAATTTACTTCTTGGGGGGCCAATTGGCTGAACTTAGCAGGGAAGGTAGTCTTGATAAAGGTGGTGGTGTCTAGTATCCCCATCTACCAATGCTCGCTTCTATTAGCTCCAGCCACAGTCATCCAAAAAATTGAGGCTTTTCAGAGACGATTCTTGTGGGAAGTGTTATCCACAAATTTGGTCATTTTGATGATATCATGATGATGTTAAGATGATGGAAAATCAAACTCTTTACCAAGAACACTTTCATGAGAAAGGTTACAGTTGTCTTCTTCCAGAACTCACACTTTTGAAACATGTTCGCATGCTACTTATATACTCTCCTGAAAGAATGCCTGATTCTCGTAGGCCACCTTAAGCTGGGGTGAGAACTTCTCACACTGTACTCATTGTTAGGATGCGAACATGCTCTTAAAGGGGAAAAAGATAAAAATCTCAAACCTTCTAGAAGGGGATATTCTAGAAGGATGAGTTGGTTTTCAAATGGTTATTCAGATGTTGGCATTCTAGATATCTTGGGATCATTCCCTATCCAAGTAACTAATCTATCTTCTCCTATATATTGAGGAGATTGCTCATGGAAAGGGTTAAGTCAAATGAATTTAATCAAGCTAGCAAGAGAGTGATTGGAGAATTGGTGCAAGACTGTATGGAGGACTGATGTTACAGCAACAAGAGACAACAGCAAGGTCATCATATGTGGTTGATTTTCTTCATGCATGAGCAAGTGTGTGTGTCAGAGCTAGGAGCCATCGAAAGGAGACCTATGACACCAAGGCTCAGGTTGTAAGTTTCACTTTCAATTGATTCAATATAGTAATATGTCCCTTTCCCATAAAGATGATGTCACTTTATTACATAATTCCTTGATCATATGTATAGACTAGCTATTGAATATATCAATCTGCCTTTACTTCGATTGGTTTGTGTTGTTGTGATCTGAACGGTGCAAGAGCATTGGAGCGAATCTTGGAACAATGGAGATATAAGGAAAGCGTTCATAACATATGTCCACAATCCTTACTTCTTAGTTCATTCAATAGGCTAGATCTAGGGAAAGTGTATTATTTTGTCCTGTTTTGTTCTAGATCCAGGTGGATCTAGGGAGATCAGTTTGTGTCCACACTCACGGATTTATCCTATAACAAAATTGGCGACTCCACTTGGGAACTATCCCTTTTTCTTTATGGTTTTTGAATTTTCTATGGCCATTTTCTCTGTTTGCATTTTTTGTCTTGATTTGTCAGTCTCTGAGTCCTCAGGATACCCTGAGAGACCTTCTGGGTCTATAAGCCAGTTTGAATTTTACTTGCTTTTTCAAAAAATTTAGTAGTTTCAGGGATTCTCGCACTGTGTCCATTGACAGCCTGTGAGAACTTTGAAAGTTCGCACTCTGCATATATATTCCAGTGCAAACAGTTCACATGTTGCATCAAAGTAGCCTGCGAGAATAATAGTTTCCCGCATTGTGTTCCACACTGGCCCGCGAACATATTTTTTGAAATTTTTGAATTCAAGTTTTGACTCTGTCAATTGCTCATATATGTTGATTTACACCTCTTTGTCTTACTGAATCAATGAATTACATATATTTTTCTTTAGTTGGCTTGCTGGAATTGATCTAGGGTTTCTAGGTTTTTCTTGCATTGGTAGCTTGACTTTCATTTCTTAGCTCTTTTTGGCATTTTTTTTCTCTCTGATTTCTGGAGTTGAATGTGTCTGACTGGATGAGAACCAGAGATTGGTTGAGAGTTGAGTGTTTTGTGTTTCTTTTGCACTTGTTGGTTCGAAAGGACATTTTTCATTTGCATTGAGAAGCTCCTTGGTGTGCTTTTGTTTTTACTTTCGTTGAAAGTTTTGGTTGGGTTGTCATTGTTTGGTTATTGATGATTTGATTTTCATTTCTTATTAAAGGGAGTCCTTCTTGGAAAGTGAACTACATGTTTTCTTTCGAGATTTTGTTTTGCCTTTGAAACACCATTGACAATCAAATTTTAGAGTATTGAAGTTTTGAAAAAGACATCTAGAAATTGCTCATTGATACATGATTGTTTGTATTGGCATCTGAAAGGAAATTGAGCATTGCATTTGCATTATAGTATTGAGTTTGATTCAGAAATTGTTCTCTCTCTCCCATAACTAGGATTCATTGAATGAAAAAGATTATATTTCCTCATATCCTTGCATTATTTGGGTCAGAGTCACACATCATGAGTTTCATTTCCGCTACCTTTGAGTAAACAACAGCCTATAAAAACATTACGTAATATTAAAATTGATCTAGTAACTCTCTTCTAGGGCTCTTTACACCAACATTTAGCTAGGCTAGTGCTTTGGAGTAGGAAGAGAGACACACTCTCCAAAATCTCAAAAAGACATAATAGCGTCTTGAGTTAGGGAGTGTTAAATTCCATTAGCAGCATATTGTCCTGGGAAGCCCTTCTAACACAAGGGTCAAGCATTAGGTCGCATTGGTGTTGGCAGAGTTACTAACCCTGCTTTGTTGACATTGGTGTAGAGATTTCACGTATTACGGGGGTCACTCCGAGGTATACCCATAATTATGAGTGGAAGCTTTTGAGTTGATTTCGGGCTAGATACCCTGCCTTTGCGCGTGGATCGGACTGACGACTGTTTCCCCAGGCTGTACTGTTGTTTGTGGTGACCTTAGTGGATTATCTCTCTAGGTTCTTACCCAAGGTGACTGTGGAGGGGAAAGTCTTCACGGTACCTGGAATCGTCATTGATCAAACTCACTCGGGCTCCTTGGAGGGTATACCCACGATTATGTGTGGGAGCTTGCACCAGGGCGTAATTCTGTTAAGTAGGTCATCCACGTAACTTTTCCATCTTATCCCCGCCCCTTCTCATCTTGTTGTTGCGACGTTGGATTTCATCACCAACTAGTGGCTTCGATATTAGAAGGTATTGTTTGCTTGGTGATTACTTCTAGATTTTGTTTACTAGGGTGTGTTGTTCATTTCTCGAAGTTGGCCATAAGATTTGCGTTAGGGAGTTGGTTACTTGTTTACAATTGCTCCCCCATGCCGTTCACGTAGGATGCAAGGTTTGTCCCCGGAACATCCAGAAGCTTCACAACCTTTGCATACGACAACACCTGCGGGTACCCCTGAGGACTCTCCTCGTCCAGGTGAAATCCCCCTTGTTACTCTACCGCACGTGGACATCAGTGACATCCCAGAAGTTTTTACACCACCTCCACAAGTAGAATCCACTGATCCTCTTGTTGATTTTCACATAACCCATACTATAGAGGACTATCGCATTCATCGTGGTGAACGACCTATTGGACGATTCAATCCTTCTGAAGAAACCATTGTTACATCTTCTGAATCAAATGTTGGGCCTTCTCATGGTGTAGTAGGCCAAGATCCTTTTTGGTTGGGTGATTACCAATGAGTCTTGTTTGGTACTGAGTCAACCCCTTTATACAAAATCAACCCTCCTGTGTCTCTTGAACCAGAAACTACACCAGAGACTACCACTTATCGTTTTATTCTCCCTCCCAAGATGGCCCATCTCGCTATTACTTCGAGTGTCCAAACTGGAATTACTACAACTACTCTCCCTCCTATCAATACCCAGCGAACTCCTGAGGTTAACCCAAATTTTCCTCCTGGTTACCATGCGCTGAATCCCTTGTTGAATGTTCCCCATACAACACCTCCACAAACTCCAGCTAGTTCTCCAGGTGGTCCTCAGTTTCCTAGGAATCCTATTCCTGGTTTCATCCTGACACTCCCTCAGTTTCCTACTGGCAATCCTAATGCTAGTAGCACTATCCTGACTGTTGCGTCAAACCTGCACAATCCTGTTGGTGGACAGGGTAGTACATTTCCTTTTCATTTTCCCGGACATAACATAGTTACTACACAACCTACGGTTGGTACACAACTTCTAGGAGAAATTGTCCCTTTGATAAGGGAACCAACCTCACCTTTAGGACAACACATACCTCCTTCATTGGCTCAGTATTGGAATCAACTTATGCAAAACTTTCCTCAAAATGCTGGGGGGAAGCAAGCTGTCCCTACTATGGGCCAGCCATATCCAGGGGTGACTAATCCTATTTGGGGTTCGAGTCAAACTACTCAACCTCAAGTCCCGACTCAGACTCAAGGTCACAATCCTTAGGGTTACTATCCTATTCAACCACCACAGAGCCAGCCAAGGTCTTCCCTCTGGGGGCAGACTGCATACGGTCCCACTGGTCTACCGACAGGGCTTCCACCCCAAAGTCACCAGTATCCACAAGTGAATCGATAGTTGCCTTTTCTTGCTACTTTGGATTTTCCATATTTGTCTAGGATTCTTAATGATCCTATTTGTCACTCTCCCCAATGGCCTGCTATTCCTGCAAATCTTCCATCAGACATTCCAAAATTCGATGGGAAGGTGGGAGAGGACCCAAATAATCATGTCATGACTTTCCATTTGTGGTGTTCGTCCAACTCGTTGATGGATGACTCCATTAGACTATGTCTTTTTCAATGAACTCTTACAGGTGCTGCTGCGAAGTGGTACATTGAATTACCATGAGGTTTCTTTTTGGATTTCAACACCCTTGCAATGGCCTTTCTACCACATTTCCAGTTACTGATCCGTTACGACACCGGAACTGAGATTTTAACCTCCTTCAAACAAATCTCGAGCACTCATATATCTGATCATATTCATGAGTGGCGACGGAGGTGACGTCTCATTAAGCTTGAGCTTCCTGATCAGTTACTGGCCGAATGGTTTACCAAGTCTTTTGTAAACAAAATTGGTAAAGACATTGCTATGGGCGGTGTTGTCACAGAAGAGTAGGCTATCAGTCGTGCTCAGTATCTGGATCTCGTTTATTTGCAAACGAGAACCTTGTATGATTTACTACCTGATTTACCTCGTCCTGGTACTTCCACCACTTTTGCACCTCCGACTGCCTCTCATGTAGCTGATGGTGTGATTGGTTCCACTCATAGCCACTCACATTCCGTTTCAACTACAACCCCAAAATCCAATTCTTCTAATGTGAAAAGTGCTTCGTCTCCTACTCCTCCCACCGGTAAAACATCTGAAGTGAATGCTGTTCAATCTACGCCGACCAGTAATAATAAATCTAAGAAAGGGAGAGGCAAGAATAAGGAGGGTAAAAACAATAACCCTAATGAACAAACCAAATCACCTCCTGTTGATGACCGGGATAAGCGCAAACCACGTTATCCTTGCCTTATCTATGGTGACAATCACTACACAAAGGATTGTCTGAGACGTGCCGAGGTCAACAAGTTCCTTCAAGGAACGTCGAAACCTTCTACGCTGGCAGTTTTGTATCAACCCTTCCCATCTCAACAACAGGCTTCATTGGTCATTCACGACCAACCCTCTACTTCTACTTCATCTTATGTTTTGATGTGCACTGGTGATTCTACAAAAGACAATGTTGCACTTACCACTAGAGCTAAAGACTATACTCCTTCTAAGGAGAAGGTTGACGACTTACCTCCCGATTTGGTACAACCTTCTCCACCAAATCCACCTACAAACGGTCCTCTTCATATCGAACGACCGAATCTTGATACAGTTTTACGACCTCTGAAATGTGTCGTTAAGAAGTCGACATTCAATCCTCATGCTCGGGTAGCCCAGAACTATAACATTGTCGAAGATCTGGCCCAAGCACCTTCAGCGATGTCTTCCTTTGAGGTCCTTCAGTCTTGTCCTGCACAACGAAGGGAGTTGTTGAAAGCTATAGGTGGCATTGATCCAACCGATATGAATCTGATAGTCTTTAACCTGGAATATCATATTCCAAGGTTACCCCCACAGCTTGCATTTCAAATCCAAGTTGTGGTCTCTGACAATAGTATTTGCCGAACTGTTATTGATGAGGGTGCCTCTACGTGCGTAATGTCTTTTTCTTGTTGGAAATCCATTAGCTCTCCCCCATTAAACGAATCACAAAACACTTTGCGAGCCTTCAATGGCTCTAGTTTTAAGCCATACGGTGTTCTTTCGTCATTGCCTGTCACTCTGGAAGGTAAGACTGTCCAAGTGGAAGTGGAAGTTTTTGATACCCCCCTAGATTATAATCTTCTACTTGGTCGAAGCTAGGTCGATTCTATGCGTGCTGTCGTGTCAACCCTTTTCCGTGTCGTATGATTTCCTCACCAGGGAAAAGTGGTTACAGTCGATCAACTTGCCTTCTTTAATGCCGATACTCTTACAGGCAACGTGTCGTTCATAGCAAACACCCCACCGGGTTATGAGAATGTTGGTGTCGGTCTTTTAAAAGACTCATCGTTAATGGGTACTTTCCCCATACCACCACCACCCAATATTCCATGCCCGTCAGTTGCTTCCATTAATATGATCTCTACTATACCTCATGCACTTCCCTGTGTCTGCTGACCCTTGGATTGTCCCTGATCCTGGAGATCATGTTCGTTTCGACAACGTTATTCCGTTAAGTCCGGTTGAGTCCGCTTATCAAGCTATTCAATCGGTATCCATTACTACTTCTTCTTTTGATGAGTTGTCTCCCGATCATTTCCATGTCATCTTTCCCACTGACGAGATGATAATGTCCGTCATGGAAGATACCCCTTGGGATGATGGACATCATCGTTCCATCTTGTTTCTGGAACAACAGACTCTTGAGAATTATCAGCGGATTTCGACTCCGTCGACCGTTGTTGTTATTTCCACGGTTTCCCAATATACACGAGATGTGTTTGCGGAAGGGAACCTTAGCAACATTTCGCCCACGATACCCATAGATATTTTAGTGAAACCTGGAATAGTCGAGAATGTTCATATTGGAGAGTCGTGTTCTCCCGACGAAATTGTCACCTATACTTCCTTGTTTAAAGAATTTTGTGATATCTTTTCTTGGAGTTATGAAGAGATGTCGGGTATCGACCCTTCTATTGTGGTCCACGAAATTTAGACATACCCTGGAGCCAAGCTAGTTCGACAACGCCTTCATCCTGTCTATCCACATAAAGAGACAACCATTAAACTCGAAGTTGAAAAACTTCTTAAAGCCGGTTTATTTATCCTGTGGCATTGACCGAATGGGTTTCCAACCCAGTACCGATTGATAAAAAGGGTGGTAGTATACACGTTTTTGTTGATTATCGGGATATCAACAAAGCTTGTCCAAAGGATAATTTTCCAACCCCTTTCGTTGACCAGATCGTCGATGACTGTGTCGGTAGTGAAATATTTTCCCTCATGGATGGATTTTCCGGCTATAATCAAATCAATATCGCTCCTGAGGACCAACATAAAACGGCTTTTATTTGTCCTTGGGGTACTTTCGCCTACAGGAAACTCCCTTTCAGTCTGAAGAACGTAGATGCTACGTTCCAACATGCTATGTCTTATGCATTTCACGATATCAAGCATATTGTTCAACCTTATTTGGACGATTTGCTGGCTCATTCTTTACATAGGGCCGATCACCCTAATCATCTCCGAGCGATTTTCATTCATTGTCGATTCTATCACATTTGCCTAAATCCTCATAAATGTGTTTTTTGTGTAGAATCCAACCGTCTCCTTGGGTTCATTGTTTCACGCCATGGGATCCGGGTGGATCCTGTCAAGGTCGAGGCAATTCTTAATCTCCCTCCTCCTTCTTCTTTGTGCCAATTACAAAGTTTGCAGGGGAAAGAAAACTTTCTTCGTCGGTTCATCCCAAATTACGCCGAGATTACTCGCGGTTTCACACGTATTTTAAAGAAAGGTATAGAGTTTGTCTGGGATACGGTTTCTAACAACGCTTTTGAAGCTTTAAAGTTGTCCCTCACAAAAGCTCCTCTTCTTTTCCCTCGGGATTATAGTCGAGATTACTTTCTTTATCTAGCTGCGTCCGAGTATACTATTGGCATGGTCCTCATTCAAGAGGATGATAACCACGATGAACATGTTATCTATTACTTGAGTAGAANTTTATCATCCACGGAAATCAAGTACCAACATGTTGAGAAGCTGGCCTTGGCTGCTGTCCAAGCAGTCCAACGTTTTCGTCATTATATTCTCTCCAGGAAGACTACAGTGATTTCACACTGTAACCCCATGCAACACATATTGACACGTCAATTGCTGTGGGGCAAGTACTCCAAGTGGATTGTTATTCTCCAGGAGTTCGATTTTGAATTTGATCGTGCCACGTCGAAGAAATATCTAGTTTTCGCTGAGTTAATTTGTGATTTTCCCCACACCACCATGGAAAAGGTAGCAGTTGATTCGTTACCTGACGAGTCACTTTTTCTTATCAGTACTGACGATATTTGGTACGGAGATATCATTATATATCTCCAAACTCAAACTTTCCGGCCTGCTTTGTCCAGTAATGAACGACGTCATGTCCGTTATCAAGCACGTCATTATATTATCCTCGGCGATACTCTTTACCATCGAGGTATTGACTCTGTCTTTTGGCGTTGTTTGACTTTTGACGAAGCTGAGAAAGCTTTGAATGAATTCCATTCAGGAGCATGTGGTGGTCATATGTCTGGGTATGCTACTGCCCAGAAGATCTTACGCGTAGGTTACTTCTGGCCTTCACTATTCACTGACTGCATTACTGTTGTTCAGAAGTGTCATGCCTGCCAAACCTATAATCAGAAGATTCGGTTGCATCCTGCTCCCCTTCATCCTGTAGTCTCAGTAGGTCCGTTCGCTAAATGGGGCATTGATTTCATGACATGTCACCCTCACTCGGCCGGGGGGCATGGTTATATTATCGTAGCTGTTGATTATTTTACTAAGTGGGCCGAGGCGATGCCGACATTCGACAATACTGGGAAGACTGCAGCCTTATTTCTTTTCAACCATGTCATCACTCGTTTTGGTGTTCCTCGGGCTATCGTTACCGATCACGGTAGTCATTTTAGAAATAATATGATGTCTGAACTTATGGAGAAATTGGGCCTTCGTCATGATAGCTCAACACCCTATTATCCATAGGCTAATGGCTAGGTCGAAGTCATCAATAAGGTTCTCATCACTATGATTCGATGGATGATAGAAATCCATAAAACCAGCTAGTACACAATGTTATTTTTGGCATTGTGGGCATATCGGACATCTGTTAAGTCTGCCACAGGATTCATGCCTTTTCGATTAGTTTATGGCATGGAAGCCATTCTTCCAATAGAATGTGAGATACCATCTTTGAAGCTAGCTGTAGAGCTCTTACCTAATACTTCTGTCGAAGAGGAACGTCTGTTG
>JZKD02S2278408.1:852134-875696 GCA_000966675.3 Picea glauca
TGAACCCAGGAATGGGTTGTACTTAAAGAAGTACTATGCATAAGTCATTTGTGCATGAGTACTTGTATTTTATGTATCATACTGAGTGTGTGTGTTACTTTAGTTTTGATTTTGATGTTATCTGGTCTCTGCCCTTACGTGACGTTGTG
This sequence comes from Picea glauca, assembly GCA_000966675.3. Classification (NCBI taxonomy): domain Eukaryota; kingdom Viridiplantae; phylum Streptophyta; class Pinopsida; order Pinales; family Pinaceae; genus Picea; species Picea glauca. The sequence goes on from JZKD02S2278408.1 coordinate 852,284, forward strand.
TTTGATTGCCATATGTCAGAGTATTCGCTACCTTATATTGGCTTCACCGTCGGTGCTAGCCGTAGTACTCGGAACCTAGCTTCCGCTGCCTGGGCAATATATGCCCCAAAAAACGAGCTTATATCTTTACGAGGTGTATGTCTTGGGCGGGCAACCAACAACATTGCGGAGTATAGCGTCGTTATTGAGTTATTGGTTGATGCTATCTCTCTTGGGATTCGTCGTTTGGTTGTGCGACTTGACTCATAGCTAGTGGTGCTACAGCTAAGTAATGTCTATTCTATTCGAAGTCCTACATTATTAACAATATATTTGCAGATTTGCCTCTTGGAAAGACATTTTGATCATATTGAATATCAACACATTCCGAGAAGTCTTAATACATTAACATATGCTTTGGCTAATTACGTATTAGATAGACATTTGAACAATTTATAAATCAAACACATTAAAATGTACACAAATGTAAAGTAAGCCGGTAGAAACCATGTATATATATAACGATCAAAGTTTGTTTTTACAAAATGTGTCCGAAGACCAAAATATCAAAATTGAAGCCCATGGCTTCTACATAGTGACATTAATGATGTTCACGATAGCACACTAATGTCCTAGCCACTCTGTGGAGCAAACGACCCATAGAGGCAGAGACTCCCACGGTGTGACGTTGATCGCATCGTGGGATCTCCTCCAGAGGCATATCTGGAACATCGACCATCAAACCCTCTAAGTTCTGATCCACTGTCAGATAGTCCTCGACATACTGAGGAACTGCTACTGCTGCTTCTCCTCGACACTGAATAGGAGAACTACCAGCAAGTCTATATGCGCCAATGTCTGTGTTATCAACAAAATTTTGTGTTAGTCTTCAGATAAAACTATAAAAACAAAAACATTTATATATGTTAAAAAATCCAAAAACATTTAAAACCTTGAAAAATTTGTGTACTTCTTACCAATATCCCCCACTGTGCGTCTTCAGGAAGTGCAAGGTCATGATCATCGCGAAATTCCAAGCTAGTGTATGCATAATCTTCTACCATCAACACCTGGCCTTGAAGCCAGTCAAAGAAGAGATCGTCATACCTAACGATCGATCCTGTCACATGTCTAGCCATGATTTGACACCATCGTAACATCCGTGGATCCCTGGGACCTGGAAAGTGCCAATCATCCTGAAGCCTATACACTGGGACCCTCTCACAGAAGAAGGACACTAGTAATGATCCATAACCAAACTTCTTTAGCTCTCCATGCCTTCATTTGGTCAGTTGTTTTTTGAGATTGTGTAAAACTGCGTCAGCCCAGTTAAAGACCCCGGGCTCAATACACTCTAGGGCATACTGAAAATAGCTCTGCAGAGCCATATGTGGGGCAGCACTTCCTTCCATCTGAGCGATAGTGAAGAGAATGGTACGGAGAGTTATATCAGTCACTCCCCAAATGGCCACTTTTCCTTTTTGTCGTTCAACCTCAGGCACACAGTACTCCCGACAATACTCACTCATTTTTAAGCCACCCCTTCGACTACCAGTCAAACTGATGTAGGATCCTCACCTGGATAGCCTAGTCAGGAAATAGATATCCTCAATGTCGATCGTCAATGTGTGAGATCCGACATTAAAAACCTGCTGATCTGGATCCCACATCCGAACTAAGTGTTCTAGCAATCGAACTTGGGCTCTCATGCCCGGTATGCGGAAATACTTCAAGAGACCACAATCTCTTAAGGCAGCAAGAGTCGGAGGGTGATTTTTGACGGTTGCATTATCATCCTCGTGTTCCCGTTCTCTCCATTCAAGCACCATTATGATGGTTATAAACCTTCATGGGAAACATATGAAGATGGTTAATAATCTTAAACATGGGAAAAATTCTTTATTTTGGCTAAACGTTACACAAATTTTCAAACTGTGCACTGTTAGCAAGTGACCTATGGCACACAGTGTGAACTTCTCGCACTCTGACTTAGGCCCACCTGCGAGAATGAAGCATTCTCACAGGCCCCGTATGGGTAGCCTGCGAGAATCCTTCTACATGCATAGGGTTTCAAAAATTAACTCAAAAATTGAAATTTAACCAATGAAATCATGAATTTGAACCATGAAAAGCTAGAGAATGGAAAACTTATCGAAACACCACAGACGGCTCGAAGAATGATGGCCTGAAGCTCCCAAAAATTGACAATGAAGGTAGAAGGTAAAATGGAGGTTTTTTGCACTCAAATGGTAAAAGGGGAAAATGATATGGTAAAATGAATGGTGAATTTGTTTTATTTACTTTTTACCATGGTAAAAGTGGGTTTTTTTGTGTTCATTCATTATTTAACCCTAAATACTAATACGTAAGTGAGTAAAATGACTTGTAGGTACCCAATGCAGATGATTATGGACAAAAACTTTTGAAGTATGGTGTGTTTTTGTTTGTTTCCTATGGTTTTGATATAAAACCTCAAGCGCCTTTTATCCGTTCTTGCGCTTGCAAAAAACATAAGAACGTGATCAAGCATTGTTTTATCTCTTTTCCGGGCTCGTTGTGGTTACACGAAAAAGGAACCCCCCTGGAGTTAACTTTAATCTCTTTTCACGACTCCCTAAACATGAAAAGATTGCCGAGTGATCTTGCTATTTTCACACTCATTAAAGTATTTTAAGTTACGCGTCCTTCGAGCAATAGTTTAACCCTTTTTCGGTCTCGTTGGACTATTGTACGAAAAAGGAATTGAGAGATTTCTCTTTTAAGTGTTTTTCCAAACTCTGTAATCCTGAGAAACCTTCGAGTTTTCTATCTCTGGACTCGTTAAACAAACATTGATAGACCCGTAATGGGATCAAACCACTCCTTCTTAGGGTTCGTTAAAAATAGTCTGAGGGACTCGTCCGAACGATGAGCTTATATCATCAAGCATATGTGATCCTCTTCAAGCTTGTGTAAAAATAAAGAGGTACTTGCCAAAAATGGTGGGGGAAAATTTGGGAAAGGGATATGTTTCATCTTTGTGTTAGTTGGCAGTAAGTGTCACTCTTGAACATGACACCCCCTATTCATCATTTGAAGCCGGTTTGGGAAATCCATTTGTCTCTCATTCGATTTGATAACAAGGTCTTTCCATGTGTCGTCTTTGAGTCAATGCTGCCAAATCATTGGTCGTGTCATTCATATGTTCAAGAGCTGTCCATCTGAAACCTATATTTGAGTCGGCCATCTGCAGTTATCTTTCAATCTGTGTCATCCTTCCCTGTGTCCAAAGTCCAATTGCCACATAATCTGTTTCACTTTCAAGCTTTGTTACTCATTTCGTGTCACTGATGGGGGATACATCAAGGCCCTCCTGTGACGAGTCTTGTTCCGTCGACATCAGCACATTATCCAGGATTAAGACTTAGAAATCATTTAGTACCTTGAAGCTTGCATGCCTCAATGGCAATTTTCTTGCTTTCGACAGTGGGTTTACATTATTGACCCCTGATCGAGAGATTCCTTCGGGTGTTCGAAATCAACTCATTTATTCACAGTCGATGGATTGTACTATAGTACCTTGGGAGTCATCGACATCAATGGTGATTTCCCTCGCACTTGTTAATGGTATACATCAATGACCGGTAATCAAGTGGTTTCTACCATGTTCGACTTCGACACATGTAATCACATGGTCAGATTCGTACTTTGGGTGATGAGATTGAAGACCCTGGATATTGTCTTTGCAATTCAGGTTGCAATGGAGTATGTATAATTTGCGACACATAGATCCACTGTGTATGTTTCGTGGCTATGTCGTTTTGATTGAAAATTTGTCGCACAGACCCACAGTGTATTCAAGTGGCTGTGCTATATTATGACTACATGGATCCACAGTGTATGATTGGTGGCCATGACCTTTGTTTATGATGTCATCAGTCTATGATATGAGTATGGGAATGCCTACCTCAGAATTGATATATATGATATTTTGTTGATGCTTGAATGTTTGTAGGTTTCTGATTAGATGTGCTTTTGGTTCTTGACACACACATGCAGCTTACAAAGTCTATCGACTGTCACTGGTTCCGCTCTCAGAATTTGGGGGGCATTCTGTTATCCACAAATTTGGTCATTATGATGATATCATGATGATGTTAAGATGATGGAAAATCAAGCTCTTTACCAAGAACACTTTCATGAGAAAGGTTACAATTGTCTTCTTCCAGAACTGACACTTTTGAAACATGTTCGCAGGCTACTTATATACTCTTCTGCGAGAATGCTTGATTCTCGTAGGCCACCTTAAGTTGGGGTGTGAAATTCTCACACTGTACTCATTGTTAGGGTGCGAACATGCTCTTAAAGGGGAAAAAGATAAAAATCTCGAACCTTCTAGAAGGATGAGTTGGTTTTCGAATGGTTATTCAGATGCTGGCATTCCAGATATCTTGGGATCATTCCCTATCCAAGTAACCAATCTATCTTCTCCTATATATTGAGGAGATTTCTCATGGAAAGGGTTAAGTCAAATGAAGTTAAGAAAGCTATCAAGAGAGTGATTGGAGAATTGGTGCAAGACTGTATGGAGGACTGATGCTACAACAGCAAGAGACAACAACAAGGTCATCATATGTGGTTGATTTTCTTCATGCATGAGCAAGTGTGTGTGTCAGAGCTAGGAGCTATCGAAAGGAGAACTACGACATCAAGGCTCATGTTGTAAGTTTCACTTTCAATTGATTCAATACAGTAATATGTCCCTTTCCCATAAAGATGATGTCACTTTATTACATAATTCCTTGATCATATGTATAGACTAGCTATTGAATATATCAATCTGCCTTTACTTCGATTGGTTTGTGTTGTTGTGATCTGAACAGTGCAAGAGCATTGGAGCGAAGCTTGGAACAACAGAGATATAAGGAAAGCGTTCATAAGGTATGTCCAAAATCCTTACTTCTTAGTTCATTCAATAGGCTAGATCTAGGGAAAGTGTATTATTCTGTCCTGTTTTGTTCTAGATCCAAGTGGATCTAGGGAGATCAGTTTGTGTCTGCACTCATGTATTTATCCTATAAAAGGAAGGAGGAAGGCAGGAAAAGAAAAAAGTTGCACCTGGTTAGCTGGGAAAAAACCACAAAGGCCTACATGGAAGGAGGGCTCAATTTTAAAAATACAAGGACCCAAAATCTGGCCTTAGGGGTAAAGCTTCTCTGGAAAATGATCACCGAAAAAGCCACTTGGAGTAAGCGTGCTCTCTAGAGGAAATACTTTCGAGGGTCTTGAGACAGAAGCTTAGAACTCCGAGGTAAGGAGTTGAAAATCTCTCCTATCTTCGCACTATGCAAAAAGGCGCTTGCTCTCTTCACCCCCCATCTAACCTGGGTGCCGAAAAATGTTAGGAAAATAAGAATTTGGACAGATTCAATAATGGGTGATCCATCACTAGATCAGCACCAGGAACTACAAGGCCTAAAAAGTTGGATGGATAGTCAAAAAATCTTAACACTCTCAGACATTTCAGTATGGGGAGAAGAAAGGCCTCACCTTTGGCAAGGGTGGGCAGTTCCAAATAGGCCATCTTTTCTAGACAGTCAATGGGATGTTATTAAGAAGTGTCTTCAAGGGAAAGCCCCTCTAAATAAGATAGGTAAAAATGAACAAGGATGGGGCAGGATTTCTCAGGCTTACACCACAACAGAGGGTTACCATCTCTTCAACTCCGTCCCCACTGCAATGCCGAATCCGACACTTTGGAAAGCAGTCTGGAAATTTCTTTCCCTTCCAAAAATTGACCTCTTTAGTTGGACCCTGGCGCACAAGAGTATCCCAACAGGGGAGAATCTCCGACGAAGGGGCTGGGAAGGACCGTTTAGATTCCCTCTATGCCTCCATGAAGAAGAAACAGCTGACCACCTTCTCCTAAACTACAGATATTCAAAAGAAGTCTGGATGAAGGTAACAGGTTCCCAACCAGCCACCAATTTCCCACCTGAGGTAATAAGTCTTCTCCTCCAATGGGAATCCTTGTTCCCCTTTTCCGACAAGAAAAGAAACCAAAATCTCTTGATATGGGGATTACTTCCAAAGTTTGTTCTATGGAATCTCTGGTTAGAGAGAAATCATAGAATCTTCAGAGATAGCCAGCTAAGTGAAGTCAGAATTGCCACTAAAATTCAAGCTATGCTGGGGGAATCAGCTGCTCACCTTTGCTCCATAGTAAAGCTACACAAATTGGATGAAGAACAGGGGAGGTTGATAGCCCAGTTCAATATACCAAGTTTAGAAAGAAAACAAGGAATTCATCCAATCCAAGAAAGCTGGGAGATCAGAAAAAGTGGAAATGAATTTGCCATTTGGAAAAGTAATATTAAAACGCCTATCCTCTTCTTTGATGGGGCCTTTAAAGGAAACCCAGTCCGGGCTAGAGGAGGGGGCATCATTGAAGATACCAAAGAAGACATAGTAACGCAATATGCTATCGGACTCGGTATAGAGTCCAACAACATAGCTGAGGCATTGGCTCTCTGGCAAGGTTTGCATCTGGCATTAAAACTCAGAACCTGGGACTTGAAAATCATAAGAAATTCCATAATAATTATACAGGCCATGATCAAACACTCCAAAACTCAAAGTACTAAGCTCAACAATCTCCTTGATAAAATTCGCCTCCTTTTAAGGAATTTGAACTCCTATCGATTCTATCACGTGTTAAGGGATCTCAATCGAATGGTTGATAAAGAAGCCAACAAAGGCATGTTATTGGAGGCTGGGGTGCTGTTAGTGAAAGTCATTATGAATAATGTGGAGATCCCATGAACCCACGCAGTCCACTGGCACTCATCCAAATGCTAGATCACGCAGGAGCAGGGGAATCGGGCAAATCTCACAGGCAGACAGGGACAGAAGTTTTGGTTGGACGGATGGCCAGGCTCAGTACCATAAGGAATGGAGCCCCAGATATGATGAAGTTAGGAGATCCACGTGACCACGGCCATAATCCAAAGGAAATAATGAAATCGAGTGAGAAAGAAATAAAGGGAGGTCGATGGCCTCTCATTCATGCTCAAGCAAAGATCTGCAAGACGTTTAGCAATCCAGAGAGGGTGAAGCATCAAAGTAAGCAAGGCAGGATGCACGTGGTGAGAGATCGAAGGAAGATGGCGTCTTCATCAAAAGGGAAGTTGAGGACGGAGGAGCATGTGAAGGAGATGGACAAAGCTCTGGCAAATTTGCAGCAGCTTCTCTAGCACTAGTTAGATTTTTTAGAGAACTTGGATGTTGAGGCTGGACGCAGGCTGGAACAACTTGAATCTGACATCACCATGACCAAAATTGGGCTTGCGGAGGAGCTGGACAAGCTCCACAAAGAGCTGAAGAACCCACAGCAAGAATTTGATGAGAGGATGGAACAGCTGGAGGCTAAGATGGCCCAACTGAATAGCAACTGGAGTCAGGAAGACAAGAAGTAATCTCTCCTTGTAATGTAATTGTAAGCAGGCTCTACCAGCACTCTGACATTTTGTATTTAGCCAAGGCTTTAAATAAGTAGTATGTTAAGAAGCAAGGGAGCTAAATCAGTTCATAGGTATAGCTTCAAAGTAGAATGTAATCAGGAATGTAGGCCCGAAGACATTTGGGGCCATTTTGTAACTGAATCTGTGGCTTTGCCACACCTCTAATATAAACCATAATCGTTTACGTCAAAAAAAAGACATAGTATGTACATACTATAATATATACCTTTCTTTTTTGTGGTGAATTGATTGGTACCAAAAATTATCGAGCCCATTTTTCGAAAGTCTCAATTAGAACCTATGGGAATAAATGAATTTCATCTATTTGTACCAACCAACACGTTCTCTGACAACTATCACAACTTTTGACATATTTCCTGGCATCTTTAAAAAGAGCATGCCAATAATATTCCATATGAAAGAATTTATGAACAATTTTCTTATTAGCAAAGTGTCCCTGACATGGCTGATCATGACATGATCAGATTATGTGAAATACTTCATCTTCTCATACATATTGTCAAATTGATTAGACATGGTCGTGTATAGAAGATGTCTTCCTTCAATCCATGAGTATGCGACACAATTTTTTTCAAATTTTTGCTTCTCCTTAGATCAGAGATGTTGTGGTAAATTTCTTGTAGCCAAGTAACTGGAAATATCAACAAACCGAGGCGAATTAATAAATATCGAAAATAGATGTTCATGAGAAAAATTATCTTTTATGAGAACAACTTCACCTTCATTATTAATTCTGTTAAATTCCTATAGTAATAAAATCCACCTAGTTACTCTACCATTCATAATTTATTTATTCATAATATATCGAATAACAAAATGATCAGTATGAATGAAAACGTCATAACTGGTAATATTATGTCCAAATTTATTAATAGCATGTACAATTGCAAGAAACCATTTTTTTGTCATAGTATAATTCAATTTAGTAGGAGCAAAGTTTTTTATAATAAAATAAATGGTGTAAGGTTAGTGATTTTTTTTTGTGTCCCATAAATTCTATGGATGTTGTTTCCAAAGCATTGGTTGGTATGTGAAAAGGTAGTGACCAATTCAATCCTCTTAAGATCGGTGCTAAAGAATGTTCTTCTTTTAGTTTTTCAAATGCAGTATGACATAGAATATTCCAAGAGAAATCATTTTCTTTAATAAGAAATTTAAACAATGGGGATGTTATTTTTGTGAAATTTTCCATAAAATGTCTATATCCTAATTGTCCTAAGAAACTTCATACGTCCTTTCGAGTCTTTGGTACTAGAAATTTCCACTTTTTCCCGATCAACCTTGATTTCTACATAAGGTATATAATTACCCAAAACAATTCCTATGGTAATTAAAATGTTTCACTTTTCATTACTTAATAAAATATTATTTTCTTGACATCTAATTAAAACTTTTTCAATATTTTCTAATGATTTTTTAAAATAATTTCTATAAACAATAAAATCATCCATATATATTTCTACACAATCATGGATCAAGTTAGAAAAAATACCCAAAAATGTTCTTTGGAATGTAGCAAGAGCATCACATCATCTAAAAGGTAATACTTTGTAAGTGTATGTTCCCCATGGTCATGTACATGTGGTATTACTTTTATCTTCAGGACTGATTTGGATTTGATTATAACTACCAAATCCATCAAGAAAAGAAAACTATTTTTTCCTTGCTAAAGTATCTAAAACTTGATCTATGAATGGAAGAGATAAATGATATTTCAAGGAATCTTTATTTATTTTATGATAATATATGAAAACACACCACTTACCATTTTCCTTGGGAACTATTAATGAATGTGGAACCCAACGACTGTCTGAAATAGGATAAATAAAGTTCACATTTAGTATTTTTTTCAATTCTTCCTTTACAAATTCTTTTAACATTAGATTCATGCGTCTTTGGTACTGTCTAATTGGTAGAGTATTATCCTGAATATAAATATGATTTATATATGTAATTTTATGAATTCCTCACATATCATTATATTCCCATGCAAATGCACCAAATTGTTTTTTAGTAATTTGATCAATTGATTTTTCTGAGATTCCTCAAGTTTATAATTTATGTTTAAAGTTTTTCCTTGTTTAATGTCAATAACTGTACTAGAAGGTTATGATATTGTATCTATGGAATACCTAGAATCAAATAGTGACAATAAAGTGTATACATTTTAATTTTCCTGATTTTTTTTATCCAAGATATGATCAAAAGAAGATTACCCTCAAGATATTCAATAAAATCAGAATTAGTATTAAATTTAGAGATTTGATTTTCTTGAGTATCCAGTTTGAGATTCATAGATTGGCCAATTGTTCATATTAGTTGCACCATTTCTTAATTACTATGTGAATCATCAATCCATTGTGTATTTTCCGAATTTTTCAAATATTTTGCAGGTGGGAACAAAGAAAATTTCTTAACTGAATCACCGTGTCAAATTGCCATGTCTCGAGATATAAAAATAATGAATGCATCAGTTGTAGATAACCATGGTATTCCTAATATTAATGGATGGCTAGTCAAATTATATTTAGGCTGTAATACAATAAATTCTATAGGGTATTCCTATGGATCTAAAGAAACAACAATATCTAGTAACAGTCATTTAGGTTTTGTGGTAGATATGTCTGCTAATTGTAAAACTATAAGTGTGTGAAGAAGATTATATTAATTTAACTCCTCTATGGTTCCTTTATCGATGGCATTAATTGGATCTCCTAAATCAATTAAAGTGTTTGCAATTGAAATATTATTGATGTGAATTTTAACAATAAGACTGCCATGATTGATGTATTTTTCCATTAGAACTTTTACTCACATTAAATATACTAATTTTACAATAAATGGAATAGTTTGTGGGTGTATTTTATTTCTCCCTATTTGATCTGTAAATGAAGGACTTATATCTCACTTTCTTCACTAACACGAAACATTTTTGGAATTAATGTTTTAGTCTCTATATTATTTTTGTCTCTGAGATATACATAGATTTATCTATCTTCTTTAGGATACCAAACCTCTATACTTTTCCCTGCACATGGGCCTTTTATATTCTTCTAATGGGAAAGTTATTTAGTTATTGTAGCATGCACATGTCCAATATCTAGAAATGCAATGACAACTGGGACAATAAAATAATAAAATATCTACAACTCTCTCTCTCTCTCTCTCTCTCTCTCTCTCTCTCTCTAAGAACTCAGCATAGCCTATTGTCCAATATGCCACTTAGGTCTTTGAGTTTGAATTCATGGCTCCATACAATTATTTGTGAAACTACTCTCTAGTTTATTGGTTGATCAACTTAATCAGCCTTTAGTTTGTAGAAAGCGTAATGTTATTATATTAAGATGCATTAAAATTTTATACAATGAGTGATATAGATGGATATCAATGTCCACCCACCTATTCAAACTACCTCACATGTAGTTTTCATCATTGGAAGTTATTTCCTAGATTTGTGAGTCCTAAACTTCGACACTGTTTTCAGGTCCTAAACAGTGTTTTTGGAGCATGCCACAGTCAAAATTATGATAGAGTTGGAGTTAGATGACATAATGTGTATACCCCGGATAAACCTTTCTAGAGGGTTATCATGTTCCTAAAACGAAGATTGTATGGAAAAGTTATTACCCTGGGAAGTTGTTATACCGACTTACCCCATCATGGCCCCCATGACTTTTGGATTTTCATCTTCCTGGGGGCTAGCTTTTTGTATGTTTAATGTTTTTCCATTTATTCTAAAAGGTTCTTTGGAGCCTCATTGTATGCATCTTCTTGAGAATGAGCATAGTCGTCACATCTCTTCTCAGACATACGTTTCCACCATTCTATCGAGTCTTTCACTCTGTAATTTTAAAGTTCTATACATTTCACTCATTAATAGAAATTGTGTATTACTTTATATATGTGTTTGTTTTTATATATATTTGATATATCTATTATATTATTGGATCTATTGCAATATATCGATATATTTATTTATTATATCTTCCCTCTCATTTCATTCTCAAAATAATCTCGATCAGTGGTATCAGAGAAGGATGCTCTTGGTAATTTTTTAGTGCATGTGCCCAACGAGGTTCGAGTATAGAAGGTTGGGTCTCGATCTTGTATCTCTTGAGGAAATTCGCTCTATCACGCCCAAGAAACCCTCCATGGAGGAAGAAAAGAAAAATGACATAGTATAAGATTCTTCAAATTTGTTGTTGGAGCAATCTCCCACGCGGCAAAGGGAAAAATGATGGAGAATATTTCCCAAATCCTTCAATGCCTGTCGATAACAACAAATGCATACTCATCAAGAAACAACTTTGGAGGAACCTCTCCTTTCAAGGTACAAATTAATTTTGAAATTCCCATATTTGAAGGTCATATAGATGTGGTTGCTCTAGAAAAATGGTTAAATATGTTAGAAGGTTATTTCTTTGTGCACAATTTTTTCGATAGAGAAAATATCACATTCGTGCTCCTTAAGGCTCTCCCCCATGTCAAACATTGGTGGGAAACTTACTGTGAAAAAATTTCCACATAGGAGTATAGAATGTTTGAGGCTGAACACACTTGGGAATATTTCATAGATGTCATCAAGGAATAATATGAGCTGGACCCCAATGTGTTGAGACTCAAGAGAGGGGCCAAGCATTGTCAGAGTTCAACAATACCTTCCATACCTTGTGCACCAAGCTGGGTATCAAATTTTTTGAGAGGAATTTAGTTCTGAAATATTGTGGGGCTCTACACAGGTACATCAAAACTGAAATGAATTTTATGAACATCTCATGGCTGGGAGATGCTTATCGATATGTTGTCAAAATTGAGTAGAAATTTAAGCACCAAAAAAAATAAGAGTTCGCGTTTGCAAATCCGCAACAACAAAAGTATGATAAATATGTCCCTAACAAACAACCTCCCAAAAACTATTCCAAGACACAGGAAAAGAAGGGTAAGGTAAAGAAAATGAATGACACTCCAAAGTGGTGTGATTTCCACAAAATCCCCTGCGACAACACCGATGAATGTTGCTCAAAATAGTCATTGGTGGTTGATATCAAATATAAATATTTTAACCTAGATTCATAATATGATTCATAAAAATAATGGAAGGAGGAAGATCATCGACGAATACCCCACTACCACTGTCACAACCACAACAATCCAAACATAAGAACCAATAGATCCTGAAGAGGGGGAACACCTCTTCCATTCATATATGTGAGTTAAGGGGATGTCGTTGCATTTCATTGTTGATAGCATAAGTGAAAAGAACCTCATCTCAGTATAGGTCGTCAAATAATTGGAATTGCCAACAGCACCACACCTACATACATACAACATTGGGTGTCTTGACCAAGGAATAGATACCCATGTCAGCCAACAAGGTTGCTTCTCCTAAGACATCAGTCCCTTTAAGGATGAGTTATTGTGTGATGTTTCCCTGCTAGATTTATGTGATGTTCTTTTATGCCAATCATATATTTGGAAGTTCCATGGTGTTTATGAGTCTTGACCCTGTAGTATCATTTTTACTCAGAGGGATCATCTCTATAGGATACCATAGGTATTTCCAACTACTGGTTTGAAAAAATAGTGAAAAAAAGTTGTCTCTCATATGAAAAAGTTTAGCTTCTTGATGATTCATGTAGGAAGTGAATAGAAGGACACTATGACCACTATGGTCTAGATTCAAGTCCCATATATCTAGTATAAGATGGTTGGAAAAATTGAAGAAAAGAACGAAGATTTCTTCTACACACAGTCATCTCATGCAGCCAAACTAGTTAAAAAGTTCCAACCCCTCCAACATCAGGTTCACAATAGCCTTCCACAAGCCAAGCAACATAATCTCTCTAGCAAGGAAAGTATCTCACCAAGGTTCAGATTCAACAAATTCTTTCCCATGTCCCATGGTAACTCGATGCAATAGAGAACATTGTTTCCTAAGGGGGGAGGATTGACCCAGATGGATATCGGTGGCCACCAACCTATCCCAACTAGCTCACATGCAATTTTCATCATTGGTAGTTACTTTGTAGATTTTTGAGTCTTAACCTTTCGAGGATGTTTTGAGGCCGTAAACATCATTTTTTGAGCCTTCCATAGTCAATCTATAGATAAATTTAGATTTTGATGATATAATGTGTAGCCCTTAGATAGACCTTTCCAACGAGATATCGTGCGCCTAAAATGAATATCGTATGAAAAAGTTACAACACCGGGAAGTTTTTTTACCAACTTACCCCATAGGGGTGCACATGACCTTTGGTGCTTCATATACACATTGGGGAAACAAACCTTTTGGATTTATTTAGCGGCCCCTCCGTTACGACTAGGAAAAGAGAAGAACAATAGGTAAAAGAAAATAAATTTGTTTTTAAATCATTAGGAAATTAATGTCCACAAATAATTCATAGTAGCGCATAATCAACGACATCATAATTAAAATCATTACAAGAGACTGATCATTGTAATCAATAATGACGCAACCAATGCATCAACATAAGTGATAGTGACACCTGACCAACTCATAAACATAAATAGTGACACAATTCAACACATCACAATCAACTGAAGTAAATTAAAACAACGATCAACCACTTACTGAATATTAAAATGACTACCCGCCCAACCTACCCTATAATTTTAGGACCTCCAGGACACATAAGAAACAATCAAGCCTAGGATTCATCTGATTGATCTTGACCACTTAAGGTCTTATGGTTGGCGATTGTTATGAGGAACAAGGAGGTGTCTACATCACAATAACACAATCAAGTCAAAAACCAATTAGTTTGATCAGTCAACATCATTACTATTCATCACGCAAGAGAATTTAATTACTAAATCAATCATATAACAACATAAGTTAAGGCATAAGTGTACTAAAATTTATTTTGTTTTCATGGCACAAAGTCAAACATCTATTTTATTCAAGGCATGTGATTAATCCATTATTGAATTCAACAACAATTCAATAATATTTTCAAGGTGCGTGCATTATCTAATTAACGAATTAAACATAAATGAACATCATTCAATGTGCATAATTAATCTAATCACTTAGGAAATCATACATCAACATTATTGGAATGCACGCGAGTAATCTAAAAGCATAATAATTTATGCATCATCATTATTCCATAGCGCAACGCAATCTAATCACTTAATCATCAACATAATCCATGGTGCAAGGGAAATCAATCGCTCAATCATTTATTCATTAACATTTTTAGTGGCACAAGAGTATATTGATTACTAAAACAATCCTAAATCAACATTGATTACCATTTAAATTAAGTTGATTACTCATATGTCTTTAATTATGTAATCAACTTAATTTAAATGGTGCAAGAGATCATAAGGGTGCAATCAATCATAGGTCATCATTCACAACTTTGGTAGCCCAACTAAAATAATTTTTTAATGGATCAACTTAATTAAGGAATACAGTAGGAATTCAATACTAGATCTCACATCCACCTACAAGGTACCACACAATCACACTTAAACTGAATATTAGAAGACAAGGCTCCATTGAAAGGTCATTAATAGGTTATGGATCATCACACGTGAGCCATAGTAAGATGATTCTATTGGACACAGCTACCACAATTAGAGGCGGGGTGAACAAGTGTGGAGCTCTTTTTCCCAAAACATCCCTCTTACACAAAACTCATTAGTTAGCATTCAACATTTTACTCATTATTCATTGTTGTCATTTATAACCAGTTAGATGTGAACATATATCAACAACATATATCAACAATATATATCATCAACAAGTCATCACCACAAGGAACACAAAGAACATAAGATGTATGTACAATTTTATTTTTATTACGGACTACTCTATAATGCAAGACTTAGATTACACCCTCAGCACCAACTGAGATGAGGCAAAAATGCTCAACAAATATCAATCTACAATAGGTACATGACCTATCGGTAGTGAATCACGTGTATGTACCTGCCTCACTAGTAATACAACCTATGTGTATACTCTCCCAAGCAGTACTACAACCTACGTATATGCTCCCAAACAGTACTACAGCCTGCATATACCTTCTTAGCTATTAGGGTTTATCCTTCATTATCAACTCAGATCCTTTGCAACCAATTTATCATTCCCTTCTATCTCACTATCCAAACTGACCACTAGCCAGTCACAACAAATCAAATTTCTCCAATAGCTTAGTCATGCTCCACAACCAATCAATATGAATGCTAATCAATCATGAATAAGCAATCAACATACTATAGCCATCATATTAGTATTGAATCATAAGAGTGTTTCTCACTCCATCAACCAACATAAAACACATCATAGAACCATACCAGGAATTCCCTAAGCATTCAAAATACAACAAACAATAGTATCCATCAAGACAATAATGTAACCATACCAGTGTCTTAGTGATAGATCTGAGCCCATAAAATGCAGATCTGGAACTTGTTTCAGTCTTCAACATCTTGTCATTAACTCAACCAAGAATCTCCATGATTTTATCCATTGTATGCTTCTTGTACACTGACATCCCACGTATTGTATGCACCTTGTACACAGAAAAATTGCATATACACACCCTATACACAGACACCCCCCGTACGCACCAGAAAATAGTTTTTTTTTTTCTGAAATTTAGAGAATTTTTTCGTCACGATCTTAGACTTGGGAAAAATTCAATGCATCCATGAGATCCTCCTCATGCTCTCTTTCTCATAATATATGTTTAATCATGCTTAAGAGATCCACACCAAATATGCTCTCACAAGAATCTCTCCATCAATACACCAAAATATATTCTCATAAGAATCTATCCATTGATCCACAAAAAGGATGATATGAAAATGACCATTGTTATCTTATTTATACTTTCATCCTCTAGGTAACTTAACTCATTTCTAGGTCACTTAACCTATTTTCCTTATGTTATCACACTAAGTTGCCTTGGGTCTTTTAGTGTGTTTCCATCTTTTTCTAAGCCTTAGATTTTAATTTTTAAAATTTTACCCCTTTAAAATTGGGTTTGTTTAGGAAACTCTTGATAAATAAAGTGTTGAGTCATAACTTATGTTTTGATCCTCATTTTAATTTTGGACTTAGAACCATTTTTGTTCATGACTCAAAATTTGGTCCCCTTCATGATTTGTCACTAGGATTGATCCTCTCCATGACTAGACTGATTTTACAGACCATTTTCCTCGTTCATGCCCTCGTAGACATGCCTTGTTATCCTTGCTTACTTGGCCAATCATTTATTGAAATGGAGTGTTTCCCACTCATCAGGTGTTTCCGTAGCACCTTTTTCGTTCATCATTTTTCCACCTTGAGTTATGATTACAATGACTGATGTCATTTTCCTTGTTTTCAATGTCTGGAGTTGGTTAAAAAGATACCTTCAAGGTATCGTATTTACGATTCCAGAAAACAGTTTGTGATTTTGAAAAAAGCAAGAGTGTTGCACTACGCAAACTCACAGATCTGACGAGGTGACAACAGTGCTGCCAGATCTGATGCTGATGTAGATTCAAAGGCTTGGATGTTTGTGACTTCGTCCTGAAATTTCACTAAAGATTCAAACAAATGTTTACTCCATATGTATCATGTGGTTCCTCCTCTGCATATTAGTTTTCAAAGAGAGTTAGCGCTCAAAGTTTTAGATTATCAATCTCACATAGTTGAAGAAGACTTCTCTTCACACCGTTCTATCCTTGTCTCCTCTCATTTCAAACCTATAAACTTCAATACATGTATGTTAAAGTCTGATACATCTACCCACCATAACTACCAAGATTACAACATCTAAACAGTTCTATCCTCTACATATGCATTACACTACCTAAAGGCATTGCTTAACCACACTGTGTCTCCCCTGCTTCCTTTGACATTTGAGTTGAGTGTTTTTTACCCAGCTTCAAAGGGCCAATTATAGAGTACCCTCTCATTGTCCAAATTTTGAATACTTGCACAAATCTAAGGGAAGGATTTTCACAGCCAAGACTTAGCTTACTAGAACCTGTCTGGTTTAAAGAGAAGTTCTTTCAAAAGTGCATATTTGTCCATTTGAAGATCGAATTTAGGTCCTCCTAGTCATTACTACCCCATAAGACACAAGAAGATCTCATTCTAAGATATGGAGACTCCTCATATGAAGAAGACACAAAAGGGGGGCAAGGTAGTTAGAACTGGATACACATCTTTTTGATATAGATCCCATGGCAAGAGAAGTTTTTAAAAGAGTGGGATGCCTCTCTTCCTGCCAGAATATGCAAAAAAGACATCCTGAGGTGGCAAGATAGTTTTCCTTACATTTTAATGGCAAGAGAACTGAGGTAGGGGATTTAGAATTTGAGTTGACTGAGGCCTCTATTTCAATTGCAACAGGAATCCCTATCATAGGTGAGAAATGGCTTAAATCCATGGCTTTGAATGTAGCCTATGCCAAAGATTTCCTTAAGCCTGAACATCAAGACAATGATTTGTCCAAAGGTGTGCCAAGGAATCAGTTGATTGAGTAATTTGATATGATATTGAAGATAATCCAAAGATACTTTACATGGGAAAGGAGGTTTAACACATTGTACCAGTACCATATAAGGTTTATGTTGCATTTTACTGGTAAAATTGAAATGAATATTCCCTATTATTTGTTAAGGACCATAGGTAAGATGTCAGATAGGATTCAATCCAAGTCTAAGGATGTGGATACTAGCATCTTTCACTCTGGATTGATTAGAATGCTAGTCTTTGAAGAATTGGGTAAGTAAGATATCTCATCAGAACATTTTGTTGTTGCTTTCCACTTCAAGTTGGATATAGTAGCTACTCCTCAAACACAGAATGCAAGCCCTTATCACCTACCAGTGCTGCTAAAGCAGGTACCAACAAGAAGAGAAAGGGAAGAGTTCATTTTCAAGTTTCAGAGGCCATCAAGCAGGTCACACGAATTGAGGAGGAAGCTTTCCATTCCCCACTGAGATATATTTCACCTCCTCCTCCACCAGGGTTAGAAGAAGTTCCTTTTACTACCAAAACTGTAACAAAGAAAGGGAAGAAACTACACTTCCCCTCTTCTCCTCCAGTAGCTAATACCAAGGGCAGAAAACCTTTCACAAGATCATCAATTCCTAAAGAGGTTTTTGAAGAACAGTCCCTACGAGAAACCCATGTACAAAAGAATAGGGGTAAAGGCATTGAAAATCCTGTGGAATGGAAAGAAGAAACCCCTGTGCAAAAGAAGAAAGATAAAGGCAAAGGTATCAAGAAGCTTGATGAGATAGACAAGGCATTTCCTACGGAGTAGGAAGAGGAGACCAAAAAAAATCTTGTTGAGACTGTGCATGTCACTACTCCACCTGATAGTCAGACATTCCAAAGATTAATCAGGCAACTTAGGGATGCTAGGAAAGAGGTGGCTTAGTTGAAAACAAAATCCATGTCTAACAGAGTCAATATGAAAGAGGTCATGGATGGTTATAGTCATACCCTTGACTTGGCAAGGTTTGAATCAAGAAAGGCCCATCCCCTTTATAGGCATCTTAGAAACCTTTATAGGAAGAAAAAAGGATTTCAATCTCAGAACAGGAAGCTCAAGGTAGAGTTTCATTATTTTCAGGATGAGGTAGCTCAAAGAAAATTGCAAGTATTGGTTGAAGCTGCTATTGAAAAAGAGACACCAACAGTCAAAGAGAGCATGACTCCACTAAAGAAGATTGTCATTGCTAAAAGGAAGAAGTATGTTGTGCCAAATGAGGATCCTCCTTCTACAAGAAAGAGTGTGACATTTAAGTGTCAGGGTAATGAAATAGTTGGTGAAAGATGAGCCCCATTTTTGAGGATGGTTCCTTTTTGTGAGGATAAATTGTTGTTGAAATATTACCTATGCCACCTATATAGGCTTATAAGTGCTTATTGTTCATAGTTTTTGTTTTTTTGTGAAGAGCTAACTCCTTCAGTAGTAAGACTATCGACATTCCATAGTGCTCTGGTGCTATGAAAGAGTCTATTTTGGTGTTCCACTAGTCTGCTACCTATAGTGCTACCAAATCACCTAAAGATAATGGGTTTGATACTACTCAGATTTACTACTTGCTCTACACATGTTCACACTGGAGGTGCTGCATTTTTTACGGTGCTACTTAAAATTTTCACATAGACCCATAGTAGCACTACTGAAATTCACTACCTAATATCTCGCAGAGACAGAATTTTCATAGAGACACCCCAAAGTGGCGCTACCAAAATTCACTACCTAATATCCTGCATAGGCCAAAGTTTGCATAGGGAATACGAAGTTTTGGCGCTACCTTTTCTACTTGTCTAGTTTTGAAGTGCACTACAGAATCTTACACAATTTGGTGAAGGAACTGTAAAGTGCGCTACTCAGAGTGCTACCCAAAGAGGCTACCAACAAACACCATGGATCCAGGAGGGTCAAGATAAAAAAAAATTGGATCGCTGATGATGGAGAAGATTAAAGAAACAACAGTTGGCAGCATGATGACAACCACATGCTCTTGAAGGACACATGGCAAACAAGGATTTGCGCAACAAAGGGGTATCAAGTTAGTTTGAATATTGGTTGGATTAGTCACCAACACTTTCCTATTTTATAGCATAGGTTGTTAGTCAAGTTGTTAGATGCAATAAATTATTAGATATTTTCAGGGGAAGGAGGCCAATTCATACCTTCAGTTGTTTCCTCCCTTTTGTTATAAATAGATAGATGAAATGATTTAGTAGGTTTGTATGGTTGAGGAAGGTTGCCTTATACTATAATATTTTGATGAAGTTACTATGAACTAGCTATGTACTTGATTTAAGACATCTTGGTTAATAGAAATCAACTTCTCTTTCAGCTTATTTTCTTCTGATGTTAAATGTTCATTCTTTGAATGATTCACATGAATGGTTGTGGTGATATTATGGTGGATGATTGATCATTATATTATCGTGATGTCTATTTATCTTCCTTAAGTTTTGAACTCAAGAAGATCTTGTGTTAAGAATCTTTATTCCTTAGGTTGTTTGTAGACCTAATGTTTACAGCAGTCCCTACATTCGTCTCATTGAAGTCTTCCCTCTATTCATACTAATTCCCAATTACTGATTGAAGTTATCCAAGACCTTGATTGTTGGTGCATGCTAGCCATGTTTTCTGAGTTGGAACATTATCATTTCAAGACTTTTCCATTTGACCCTTTAAAACAGTCTTACATTCACATATAACTTGATGGTTATTGGGCTTGCCTTCCATGCAATATGAAGGTGATTCCTAGTGAAAACATTCTTGGCATTATTGTCAGGGATGATTTGAAGAATTTTCCCTGGGATTAAATGACACGGAATACTAGTCCTAAAGGTGCATTAGAACTTAGTATCTTGAAGATTGCATCTTGCACCCGGCGACTCCATTTTTTCAACTATGGCACCTAAAGGCAGACATACAAGATCAAATCCACAACTACCTTTGGTACCATCTGAGGCTGACCCAGAGAAAATAATCAAGAAGGGAAAATCTTCCCAAAAATGTTTTTTTGCTCTTGCTACAAGTGCTTCTGGTCAGTTTCCTAATTCCACTCTTGATACTCCAGTTGTTATATCATGTAAGCTTTCTTTACCTTCTACTAAAGTATCTAAGAAATTTGATTTTGAAGAGTTTCCTATTGAGTAATCTTCCTTTGAAACTGATTTGAAATAAGAAAGCATTGGCATTTTTTCTTCCCCTGACATTGAAAAGTGTTTTAATTTTGATATCTTTGAAGATTTCCCTACTTTAGGTCTTTCTACACCACTTTCTATTAAAACTTTTGTTGCCAAAGAAATGGAAACTTTGTCCCCTTTATAGAATTTACCATCTTCTTCCAATACTTAGGCTTATGTTGTGAAAATAGTTATTTTCCTTCTTATCCTAATCTGCGCACAGTCAAGTCTCCTTCTCCTTATTGTTCACTAAGAGTTCAAAATCAAATGGCAGTTGTTAACCCCCCTGTAAATAGGATGGATGTCATAGTGGCTGCAAGATACACTCCTTTAGTCGTACCTCATCCAATGAATGCTCTCCTTCCTGGAGATTATTTGAAATACATGCCCAAGTTTACGGGAGAAGAAGATATAATAGTTGAGGAACATCTTGTTGATTTCTACAGTTATGCAGACAATCAAAACATTGAAAATGAGGATGTGTGGATGAGAGTTTTCGTCCAAAGCCTTTTTGGTGAGTCTAGGAAGTAGTTTAGGGGTATGGCCCCTTGATCCATTACTGGCATTGAAGTATTATATGAAGCCTTCTTGAGGCATTGGGGGGACAAAAAGGAATTTTTGTACTACATCACCGAATCTGGATCCCTAAAAAGGAAAGAAGGAGAGTTTGTCTCTGACTTTTATAAAAGATTTAACAAAATGTATAATAAGATTCCTGATGAGATAAAACCCACTAAAACCTTTGTAAAAATTACTTATGCCAATGCCTTTGACCCTAAGTTCTTCCTTCTACTGAGAGAAAGAAGATCAGCCTCTGTGGTTCATATGCAAGATGCAGTCTTGGAGGTAGAATCCAACATAGTGGCATCTAATAAAATCAGAGGAAAATTTGATAGAGATAGAATAAAAAGAAGAACTGAAGCCTCAACTTCTGACTCCCATTTTGTTCATCCTCAAGTGGAGGATCTTACCAAATTAGTAAAATCCCTTTCCACTAAGATAGAGAAATTAAAACTCGAAGGAAAATAGACCAATAGAAACACCCAAAATACTGATAACAGAGGTAACTTCACGAGACCAAATAATGCTCCCCAAATCCTTCCCAGAGTTCCTAGAAATAGAGAGAGAGATGAGCAAAGGGTACAAGCTCCTTTTCAAAACAATTTGGTTGTTGATGAAGAAGAAGGGGAGATAGAAGTTGATCCTGAGATTCACTGCTTAGGTGACACATCCCCATCCACACACTTGACTCAATCCTCTTGTGAGAAATCCTTTATGGATATTCAAATAAATGAATTAAGTAAAGGAGAGAAAGAAAAACAAAATACTAATAGATATAATCTGAGATCCAACAAGAATGAAGAAAAAAGTGATGCCCCTAATCAACCTACCCAAAAAGAAAATTTTGCCAAGGCTGTGACAATGAGTAGTAAGGAACAAGACTCTCAAATTCCACAAGTTCTAATCGAAAATCCTAATCCTGAAACCAAAGAGATTTTGAAGCCTTCTTATTCCTTCATTTTTGAGAATGAGATCCAAAAAATAAAGATCCATGTACCTTTTTTGGAATTGATAAAAAATGAAGAATTTAAAAATATCTGTCCAAAATGTTAAAGCTTGAAGCCTCTCCAAGTGCCATTAATTCATTTAATCTACAAGATGAAAAACAAACAGTGATCTTGGGTCCGTTGATAGAATATAGATATGATTCATCCCCTCCTTTCTATACATCACTAAATATTTATGATAAGTTGATGCATAATTGTTTGATGGATTTAGGGGCATCCCATAATCTCATGCCAAAATATGTTATGGATGAACTTGGGTTAGAAATCATAAAGACTTACCATGATTTATATTATTTTGACTCCAGTGATGCAGGAGCATCACTCCAGTTCAGAAAAAGCACCAGCAATGTGCCAATAAAGCAACAAATCAGTGTGCATTCAAAGGAGAATGGAGGCCCAACCCTATCATTTTAAAATTTGAAATTGTATTGAACGATTTTAAGGATTTTAATGCTGACCATTCTTTGTTAGGTAGTGGTCAAATTGTCTTAAGGGTTGCTTGTAGCAAGCCCGTAGCAGGCCCATATCGTATTCATGTCTGGGTAAAATATTTATGAGACTTCAATGTAAATCAATGAAGTTAGGTGAAGAGGATGAGCTCGCAGAGCCCCTCTTTGGTAATGAAATATTTCTTCAGAGAAAAAAAGGAA
>JZKD02S2278408.1:877749-924213 GCA_000966675.3 Picea glauca
TGGGGCCAACTTCTTATTCTGCCTATTACAATTGTTTGTTGACAAAAAGGGGATTTGGTCCTAATACAATTACCGACATGATTAATCCACAATGGGGATTAATGTTATAAAAAATATATCAATAATAATAAGAATACTCTTTGTAGTTACATTATTTCAACACTCCCCCTTAACAAGAAGGATATTCTTCAACAGCATCAGGCGAGAGAGGTCTGCATCATTAGTGGCATCGGGAGGGCAGTATCGTCAATATCATCTTGGAACATTGGTTGGCATATTTATGAGTCATCGGAAGTTTTCTTCATCGGAAACATCGTCATTCTTTAAAGAGTTCCATCATCATCTGCATCAATATGTATCAGTAAAAATGATACCTCATCACAACACTAGGCTGGCACATCACAATATTACACTGGCTCAATGTCACAACTGTTAAGTTGGTAGCTTAGTGTCAATCACATCTTTCTTTACGTCTAACAACTAGGTTAGAAGCAAGGAACACATCATCATCTTACTTTACATCTAACAACGAGGTTAGAAGCAAGGAATCATATTGCTTTATGTCTAACAACTAGGTTAGAAGAAAGGAACACATCATCATCTTGCTTTACATCTAAAAATGAGGTCATAAGCAAGGAATCATCTTGCTGTACGTCTAACAAATAGGTCAGAGGCAAAGAATACACACAATGTCTTGCTTTATGTATAACAACGAGGTCAGAAGAAATGAATCATCTTGATTTACGTCTAATAGTGAGGTCAGAAGCAAGAAATACACACAGCGTCTTGCTTTACGTCTAACAATGAGGTCAGAAGTAATGAATCATCTTGCTTTACGTCTAACAACAAGGTCAGAAGAAAGGAATACACACAACATCTTTCTTTATGTCTAACAACGAGGTTAGAAGTAATGACTCATCTTCCTTTACATCTAACAGTGAGGTCAGAAGCAAGGAATACACACAACATCTTGCTTTACATCTAACAACGAGGTAAGAAGCAATGACTCATCTTGCTTTACATCTAATAGCGAGGTCAGAAGAAAGGAATACATATATACTCCCCCTTTCAGGGAGGGTCCTTTCGGACTATACAAAGCTTATCTCGAAAGTGTTAAAACTTTACACAAGATAGAGGTTTGGTCAACACATCAGCAACCTGTTCATTCATGCTAATGTACTGGAGCTTCAAGGCTCCTCTTAGTACCATGTCGCAGATGAAATGATAGCGGATCTCTATGTGCTTCAACCTGTTGTGGAATACAGGATTCTCTATCATTTTTATGCAGCTTTGGTTGTCACATAGAATCACGGTTGCTCTCATCTCCATGTCAAATAGGTCAGTCAGCAACTTTCGAAGCCATATAGCTTCACATCTAGAAGAACATGCGGAAATGTACTCTACTTCCGTTGTGCTGAGAGAAATAATGGATTGCTTCCTACTCTGCCATGAGATCATGGCTGATCCCAAACTGAAACAACATCTGGAAGTTCTTTTTCTGTCAGCAACACTTCCTGCCCAATTTGAATCAGTGTATCCACTCAATGTGAAATTATGATCTACGTCATAGCTGAGACCATGATCCATTGTACATTTAAGGTACCTCATCACTTGTTTTAGAACCACTAGGTGAACACATCTGGGATCTACCAGAAACTGAATCAAGGTGTTCACTACAAAACAAATGTCTGGTCTAGTGTTCTTCAGGTACATTAGTGATCCAATAATCTGTCTGTACAGTGTGGCATCTATCAATTCTGACGAAGTATCAACCAACAACTTCATCTTCGTTTCCATGGGTGTATTCATGGAATTACATTCTAGCATGTCGAATCTCTTTAAGATTTCGACTGTGTACTTCCCTTGGTTAAGGAAGATTCTTTCTGGACTCTGCCATACCTCAAGACCTAAGAAGTAATGCATTAGGCCAAGGTCTTTCATTTCAAATTCTGTAGCAAGTCTCTTTTTACATTTAATGATGAGCTTTTCTTCTCTAATTAAGAATAAGTTATCCACATATAGTAGTAAGATTACTGGCTCATTATCCATAATTTTGAATTATATATTTGAGTCTTCTTTACTCTTCGTAAAGCCTAAGCTCATCAAGAAACTGTCTATATGGCCATACCAAGCTCTAGGAGCTTGCTTCAATCCGTATGAGTCTTTCTTCAATCTACATACATGAGACTTCCTGTCTTCTACCTCAAATCCTTGAGGTTTGTCTATATACACTTCCTCTTCGATGACATCGTTTAAGAAAGTTTTCTTCATGTCCATCCAGTGCGACTTCCATTTCATCTTAGCTCCAAGAGCTATGATGGTCCTGATCGAAGTGTATCTTGATACAGGAGAGAATGTCTCTTCATAGTCAATTCCTTCCTTCTGGGAAAATCCACGAGCGACAAATCTTTCTTTATACTTCTCAATACTTCCATTAGCAGCATGTTTTATTTTGAAGAACCATCTATAGGATACCCCATCTTTATTCTTCGATCTGGGAACTATTTCCCATACTTCGTTCTTCAGTATGGATTGGCATTCCTATGTCATGGCATCTGCCCATTCTTTTCTTTGAGTGGCTTATTCAGAGCAGGTAGGCTCTTCTTCTAGAAGATCACACATCAAAGTCGTATAGCTGGAGAATGGCTTTGGTCTTTTCACCTATCTCGAGGTTCCTTCTGGAACACCATACTTCTCTCCATATTGAATAAGCTCTCTTTCCCAAGCAATCTTTATTTTATGGGAGAAGGTCATTTGAGGAGGTTCTTGAACTTCTGATATATCGTGGTCTTCAGGAGTCTCCTCATTAGGGGAAGTTATGACTTCCCTTACTAGTTTTGTAGCTCTAGGAACTTCCCTCACAGATTCTGCAATCTTGGGATTTACAAGTTCCTCTTCATATACTTCTTCAAGCTGGCATCTTCTTGATTTATTAAGTGTTGCTTCTTCATCAAAGTTCACTTCCTTGCTGATTTCAATGTGGCGGTGACCAGGTATGTAAATTCTGAAGGCCTTGGAGACCTCACAATATCCCACAAATATTCCCTTTTTTTCAGAGGGTTCCAACTTGTTTCTCTTTTCTTTAGGTATATGAATGAACAATGGATGGCCAAATATTTTGAGATGGCTTACCTCTAGCTTCTTTCCAGTGAACATCTCTTCTAGTGTTTTGAGACCAAGTGTGCTATGGGATAATTGGTTCTTCACATAAACAACTGTCATTACTACTTCTTCCCATAAACACATAGGAAGATCTTGATCATGGATCATAGTCTTCACAGCTTCTAGTATGGTTATGTTCTTCCGTTCAGGTACACCATTTTGTTGGGGATCTTGATCCCAACATCTTTGCAAAAGTTCATGAAATCTTTTGAGGTATATTCTCTTCCATTATCTGACCTTAGTATCTTAATCTCCCTTATAGAAAGGTTCTCTATCAAGGCTTTGAATTTCTTGATCTTGCTGAACACTTCAAATATATCCAGGTCTTTTATGAGAATAATAATTAATGAATGATACATAGTATACATACCCATTAATGGAGGATGATGGCATTGGGCCACATACATCTGAATGAATGAGTTCTAGGACTCCTTTTGCCTTGTTGTCCCTCTTCGGAAATGGGTTCTTGAGGTTCTTCCCATGTGCACATCCATTGCATGCACCTTCATGGTCACCTTTGAGTTCTAGTAAACTTGTGACCAGTTTGCATATGTATGGTAGCGCCTTGTAGTTGATGTGAGCTAATCTTCTAGAGTTCACATGGATTCTTCAATAGCGTGAGTCATGGAAGCTTCTAAGTGACCCTTTAGCTTATACAAGTCACCTTCTTCTCTTCCAATGATGATTGCTTCATTCATGATCTCTTCTTTAGCATGTTTCCTTCTGCAATATTTTCTATAGCTTCCTCATGTGACCTGGAGCAAGGTCAACAAAACAACAAGCAATAAAAATATCCTTCTGATAATATAAAGCAATAGCATGAACAATCATCACAATAGCTCCTTTAGAGCTATCACATATGATTTATCTGAAGCAAAGATTAAAGGTAAGGAATACAATATGAAACGAGGTCAACACTCTCATAGTGTTGTGACCAAGCATTCTTCCATGGCAACCTAGAACTAACACATGAGGTTTCTCCTAGAGGAGGTGTTAGTTGTATCAGGAAAAGTATTTACCTTTATATGCTCACATGCTATCAAGTATAATACTTTACAAAGACTGTTGTCTCAACTATAGTCATCAACTTGTCATGTGTACCTTTGAATCTTCATTAATCAAACCTAGAGCCTTGTCCTCAAGAATGAGTACTTTCTTTTATTCTAGGTATCCTTCACTTAAGTGACGAGTGCTTTCTTCAACCTATCTTTTGTACTAAGACAATACACTAACTTGACAAAAGGTTAAGTTAGAGGATAAGCTCTATGATCAACTTTCAATTCTTCTAATAATTTGATCATAGCTTCAACATGCAACATTGATAATGTCATGACAAATAGATGTATATCATAATAATCATACCTGGGTTGCATCATTCCTATGAATGTGTTGGATCTTGAGATCCTTCTTTATCTATGGCAAGATATCCCTTCTCCTGCAAATACTCTTTAGGGTTTAACCATTAAACATATGTAAGTGCATACCTCTGATAGAATTTACAGGTAGTGGCTCCATCTGGTAGCAGCGGTAATCATTGCCAACTCTTGAGAAAATTTCAAGGGTGATTGCAACTAGTTCTACGGCTACAACTGCAACTGGTACTGCAGCTGTAGCTGGTTCTGAGGCTACAACTGCAACTGTAACTTAGGGTTTATGAGGAAACCCTAATTTTTCAGACTTCAAATTTTGAAATTCTGATCTAGGGGATAGATGAGCTGAGTTGAGGCGAGTTAGGTGGTGCAGTCGAAATTTTGAAAATCCAACTTTTACCCCCTCAAACTTGATCTGGAGATTTTTGGACTGGTGCTTCTGGTTTTCTGGTACTTCTGGTACTCTGGTACTTCTGGTACTTCTAGTACTCTGGTTTTCTGGGTTTTTGGTACTTTATGAAGCTAAGGATTCACTTTCTAGGAGATCTAGCCACTGAAAAGGTGTGCTCAAGGTGCCAAAATGATCCTTGGGGGAGGGTGCAACATTCTAGGTGCTTTTGGAGCTAAAAAGATTCACTTTTGAAAAACCCTAATTTGCAGGTATTGCAACAGTGACGTTTTTCTCTTGCAAAATATGCTTCCTTCAGGTTGGCTCTGACACCATGTTAATGTTTATTCCATTATTATAGTTCTTTTCATTTCAATAGATATGAGAGACATAATAACAAGATCACTGAGAAATACACATTCCCAAGAGACACAACATTTATCCTAGGAAACCCTCTATCTGAAGAAAACCCAGCAAAAACTTCCTTATCTTAAATTGCCAATACAATGTCAAGAGATAACTCAAATGAATACCGATAGTCCTCTCTAAAGATGTGCCACTCTTCTCCCTCTCTCCAACTGGTAAGTTGTAGCTTGCCTCTTAGAAAATGAGCAAGTGTGTTGTGTGATAAAGTGAGGTGCTAGCCTCTCTATATATACAAGACTAGCACGTGTGAAGGGTCTTCACAGGCAGGGCCAACCTCTCACTCTGGGTGGGTAAACCCACCTTTATTATATTTCTGGGTCTCAATGATAATTGTTGGGGCCGACTTCTTATTCTGCCTATTACAATTGTCTGTTGACCAATCCGCAAAAGGGGATTTGGTCCTAATACAATTATCGACATGATTAATCCACAATGGGGATTAATATTATAAATAATATATCAATAATAATAAGAATACTCTTTGCAGTTACATTATTTCAACAATTAATAGCTTCGGCCCATAGCTTGGGAGCTAATGATTTTGACTGTAGCATATAATTGGCCATCTCTTTTAAGGACCGGTTTTTCCTCTCCGCAACACCGTTCTGCTGTGGTGTATATGGCACTGTGTGTTGTAGTTGTATACCTGCATCAAGACAAAGTTGTTGCAACATATTTTTTGACGTACTCCCCCCCATTATTAGTACGGAGTATATTAATCTTACACCCATACTCATTCTCAGCAAGTGCTTTAAATTCTATAAGCCATTTAAATACTTCCGATTTTACATTCAAAAAAAATACCCAAGTAAAGCGAGAGAAATCATCTATGAAGGTGAGTACATATCGAGCCTTACTGATTGAAGGCTGCGGGAATGGGCCCGTGATGTCATTGTGAATCATCCCAAGAGGTGAAGAATCTCTTTTTGCCTTCCCTTTGTCAAACTTTTTCTCTGGATGCTTGCCAAGAATGCATCCTTGACATACACCCTTTGTGAATTTAATAGCTGGCAATCCTTCTACCATGTTTTCCCTGTTGAGTTCATGCAAGTACTTATAGTTTAGATGGCCAAATATTTCATGCCATAACCTTTTGATATCACTAGATTGTGACAGAAATACAATGCTAATAGATTTAGGAACAAAGTTGGAGAAGAAATACAAATGAGAACCGTGATCTGCAATTCCATGTGCAAGTTGTGAGCCTGTGGAAATGTCGGTAATCACTGTGGAGTCTAGAGTGAACTCCACCTTCCTTCCAGAGACGGAATGAGTGATCTGATATATTGAGAGAATATTTTTAGATAGCGAGGGAACATGGAGAACATTTGTGAAGAATCCCCCTTCAAGATCAACAATTCCTTCTCCGCACACCTTTGCGAGTGTGGCATCTCCCAAGTAAATTGGGGATCTAGTGCTTTCTTCGATGGAAGAAAATTCATCTTTTGATGTAGCCATATGGTTCAATGCATCTGAATCAAGGATCCAATATGATGGAGTGGATGTGAAAGCCATTAAATCATGACCATCTCATGCTTTCCTGCCATTCTGTTATCATCTTTCTTCTTTGCATTTTTGGGCACCGTGAGATTGTGTTGTTGCAATTGCTTAGCCATATCATCGATAGTATTCCTCATGCAATTTTCTTCAGGATGAAAACATTTGGAACAATAGCTTCAAATTGTTCTTTCCTTCTTCTTATTACCCTTAGGCTCAGAAGATTTATCTGAAGATTGTGCGGATCTCTCCTTCTTCGATTCAAGAAATTTACCTATTCCTTTTTTCTTGTCTTTTCCACTGCTCTTTGGAGCATTAGTAGCTGCAAGTGCTTGGTTCTTGGAACACTTGAAGGCACCCATTTGGACCAAATTAGCTTGATCTTGAGTCAATGATGCAATGAAATCATTCAATGGAGGAATTTTCCATTTTTCCTGAGTCAAATTAGATTCTTGGAAAGATGACACAAATACGGAATATTCAGGGCCTAATTTTGAGTGAATTGAAAGGATGATCTCTTCTCCCTCTTTCGTGACTCCATATGCATTAAGTTCAATGAGGAGGGATTTGAGCTTGGAGAATAATTCTTTCAGGTTTCTTAAATGAATTGGACATAGGGATATGATTTCATTCTCTAGTTGATGCACTCTCATTGCATCCTGCTTGCCGAATAGTCCTTCCAATGTGCTCCAGACCACATCGGAAGTAGTGGCTCTACTGACATGAAAGAAGAGATATGTAGAAATTAATAGGCATATAAGCCCAATTTCTTCATCTAATTTATTGAAATACTTTATATTCTCCGCTACAATAGTCAGTTCTTTCTCCGTTCCCATTGTTACCCTGTAAATCCCTTTACTTCGGAGGAGCAGAGAGATCTCTGTCTTCCATTCAAAGTAATTGAAACGATTTAGAATGAGTTTTGTGGGCTGAGAGATATGATCCATTTCTTCTTTTTGCGCCTCCTGATGATCTATACCTGCAAATAAAACCATGTACAATCCACTAGATTCAATCTAGCTCTCATACCATGTAAAATTCATGCAAAAACCCCCCAATAGATCTAAAATTGTAGTTAAATTGAACACATGCAATTTGTTGATATTCAAGAGATGAGAGAAAGTTTTTTCTCCATAAATCAGAGAATTATATTAATAAAAAATGAATATACATGAAAAACCATCCTAAAAAAGAAGAGAGGAGGTGAATATATAGAATTTCCAACATAGAAATTCTAGTCAAAAAAAGCTAGAAATAGCTAAAATAGGTGTCATAAGCTAAGGGAGACCACATAGTTCAACCTAGACCACTAAAGATACATGTCACACACTCATTAATGTCCACAAGAGTCAAGTGATGCGCATTATATCACCTAAGCTCACTTAACTAACAAGAGAAGCAGTTCCAACTCACTTAACTGACCCAAAATAGTAGTTACTAATAATAGTAACGACAAAAATAAATAATTAAGGAATAAATATCTCACTCAAAGAGGAGGTGTGCATTCCCCAATAATAGATGATTTTTTTCATGGGGGAGTTGGAATAAATCATGAATAAATCAAGAAAATCAAGAACCAAGAGTTGAGTCTTGATCTAAAATTAGCAGTTTTCCCTAAAATCTAGGGATCAGGAGCCCTTCTTCTCTATGTGGCCAAATTAGGTGAAATAAAGTGTAAATGAATGTATTAACCAAGATATAGGAGTCTAAGCTAGGTATAAACTAATGTAAGTTAGGGTTATGCTCCAACAGAAGGAACATGCCAGGAGGGCACACCAAAAGGATTTACAGACCCAAGCAGAGCCTCATATTTACTGAATACTCTTGAGGTGAAAATTGTGTAGAGGAAAGCACAAGGAAGACATAACTTCTAAATTTTTGTAGAATCTCTGTCAGGTGGGCACTGAGCCAGTGCAAGTGTGCACGAGAAGAACTCTTTGCCGAGTTTGAACAAAAACAAAGTTGCTAAATACTCTGCAAAGAAAGGCTCTGCATGCTGTGCATCGAGAAAAAGAATTCCAAGAGGGTGTGAAGGATTTATTTTCAAGAAATACTTCAAACCTGAGATTGATGAATCTTAGCAGCACAAAGAGTGTGCGGGGGTGGACTTATTCTAAGTCCCAAAGCTCATGAGGAATAATGCCTTATGCACAGAGGAATAGAAGGAAGGAGAACAAGGTCGAGAAACCCCATTGAGGTTTCAAAGTTGACAAGATAAGGAGAGACATCATTTCGAGAAGGTGGATGAGACCCAAAGGAATCAAGCTCGCAAGAGGAAGATTCAAAAGTCCAATACCTTCGAAACTCTTAAAATATTCTAATTCTGGAAGAAAGGAGGAAGCTCAAGAAGAAGAGCACAATAGCTGTAGATTAGTTGCAAAGGAGAATATCTGGACCATTGAATTTCATGTCCATATACACAGGAGAACTCGTGAGGAAAGAGGACCTGAATGGATGGTGGAGGGCCTTCGGGAGGGAGTACTGAATATCCTATAGTCGTCATATCAAGCAGGGTCACACAAAGGATAAAAGTGGGACCATGAAGTTCTCAGATCTTAGGAGGAGGAGCGTTGGCAAGGATTAGATTAGTTGCGGAGGAGGAGATCTAGACCATTGGAGCCTACATCTAGATAGTAGGATAAGAGAACACAAGGGATCAGATCTGAACCATCAGACCGAGCACCGAGGACTGATAGGCATGGAATTCGGGAGGAGGTACGTGAGGTTTAACCCTCATAATAGCGCAAGAGAGAGGACTCATCAAAGTCTTGAAAGGATCAGAGCCATCCATTCTTCAGGATGCGTGGCAGAGATCCAGAAGCCACTGGGAGTTTGGTCACCAAGAGTTGGGAGGTGAAGACTTTGCCAAAACCCTGAAAGAAAATCATCGGGATATAATCTTGGTCGTTGATCAAGTGACATATTTGGATTGTAGATCTAAGAGGTATCAGATCTTCGCGTTTCAGGGATTTGAAAAGGAAAGGAAGGGGCACTACATCGCGATTCTCCAAATCACAAAAATCAGAGCACTCGGAGGAGTAGCCCTAGGCCACAGGGAAGGGTCTTGTGGAGAATTCTTAAGAGAGGAGCCAAAGATCCGTTATGCCCTTTTCAAGTTTTATCACTCCGAAGGACAAGGAGCAGGTAGATCCTGCACGCTGGAATTGCAAAAGCCGAACTCTGGTAGCTCTTTTAGCATTAAGGGCATGGTCATAGGGTAATGGTCAAATGAGTGGAGATAAGGAAAGGAGCTAATCATATTATCCCTATTTTGTGTCTCATGGATTGAAGGAACAAGAATTTCCTTGCATCTGGAAAAGATGAAAGATGATTCACAATTAGCACCTTTTGATTAAGGCCCATGATCACAACAGCGATCACATGGTGGGGAAATATTGGACTGGGTTCTCAAGTTGGCACATGGTGGGTTTTCTATAAAGGGACTTGTGGATTAGTTCAAGGGGTTCTAGCAAGAGCCCAAAGAGCCATTTGATCTCAGGAAAGAGAATGATCCAGAGACCGGGAGGTCATAGAACCCCAAAGGGGGGGGCTGCATTAGGTGGTATAAGAGCAGGATTTCTCCTGTATCTTGCAGGAAAAAGAAAGAAAAAGGAGGAGAACCACTCTCTGTTTGTATACTACAAGCAGAGGGAGGTATATTAAGTTTTCTTATGAACAACAAACATAAGAAAGTGAAGGAGATGAATTGATATCATCAATTAGTATCAAGAAACATAATTCATCTGTATGAGGCAGGTGAAGGAGGAGACAAAGCGCTGATACTCTGTGGTGGTTGTTTGTAGGGGTGCAACAGTCAATAGAGATCTAGGTGAGCTATAAAAGGAGATGGATATACTCTCAAAAATAGAGTGATCCATAGGATTTCTAGGAGGGCAGGTGGAAGAAGGATTTGGCTACTAAAAGCCATGGACATGGTGGAAGGAAGGGCCACCAGCAGAAAATAAATCCAGATACGGATCTGGATCTCAAAGAAATAAGAGAAAGAATGGAGTTGCTTTCATTTGAGATGGAGCAGAGTGTAGAAGAACGATAGGTATATAAATGGTCGATGATGAGGAAGGTGAAGTGGCCAGTCAAGGAATTGTTGTCCAGAAGACAACAAATACTATTAAGAGGATGGTTGAGGTATGTTGAAAGCCTCAGAGACATAGAAGAAGTGGTTCACATTTGTGAGCCAGAGGCTAGGAGAAATCTTAGTGATGATGAGGAGAAGAGATCAAATGAATATCTCATAAACTTCCAGGTGGACAATGAGAAAAGACCAGATGAAGGTCTTATATATTGCTAGGGGAGCAATGAAGAAAGTTCAGATTTCCAAGTGGGCAATGAGAGGGGATCGGGTGATATTATAGACTGCCAGATGGGCAGAGAATAAATCCCATATTTCCAGGTGGGTAAGGGAGAGAAGATGAGGCTATATGGGAGTCTCATGAACTCATAGGTGAGTTCATATCATTGAGAGGAGCTGACAGAGAAGGACCGGAGGAATCTTTGATCATTGGAGAAATTCAAATATTCCTACCAAGCATCCAAGATGAGGCCAGAGAAGATGTTGCGGGTACAAAGACATAAGGACAACTAGCAGAGACTATCATGGAGGAAGATGAAATGGGGTAGACATCAGGATTTGACCTAGCAAAGGAAAAGGAGCATTCATAAGAATGGATAGAAATTTTCAGCCAGGGAGTTGAAAAGGAGACAATTGCAACACTGAAGCTGACAACAAGAGAAGAAGAGGAGCACCTAGTTGAGATGATCACTCAATGGGAGATGGAATTGAGGATGTTGGAGGATTGTTTATACCATCCAGAACCAACACAGGACTGCAAAGAGATAGTTATGATTTCAGGAGAGGAGCATTCAGTGGAATTGCTCAGAAATTTTGGTCGAGAGGTTGAACAAATGGAGACTGTGGCATTGGAGCCTCCAACAAAGGAAGAAGTAGAAAGAATGGATTTTTCTGATTTGTATGAAGAATTAGAATCCCTGGAGAGAGGCTTACACATCCAACAAGCTAAGTTGGAAGTAAATCGAGGAGCATACCAACCCGAGGAATGGTTGGAGGAAGATGATAACATATCAACATAAAAGGAAACTAAGAAATATCTTGGATATGGGATTGGAGGACTAAAATCTACAGTAGAGTGGCCACTTAGTGTCACAAAGGGATATGAAAACAACAGGGGAGATCGGATAGATTTTCCCACTCATAAGGAGGAAGTGCAGTAGAGAAGACTACATGCAGAGAGCCAGCAACTGGAGTAGTTGGACAAGGTGATTGAGATGATAAGAAGTTTGATGTTGATGTCAGCATAGAAAGCAGTCAACAAAGGGAAGGTGAGCATAGGAGAGCCTGCCATAGTAGTAGGGAAGAATAAAAAGAAGCAGCATCAGTAGCAACATAGCTGGAGAGGAGAAAGAGGACAACTCCAAAAGATAGTTTGGGATCCAAGTGGATTTCAATGCTGGAGAAGAGGATCTCATGAGAAGGAGCTCATATTTTTCCTAGCAAAAGAGTATGATGCAAGAGCATCGCTCCAACTCAACAAAAGCACCAACCAAGCAGCACATCATCATGTATTCAAAGAAGAAGGGAGGCCCAACCCTCTCATTTTAAAATTTGAAATTGTATTGAATGATTGTAAGGCTTTTAATTCTGACCATACTTTTTTAGGTAGTGGTCAAATTGTCTTAAGGGTTTCTTGTAGCAGGCCCGTAGCAGGCCCAGATCGTATTCAATTCTGGGTAAAATATTTATGAGACTTCAATGTAAATCAATGAAGTTAGGTGAAGAGGAAAAGCTCACAAAGCCTCTCTTTGGTAATGAAATCTTGCCTCAGAGAAAAAAAGGAAGATAGAGAGAGTCTGTGTGGGACTCGGGGAAGAGAAAGGATAGGAGAGGTCCATGTAGAAACGCCTTAGGAAATAGAATCTCTGAGAGAGAGAGAGTTGGAGAAGAACTAAGACTTGTTACAGTCTAGTTATTGTAAACATCTGTATAGTCATTTAAATTAGTACAAAGAGAAGTTTTATGCACTCTGTGTGTTTGTTTGTTTACATGTTTCCATGAATGAATGTTGTAGATGTATGATAGATTTCATTTACAGTATGAAGATAGGATTTACTATCTTCATTTGAGTTATTGTATAATTATGGGTTCTTCAGGCTGTGAAAGGTGTGCACAACAGAACAAAGGAAGTTCTGTAGCCAACGCAAGGTGTGTGCATCTGAAATCTGTGGAGTCAGAAAGAATGTTACAGGAGGGCACACCATAATGATTTACATATGCAAGACGAGCCTGAGATTTACTGAATATTCTTGAGGTGAAAACTGTGCAGAGGAAAGCATAGGGAAGACAAAAGTTTTGAAGTTCTATAGAAGCTCTGCCAGGTGGGCATTGAGCCAATGCAAGTGTGCATGAGAAGAACTCTTTGTTGATTTCGAACAAAAATAGAGTTGTTGAATGATATGTGAAGAGAGGCTCTACAAGGTGTGCATCGAGAAAAAGAACACCAGTAGGGCATGAAGCATTTTTTTCAAGAAATACTTTGGACCTGATATTGACGAAATCTCAGCAGCACAAGAAGTGTGTGAGGGTGGACTTATTATAAGTCCCAAAGATCAAGAGGAGAAGTGACTTTTGAACAGAGGAATAGAAGGAAGGAGAAGAAGGTCAGGAAACCCCATCAAGGTTTCAAAGTTGACAAGCTCAGGAGAGACAATGTTTCGAGAACGTGGATGAGACCCAAAGGAATCAGGATCGCAGGAGGAAGAGTTGAAAGGCCTTTGAAACTCTGAAAATATTATAAGTCTCGAAGAAAGGAGGAAGCTCAAGAGGAAGAGCACAATAGTCGTATATTAGCTGTGGAGGAGAAGATCTGGACTGTTGAATTTTGCGTCCAGATACATAGGAGAACTCGTGAGGAAAGAGGACCTAAACAAATGGTGGAGGGCCTTCGAGAGGGAGTACTGAATAGCCGATAGTCGTCGGATCAAGAAGGGTCGCATAGAGGATAACAATGGGACCATCAAGTTCTCAAATATTAGGGGGAGGAGTGTTGGAAACCATTAGATTAGTTGCGGAGGAGGAGATCATGTATGTTGGAGCCTACATCTAGACAGTAGGAGAAGAGTGCACAAGGGATTAGATCTGAACCATCAAATTGAGCACTGAGGAAAGATAGCCCGTAATAGAAGAAGAGAGAGGACTCGTCAAAGTCCCGAAAGGATCACAACCGTCCATTCCAGAGGACGCATGGCAGAGATTCGGAAGCCACCGGGAGTTTGGTCATCGGGAGTTGGGAGGTAAAGATTCTGCAAAAACCCTGAAAGAAAACTTTCGGGATTTGATATTGGTCTTTGATCAAGTGAAATATATGGATCATAGATATGAGATGTATCGGATCTCCAGGTTTCAGTTATTTGAAAAGGAAAGGAAGGGGCACTGCATTGCGATTCCCCGAATCGTGAAAATCAGAGCACTCGGAGGAGTAGCCCTAGGCCACAGGACAGGGTCATGTGGAGAAGGCTTAAGGGAGGAGCCAAAGATCCATTAGGCCCTTTTTGGGTTTCAACACTCTGAAGGACAAGGAGAGAGGAGAGCATGCACACTGGAATTGTGAAAGTCGAACTCCGGTAGCGCTTTTGGCGTTAAGTACGTGGTCATAGGGTAGTGGTCACATGAGTGGAGATAAGGAAAGGAGCTAAGCACCTTAGCCCTATTTCAGGTTTTAGGGATTGAAGGAACAAGGATTTCCTTGCATCCAAAAAATTCGAAAGTCGATTCACGATTAGCGCCTTTTCAGTAAGGCCCATGATCACAATGACGATCACATGGTGGGGAAATCTCGCATTGGGTGCTCAAGTTGGTATATGGTGGGTGTTCTATAAAGGGACCTATGGATTAGTTCAATGGGTCCCAGCAGGAGCCCAAAGAGCCATTTCGGCTCAAGAAGGAGAATGATCCAGAGACCGGGAGGTTGCAAGACCCTAAAGGGGGGGGGATGCATCATCTAAGAAAGTGAAGTGTCTTGGAGTCATTAAGGATTTGCTTGTTACTCTATTTCAGCTTCCCATGAAAAGTGTACTCACGGATATCGTGGCGGCTGATGTTC
Source organism: Picea glauca (assembly GCA_000966675.3). Classification (NCBI taxonomy): domain Eukaryota; kingdom Viridiplantae; phylum Streptophyta; class Pinopsida; order Pinales; family Pinaceae; genus Picea; species Picea glauca. Next base: position 892,728 of record JZKD02S2278408.1, read on the forward strand.
CCCCCATGTTCAGAATGGTCTTGTCAAGGTCTTATATAAAAAGGCTTGGGGGAACGTTTCATATGGATCTCTCATATGATATTATTCCCATTTTTGGGGGAGAGAATATAAGACTTTACGGGGAATCTCAATTGGCTAACATCATTACTGATGAAGAAAACCCCAGAAATCATCATGTTATTTCTTTTGATACAGAATTGGGATCTAGCATTTTGCAGCTCACTGACGCTCCTGAAACTCCTCTTGAAATCAGAAAACAATCTGTTACCTTTTGTGAGGAGTCTCCTCTAACCACCTCTATTTGGAAGATGCTCTTTGACGGAGCCTCTTCTAAGTAGGGTGCTGGTGTTGGAGTGGTCTTTGTCTCACCAGCTCAAGAAACTATATCTTTGTCATACAAACTAGAATTTGAAACTACTAATAATGTGGCAGAGTATGAAGCTCTTATATTGGGACCGAGGGCTGCTAAAGACATGGGGATTGAAGAGCTATCAGTATTTGTAGATGATGAATTAATAGTCCATCATATTAAAAATATTTATCAAACAAAGCACCCTAGGCTTAGATCTTACATAAATGAAGTGTGGGACTTGGTGGACAGTTTTTTCTTAGCTTTTAACATTTCATTTATTCCTAGAAAGGAGAATACCATGGTTGATTCTTTGGTTGTATCAACAAACAATTTCATAATTCCCATACCACCTAAAATCAAGTATGATGTAGAAGTCAAGTACATGCCTTCTATACCAGACAACGTAAAATATTGGAAGTTGTTCAAAGATGATTTTGAACTTCAAAATTTACTCGAGACTGTTGATGAGTTTTCTACATTACACGTTGATTAGGATCATGATTCATAAATTAATCCTCATGTTGATGTTTTCCTCAATAAAATTGCTAATCATCATATTGTGCAACTACCTAGCAATCATATTCCAAAAGGACTAGTTCCTTTGGAAAGATTATTTGACCGAAACGATGTGGCAGTTAAAGGGAAAATATCCATTGATCATACTGATATAATTGAGTGCAATTTGGGCACTAAACAGAATCCAAAATATGTCAAATTGTCAAGAAGCCTATCATAAGAGCAGAGGGAAGAATATACTAATTTGTTGAAGGAATTTGCTGATGTATTCGTTTGGACTTATGAAGATCTCATAACTTATGACACAAGCATTATATAGCACAAGATTCCATTAAAAGCAGACACCAAAACCTTCAGGAAAAAGTTGAGGAAAATCAATCTTATGTTACTAACTGTCATGGAGAAAGAGGTAAAAAAGATTTTAGATGAAAAATTTATCATTCCTTTGAGGTATTCTGAATGGGTGGCCAATTTGGTCCCATTAATAAAAATGAATGGAGAAATCAGACTTTGTGTTGATTTCTGAAATCTGAACAGAAGATCTAAAAAGGATAATTACCCTTTAACCAAGATGGAGCACATATTACATAGGGTGATAGGATCGGCCAGGATGTCCATGGTTGATGTTTTTTCTGGGTACAATCAGGTCTCTGTTTTTCCAGAAGATAGAGAGAAGACTTCCTTTACCACTCCTTGGGGTACATTTATGTACGCCAAGATGCCCTTTGGTTTGATGAATGCAGGGGAGACTTTTCAATGATCTATGGACATAGAATTTATTGGATAGAAGGACAATTTTTTTGTTATCTATTTAGATGAAATAACAGTGTTCTCTCAATCTGATAAAGAACATTGTGATCATTTAAGAAATGTTCTCTTGAAATGCATAAGATTTGGTCTCTCTTTGAATCTGAAAAGGTCATTGTTTTCCATGAAAGAAGGAAAATTATTGGGGCATATTGTGTCAGCTGAAGGGGTAAGGATTTATTCTAGTAGGGTTGAAGCTATACAAACATTGTCACTTCCTAGATCTAAAAAAGAGGTTCAATCATTTATGGGAAAACTCAATTTTTTGAGAATATTTGTGTCAAATTTTGTTGAGTTAGTTAAGTATATCATATCCATGTTGAGGAAGGGTGGTGAAATCAAATGGACTGTTGAGTCCCGTAATTATTTTGATAAAATAAAGAAAGATTTGAATAAAGCCCCAGTCCTTATCAATCCAGACTACTCCAAGGACTTTCATATTTTTTCTTTTGCTTCTTTTGATATAGTAGCAGTAGTTTTATTGTAGAAGAACACTGAAGTCTTAGAGCAACCCATCGACTTTTTCAAAAGGGCATTGAGAGATGATGAATTGAAATATGACATCATGGATAAGCAAGCCTATGCATTGGTTAAAGCTCTCAATTCCTTCATAGTTTATGTATTTCATTCAAGAATCATTGCCTATGTCCCATCAACTGCAGTAAAATAAATTCGAATTTAGCCTCATATAGATGGAAAAAGGAGCAAGTGGATTGCTAAAATCCTTGAGTTTGATTTGGAAACTAAGCCTACCAAATTGGTTAAAGGCTAGGGATTATCCAAGATATTGCCTGAATCGAACTGTTCAACATTGGGGGTAAATTTCATCCACTCATGTTCAGAAAATTAACAGGTTGAATTAACTGATAAAGATTCTCAAATCACCCCTGCATTGACAAATTGCAAATGGTACAAGGACATTTTATTTTTCCTACAGAATTTACAGCCTCCAAATGGTATGGAAAAGAACAAGGTGAGAACCTTAAAACTCAAATCAACAAAATATTTCCTTGTTGATCAAGTTTTGTATTGGAAAGACCCATTATGAGTGCTTTTGAGGTGCCTAGACCCACAAGAAGCCCAAAATATTATGTCTTGTTTTCATGCCATTTTATGTGGGGGGAATCATTATTGGAGAAGCACAATACACAAGATCCTCAGGGTTGGGTACTTATGGCCTAGTTCACCGATGTTTGTGCTAATATCAGAGCATGTGTTAAATGTTAGAAGTTCTTTGGAAAGAAGCAACTCAAGTATTCACCATTAAAGCCTGTGGAAGCTTCAGGACCTTTTCAATAGTGGGGCTTAGATTTTATTGGGTAAATTCATCCTTCTTCCAGTGGCCAATATAGATGGATCCTGACTGTTATTGATTACTTTAATAAGTGAATTGAATTTATTCCTACAAGGAATGCTTCCCACAAAGTTATCATTGGTTTCCTTGAGGACATTATGGCAAGGTTTGGGTGTCCGAACAGAATCATCACTGATAATGCTGCATCTTTCAAGTCTGAACCATTGATTTAGTTCTATGAATAGTTTGGGATCACATTGATTCACTCTACCCCTTACTACCCTTAGGGAAATGGGCTTGTAGAATCCTCAAACAAAAGCCTTATAAAGATCATTAAAAAGCTATTAGAGGATAACAAAAAGGCATGGGACTCAAAACTCAAATTTTCTCTATGGGATGATAGAGTGATGATAAAGAGGTCCCTGTGACTTTCCCCTTTCCAGATGTTGTATGGAATTGAAGCCATTTTCCCTTCTTAGCTTGCCTTACCTGTGGAAAATTTCTTCCAAGATTACCAAGGGGAACCCGATCGTATGATGAGAAGGATTAAACAACTGGTTGAAGTGAAACAAACTCGGGAGAAACTTGTAGACAAAGAACATGATCATCAACTGAATATCAAGCAAGTGTTCAACAAGAAAGTGAACAAAGAGGATTTTCAACTGGGTGATCTTGTGCTCAAGTGGGATGCACCGAAGGAAGATAAGGGAAAGCACGGTAAATTTGAAGCTTTATGGATTGGTCCCTTCAAAATCTATGACGTATTCTCTAATAACACTTTCAGGTTGCAGAATATTGATAATGAAGAAGTTTTTGGTGGCCTTCTCAATGGACATTTTATGAAAAAGTACTTTTCTTGAGCCTTGAGTGGATTTTCATGCCATTGTAAATATCATATTTCTTTTATTTTTGTTTCAATAATTGACCCCATAGACCTAGGATAAGGCAGTAAATCTACTCATTCTTGGCATCCTGTAGGGGGCATGCCATCCCCTGTGGAGCCAATCTTATCACACTAAGTTTCCTTGGTTCTTTTAGTGTGTTTCCATATTTTCCTAAGCCTTAGATTTTAATTTTTTAAATTTTACTCCATTTAAAATTGTGTTTGTTTAGGACCCTCTTGATAAATAAAGTGTTGAGTCATAACATATGTTTTGATCCTCATTTAATTTTTGGAATTAGAACCATTTTTTTTCATGACTTAAAATTTGGTCCCCTTCATGATTTGTCACTAGGATCGATCCTCTCCACAACTAGACTAATTTGACATACAATTCTCCTCATTCATGCCCTCGTAGACATGCCTTGATATCCTTGCTTTCCTGTCCAATCATTTTTTGAAATGGAGCATTGCCCACTCATCAGGGATTTCTGTAGTGCCTTTCCCGTTCATCATTTTTCCACCTCGAGTTATGATTACAACGATTGATTTCATTTTCATTATTCTCAGTGCCTGGAGTTGGTTAAAAATATACCTTCAAGATATCGTATTTACAATCCCTGATAGCGGTTTGTGATTTTGAAAAACTCAAGAGTGTTGTGCTGCCTAAACTCACAGTTCTGACTAGGCAACAAAAGTGTTAACAGATCCGATGCTAAGGTAGATTCAGAGGTCGGGATGTTTGTGACTTCGTCCTGAAATCTCATTCAAGATTCAAACAAATGTTTACTTCACATGTATCTTGTGGTTCCTCCTTTGCATCTTAGTTTTGAAAGAGAGTTAGTGCTCAGAGTTTTGGATTATCAGGCTCGCATTGTTGAAGGAGACTTTTCTTCACACCATTCTATCATTGTCTCCTCTTATTTCAAACCTATAAAATTCACTACCTGTATGTCAAATTCTGATACATCCTCCAACCATAGCTACTAAGCTTACAACATATAAACAATTATATCCTCTGCATACGCATTACACTACCTAAAGGCGTTACTTAACCACACTGTGTCTCCCCTGCTTCCTTTGACATTTGAGCTGAGCATTTTTTACCCAGCTTCAAAGGGATAATTACAAATTACCCTCTCATTGTTTAAATTTTCAATACCTACACGAATCTAAGGGAGAGATTTCCACAACCAAGTCTTATCTTACTAGCACCAGTCTGGTTTAAAGGAAAGTTCTTTTTAAAGTGCACCTTTGTCCATTTGAAGCTCAAATTTAGGTCCCCCTGGTCATTACTACCCCATAAGCCATAAGAATCTCTCATTATAAGCTATGGAGACTCCTCATACGAAGAAGACACACAAGGGGGGCAAGGTAGTTATAATTGAACCTGTGAATATGCATATTTTTTATACAGAGCCCATGGCAAGAGAAGTTTTTCAAAGAGTGGGATGCCTCTCTTTCTGCCAGATATGCAAAGAGGCCATCCTGGGGTGACAAGGCAGTTTTCCTTACATTTTGATGGCAGGAGAACTAAGGTAGGGGATTTATAATTTGAGGTGACTGAGGCCTCTATTTCATCTTCAACATGAATCCCTATCACCGGTGAGAAATGGTTTAGAGCCATGGCTTTGAATGCAGCCTATGCTAAAGATTTCCTTAAGCTTGAACATCAATCCAGTGATTTGTCCAAAGGTGTGCCAAGGAATTAGTTGATTGAGCAGTTTGATAGGATATTGAAGATCATCCAAAGATAATTTACATGTGAAGGGAGGTTTAAAACATTGTACTAGTACCATATAAGGCTTCTACTGCATTTTACTGGTAAAATTGAAATGAATATTCCCTACTATTTGTTAAGGAGCATAGGTAAGATGTAAGATAGGATAAAATCCAAGTCTAAGGATGTGGATACTAGCATCTTTCACTCTGGATTGGTTAGAATGCTAGTCTCTGAAAAATTGGGTAAGAAAGATGTCTCATGGGAACATTTTTTTGTTGCTTCCCACTTCAAGCTAGATATAGAAGTTGCTCCTCAATCACATAATGCAAGCCCTTTATCACCCACCAGTGTTGTTAAAGAAGGTACCAACAAGAAGATAAAGGATAGAGTTCCTTTTCAAGTTTTAGAGGTCATCAAGCAGGTCACAGGAACTGAGGTGGAAGCTTATCATTCCCCACAGAGAGAATTTTCACCTCCTCCTTCACCAGGGTTAGAAGAAGTTCCTTCTACTACCAAAACTGCAGCAAAGAAAGGGAAGAATCTACAATTATCCTCTTCTCCTCGGGCAGCCAATACCAAGGGCATAAAACCTTTCACAAGATCATAAGTTCCTAAAGAGGTTTTTGAAGAATCATCCTAACCAGAAACCCTGGTACAAAAGAAGAAGGGTAAATGCATTAAAGATCTTGTGGAAAGGAAAGAATAAACCCCTGTGCAAAAGAAGAAAGATAAAGGAAAAGGTATCAATAAGCCTGATGAGGCAAACAAGGCAATTCCTATGCAACAACAAGAGGAGACCAAGAAAAATCATGTCCAGACTGTGCATGTCACTACTCCACCTGACAGTCAGACATTCAAAAGATTAATCAGGCAACTGAGGGATGCTAGGAAAGAAGTGGCTCAGTTGAAAATAGAAGCCAGGTATGACATAGTGAAGATGAAAGCGATCATGGATGGATATAGTCACACCCTTGACCTAGCAAGGTTTGCAGTAAGAAAGTCCTAGCCCCTTCATAGGCAGCTTAAAAACCTTTATAGGGAGAACATAGGCTTTCAGTCTCAGAACAGGAAGCTCAAGGTAGAGTTGCATCATTTTCATGATGAAGTAGCTCAAAGAAACTTGCAGGTATTGGTTGAAGCTTCTATTGAAAAATAGACACCCACAGTCAAGGAGAGCATGCCTCCACTGAAGAAGCCTATCATTTCTAAAAGGAAGACATTTGTTGTGGCAAATGAGGATCCTCCTTCTACAAGAAAGAGTGTGAAGTTAAGTGTTAGGGTATCGAAATAGCTGGTGAAAGGTGAGCCCCATTTTCGAGGATGGATCCTTTTTTTAGGATAAACTGTTGTTGAAATATTACCTCTACCACCTATACAGGCTTCTAAGTGCTTATTGCTCATAGTTTTGTGTTTTTTGTGAAGAAATGACTCCTTCAATAGTAAGAATGCAGACATTCTGTAGCACTATGGAACTACATAATAGTCTATTTTGGTGTTCCACTAGTGTGCTACTTACAGTGGTACCAAATGACCTAAAGATAATGGGCTTGATTCTACTCAAAGTTACTACTTGCTCTGCACATGTTCAATCTGGAGGTGTTGCGTTTTTTACGGAGCTACCTAAAATTTGCACAGATCCCCATAGTCGCGCTACTGAAATTTGCTACCTAATATCTCGCAAAGATGGAATTTTCACAGAGACACACCAAAGCAGCGCTACCGAAATTTGCTACCTAATATCTCACAGAGGCCAAAGTTTTCATAGGGGATAGGAAGGTTTGGCGCTACCTTTTCTGCTTGTCTATTTTTGAAGTGGTCTACAAAAGCTTACACAATTTGGTGAAGGAACTGTAAAGTGCACTACTCACAGTGATACCCAAAGAGGCTACCAACAGACACCAGGGATCTAGGAGGGTCAAGATAATAAATTTTGGATAGTTGATGATGGAGAAGATTGCAGAAACAACAACAATGTCAATGTCATTATCTCTCCCAAATGTGACTATCTCTTCCAATCAATAATCACCAATCACATCAATGTGACCATTTCACCCCTTTTGACATCAATGCCAAAGGGCCATTCTACTCTTGGGGATGCTCCCCTTGCTTGAACTTTCCTTGGGGATGCTCCCCTTTTATGAATTCCTTTGATCTTCCTCTGAATAATCTCTTCCCTTTTTGAACAAGGGATATCACTGTGATGGAATTTTGAATATACATCACTCATACTCCCCCTGTGACCATTGCTCCCCTTGAAATTATTCTTCTGTGCTTCTTTCTTCAAATATAGGACTCTTTTCTAGGTATGCATTTGATAAATATATCCTCCTAGAATCATGCAAAGAAGAATGACTCCCCCTAAGGGTATATATCCCCCTATCTTCTCTGCAAGATGAACAATATGCTACGATATGGCGATCCTTAGACCTGTTCATGCATCAAACTCATGCCATACCAAGCATCATGAAGAAAAAGATATGTCAATAATGAAATAAAGAATCATGAGCAAAATATCAACCAAGTACATCCTGTACCAAAATGTGTGTTCATTATGCACAACACCCATGTATATCAACATCATGCAATGTGCCAAGAGATATGATCCACAGAATGTATCAATCATATGCCTCTATCAACATGCCAACATGTGCATATACCAATATGCCAACTATGTGCATATGCCAATATGCCAACCATGTGCATATACCAACATGCCAAACAAATATGTCATATCACTCATGATATGTCTCTACCATGAACCAAGTGCCACAATCATGTATCTCAAACAAATACCAATTGTTGTTCTAATCAAGTAATACCAACAGTGTAGTATCATCAAGCATATGCCATATATGAGTGTACCAAAACATGTACACCATCGTCCACCACTACCACAAAATGATGGATCCCATACATGTATGTCAAATCCTCCATGAAACATGTGCCAATCAACCTGCTAGTAGGTGCCTCTATCAATGTACTAGAAATGTACCAATCATGAATAAACTATAGATCATCAATGATGTAAAACATGATCATCTCATCAACTCACCAACCACATGTCCCAATGTGTAGCCTATTCATATTCCAAATGCATGCATCAAGTTTTCCAACAAGTAAGCTTCCAATAATACATCATCAAGATATATCACATAACCAAGGTGCCATAGCTTCACTGTCATAAGCAACATTGTTCTTCAACAGAAAATGCATCAATCCATGTTCATGGGTTAGTGCCATGCACCCAAGAATTTATTTTGCATTATTACCTTACATAATCCACTATAGAATCATGAAAACTTGCACCAAATAGTGTCAGAACCTGCAACAAACAATGTCAGAACCTGCATCACAAAGTTATACCATCACATCAAGTTGCAACCCCTGTGCATTGCCTTTTTCCCAAGGCTTTACCATATGTACATGGCCTACTACACAACAACTCATGTATGTACGCGACCTATACTAGGTTAGCCTACATATGTATACGACTGGTACCACTGTCACTCATGTATGCCTCAATAGATGACACATTTGAACATCCATTCAATCTTTCATTTTGTTTTGGTTGCTCTGTCTTCTTCACCCACTTTTGTAGATGTCCCTGCTCCTCAGAACTTTAGCTCTGTGCATCAATCTTTTCAAAGATGTCTCCCTTTCTTACTTCATTCCTTCTTCTATCCATGCTATTTGAAGTCCTCATTGTGAAATTTCTTCTTGTGTTCCAACACTCCTGGGATTTGTGCCCAAATACACTATAGTTGTAGCATCTCATGGTGTTATAATGAACAACAATGTGTCTTACTTGATCACATCTCCAACACCTCATGGTTTTATAAAATATTCCATTATATCTCCTTTCATACGATCTACATTCAAAAGATTTGTGACCATATCCATTACATGAATAACAATGCCCATGAAAAATACTTCCATACCTTTTCTTTGATGTCCCAATAATAGCTTCTTGATGTCTTCCCTGCTTTGTTCTTTTGAAATCTTCTTTTCCATGTGTAGGTGGGTTATTTTCAACATTTTTTTCATCCTTTGATGGACTTACTTCATGGTTCTTTGAGGTGGTTGCTTCAGCATGTGTAGCTCCCTTTTCGTATCCAAGACCTGATTTATCATATGGTGATATTTGATTTTACATGGTCTCATCCAATATTCTTGAGCTATTCAAGAATTTTTTTGACTTCTCCACCTTCTTTCTAAGGTAAACAACTTCAACTTCTAACTTATGGCATGACTCTTCCTTTTCATTTATTTTATCCTTCAATAGTTCCTCTACCCTTTTGGCTTCTTCAATTTCGATCTTGAGATAAATAATAACTTCAAAACTTTTTCTAATCTCATCATCTACCTTCATATCTTCTTTTTCATTCTTTAGTCTTGTGATATCTTCTTCCTTTTCTTCTTATTTGGTCTTGTTTCTCTCTTATTGTTCTTTGAGCATTCCCTTTAACTTCAACATGTGTCTTTTATCCCTCCTAAGAAACTTCTTAGTGTTATCGGAAATATAGTTATAGTGTGTATAATAATGATCACTACTATATCTATATAAACCCTCTTCAACTTATTTTTTAAGTTCTAATAGATCTTCTTCTATTCTTTTCATGGGATAACTACCATCAAACTTCACACAAACTGTTTCTATGTCTTCTTCTTCACTTGAGTAGAAACATTCAACATCATCACATTTTGAATCATTGCAATCAAGAGTCTTTGGAGATTTTTTACCTTCACTTGAATTACTTTCAAGATATTCCTTTTTGCCAACATCATCACATGATTCATTGCTTTCCTTTGTGCTACCATTATCACTTGAATCTTTGTCTTCATTTGAAATTTTTTTAAGATCACATTTAGAAATAATGCATTCAATATTCTTTGGAGATTCTTTACCTTTAATTATCTTGATGGAGTGGTCTTCATCATCTTCTTCCTTGTTTTGATATGTCTCCTCTAGATTTTGCCATAGATCCTTGGCGGAAGTGCATTGTCCCATGCTCTCTTTGATAGATCTTGAGAGTCCACTAAGAATGGTCTTGAGAGCCAATGCATCATTCTTCTTTCCTTCCCTTTGAGATGCAAACTTTGACTTGTTATTCAATGGAACCGATCCACCAATGGTTGCCTTCCAAATAGCTTCTCCCCTTATCTTCAAATACACTCCCATCTCTATTCTCCAAGTAGAATATTTTTCTTCATCAAGGATTGGTATGTCATCATCCATTTGTGTGTCTATGGATCTCCTTCAATCTTGTTAAGGCTTGTAGTGAAAGCCTCGCTCTGATACCAATTGTTGGACACACCTACCACACTTAGAGGGGGGGTGAATGAGTGTGGGGATTCTTTTCCCAAAACTTCCCTCTTACACAAAACTCATTAGTTATCATTCAACATTTTACTCATTACTCATTGCATTCATTTATAACCAGTTAGATGTGAACACATATCAGTAACATATATCATAAATATATCATCAACAAGTCATCACCACAAGGAACACAAAGAACACAAGATGTATGCACAATTTTCTTTTTATTACAAACTACAATCCTTGGGATTTTTCAACAACAACTAAATAGAGTACAACTCTACAAGAGCACCAGCTCTATAATGCAAGACTCAACTTACACCCTCAGCACCAACTGAGATGAGGGAACAATCCTCAACATATATCAATCTACAACAGGTATGCGACCTGTTGGTAGTGTAGCACATGTATGTACGTGCCCCACCAGTAATACATCTCGTGTGTTTACGCTCCCAAGCTGTACTACAACCTACGTATACTCTCTTGAACAATACTACAGCCTGGATATACCTTATGAGATTTTAGGGTTTTTCCTTCAAGGTCAACTCAGATCCTCTACAACCAATTTATCATTCTCTTATGTCTCACTTTCCAAAATGACCACCAACCAGTGACAACACGTCCAATATCTCCGATAGCTTACTCATGTTGCACAACCAATCAATATGAATGCTACTCAACCATGCATAAGAAATCAACATACTATAGCCATCATATAAGTACTGAATCATAAGAGTGTTGATCACTCCATCAACCAACATAAACCACATCATAGAAACCATACCAAGAATTCCCTAAGCATTCACAACACAAAAAACAATAGTATCCATCAATACAATAATGTAACCATACTAGTGTCTCAGTGATAGATTTGAGCCCATAGAATACAGATCTGGAACCTGCTTTAGTCTTCAACATCTCGTCATCAACTCAACCAAGAATCTCCATGATTTTATCCACTGTACACTCCCTATACACTGACAGCCCATGTACTGTATGCACCTTATACATAGACAACTTGCATATACGCACCCTATACATAGACAACCCGTGTACGCACCAGAAAATAGGATTTTTATGAAATTATGAGAATTTGTCATCATGATCTAAGACTTGCCAAAACTTTAATTCATCCATGATATCCTCCTCACACTCTCTTTCTTAGAATATATCTTCATTCATGCTCAAGAGATCCACACCAAAGATGCTCTCACAAGAATCTGTCCATCAATACTCCAAAACATATTCTCACAAGAAGCTCTCCATTGATCCACAAAAAGGATGATATGCAAATGACCATTGCTATCTTATTTATACGTTCATCCTCTAGGTCACTTAACCTATTTCTAGGTCACTCAACCTATTTTCCTTATTTTAGGGTTAACCACTTTCCATAAATAGAAAGTTCTCCAATACTTTATCATTTAAATACTCCTTCTTGATTTTGTCACCTTACTTTATCATTTAAATCCTTTCTTGATTTTGTCACTTCTCTTTATTATTTAAATAATCCACCTTGACTTTGTCACTTTACTTTATCATTTAAATAATTATTTCTTCTCTTATGTCACTTTGACTTCATTGACCTTGGGGCTTCAAGCCTTCGTATGGAGGTCCTCCCACTTCGTAAGGCCATAACTCTCAAACCGTGAGGAGTTATGTGACATTCCACATACCACCGGAAATGGCATGACAAGCACTATCCATCTCGGATAGCTTCACTAACAACTTCATTGATCTTCATATCATTATTCCTCAATCAAACATGGGTTCTCTAACCATTCTTATAAGATAAATCAATCCGCAAAGTGTCTTCCTGTGAGGGATTTCACCATAAGGGGACCACTTTGGAGTTCATCCATTTGTGCACCTTATCAATCATGATAAGACAATAATGAGTCATCTATACATTACATCAATCATCAATCAATCAATATTTTGACATCAATCAATCAAACCATTAGCATCAATGACAACATGATCCAATAGATTCCCACTTAACTTACATAATCATAGGTATGGATTGAGGAGGATTAGGCCTACTGACTAACCTACTTAAAGTCACGGTCCCAAATTAAGATATTAATGAGAATCAATTAAAAATTATTAATTATGTGAGACAAGACTTTCTTCATCTTTTCAATATATTATTGAGGAAGGAAAATAGTTAACAATGATCAATATAGAATCCATTCAACTTAGAGAATCCATTTAACTTTTGAAAAGTATTTAGATGTTATAATTGGAAAAGGATGAACTTTATGTATATTTTTAATAATTTATGATTACATATAATTTAGTAACATTTATTGAAGATTATGTTCATAATTAATCAGTTACAATATAATTGTTTGAACATCCCCTTGAATAATCAAAAGGAAAGGCCTAATTATCTATCCTGATTTTAACACTCTACTAACTATGGCCCTCAAATCTTATTTTACTTAGACTAGAGAGTTTTACTTAGACTATAGAGCAGAGTCAATACTATACCTTATATTTCTTATTAAATTAACAATATCTTAACGGTTTATTACTTCCTCACCATCGTCTATTCCCTAGTCTTGATATTCTCCTTCTAACTCATAGTTTATTGAACCATGAAAATTATTAATCTTAAATCTTCTACATAATCTTAATTCCTATACAGAAGAAAAGCATCTAAATTCAAATTCCTATGCTATCAAGATTCTCATTCAATCAATTGATTAATCTCATTTAAGATTGTATGAACTTGTTGGATTTACATGTGAAAAAAAACTAAAAGTAATGAAGATGTAGTTTAATCTATGTTGTTAGTTTACAGGAAAGATGAGGCATTGTAATCGTGATTACCCAGGACATCACTATTACGTAGTTTTTCTTAGTTCTCATATTATTCACTCGTTTCTTTACGTTTCTTCCTCGCCATTCTGTTGTAAGCCATTGATTTTACAACTTCTGTGTAGTTATGCAGATTGATGTACATCTGTTGGTTAAATTATCATAGATTTAAGCGTCCCATTCAGTTGCAAAAATAAAATAGAGATAACAGATTATAATATTGGCAGAAGAACTCAAATAAAAAACGATGTATTCAGGGTTCACATCAACATATCGTATGAACTAGTTTGCATTTACAATGAAAAAAGAAACACTAAAAATAATAATAGATTGACCACACTAATAATTAATTTTACATTATTTGATAAAATATTCTTGTACTAAAAAAATAATTCTCATTTGCAATGAACAACGAACTAGAAAGAAGATGAAATCGTCGTGTCCGCGCCTGGCATGCTCACTTGAAAGGATACTTCGCAGGAAGGGACTGGACACCAATCGGAAGGAGGGTTATCTCCAGGATACATTTTCCCAAGGAAAGGTGCATCCGATCATTTGGAGGGGACGAAACTCTGGAGGAGTCAATTGTCAGGGAATCGTTGACCATTCTGGGTGAAAACGTAGAGTTAAAATTTGTGAAAACACAAAGTATTTTCTGATTTAAAGCGCTAGGTAGAGGCTCCCACGCCTGGCCATCTTTAGTAATGAAAAAAATATGGTTTATTTTTGTGAGAGCACTGGGTAGAGGCACCCATGCCTGGCCATATTATTAATGAAAAATAACACTCAGAAAATCAAGGGTAACACCGCCAGGAGATGTCCACAATCACTGGCCATTTGTTTATAAGAAAACACAGAGAAAATCAAGGGAAATAGTAGGGTTTTTCTGAGTGTAATTGCAGTTCAACTTTCCTGAGAACGATGGGTATTCCAGGCGGAGGAAAAATGAAGTTTAAATAGGAGGATACGTAGAGTGGTATCCAAGAAATTATGAGGGTTAAAAACCAAAATCCAATATTAACACAAAACACATAGGTAAATAAAGGAAAAGGATGGAAAAAATTCGTTCAAGCCATCAACTAGTTTTTAACAGTAAAAATCAACAATTACGGATTCCATGAAATACCTTAATTTAAAAAAAAATAAGACCGGATCTATTAAATTCAGGTAAACACTCTTCCATGCACATTAGGAGTTGAGAGATCTAATCAACAATTTATGACATGATCAATTACATGGGAGATATTCCAGTTCCACATACAAAAATCATATTTACATTCACAGTTTGGAAAATTCAAGAACTCTACTTTTGAATTAAACCTAAGACAATTTCAAATTCAACTTGGATAAAATACCGTAACCATCGAAGGCTTTCCTGAAGATGTCCTATGGCAACTGACATTCCTCCTCCCTCCCGCTTGCTAACTTTTGAGGCTTCACCGGTACCTCCCATCCAATGCTAGGGGTACTCTTCTTCCCCCTTAGTCTCCCGAGCCGCAAAGGAGCCACACACACAACCAGAATCCTCTAGCCCCTAGTTTGTCTCACAAGGTAGAGTCACCACTCTCTCTCAAGCTGGGTATCCCAACTCTCATAACTAAAACCAATTAGAATTTTTGTAGCATAACCTTACCCATAACCAGTGTGTTGTATCTCTCAACTCAACCATTTTTTTTAATAGAGTTTTCTCACACTTGCAAAATTAATTCACTTTTTAATTAAAACAATTTAGAATTATCTCTCCCTTAGACTCCTTCCTTTCCCCAATTTGCACAATTAAATCCACATTTTAATTTAATAAAAGTCAAATTCCCTCACCCCATCCTAAAAGCACTCCTAAAATCACTCCTAGTTGTCTCTTTATTCCCTTTATTTCCAATTAATGATCGATGCCTTTCTAAAAATGAGTTGAGTTAAAATATGAATCTTCTCCTAGTTAGACTATTGTTAACTAGACTCTAGATTCCTTTCTATGCATACTCATTCCTTTAGCTTTATTTCATTTTTACCTTAAATTTCAATTTGGTAATTACTTGCACAATTGTGTATTAAATCACTCTTTAGATTTAATTTATTTTCCTTGATTTCTTAAATAGATGTATTTCATCCCCTCATTATTCAATTTAAAAATTTAGCTTTTAGTCTTCTCACTAACTTAGATTTGGGCTTAATTAAATTGTTATTTGCAAAGGCTTAGACCCTTAGAGATTATGATTAACAAATTCATTCTTTAATTAATTAATTGATTGATTGATTGATTCGACAATGGTCAATATTTTACGAGGTTTAACATTCACTCAATTTTTTCTAGGCCAGCTAGATTCTTTGAATCAAATTTTAATTTCCGCGACATGCCCTTCAAGACACACTTCATGCTCCAAGGGTGCCACTCACCTTTGATTCAATTTCAATCACGCGATGTTCCCTTCAAGATGCACTCTGTGTTCCAAGAGTACCACTCTCCTTTGACTCGTTTTAGTAGTTTTCCAACCCCTGGAATCAACACTCCATTCAAATGACCTTGTGAGAGACTTAAAGCTTTTAAGGAAGAAGGACCATGCCTTATTGCATGCCCTTTAGAATGAGTGACTTTCACAACTTTCCATCACAACATCGTGGACCTCTAGAACTAGGTAATCATTAACCTACAATTTGAGCCACGACAAGAGTCCTAGTAGGTTGTGATAGGGATGTTGCCACACCTCTCCCTCAATATTTGGTTTTTTGTGCATGGCCCCTTTACTCCTTATGTGAGTCATATTAGCAATAAATCGTCAGCCTACATCCATCAACAAAATACTGTCAATGATCCATAAAAAACATTATAATATAATCGATCATATGTCACATATACAGAAATGAAATAATAAAAGAAATACAATCGACTCACTGAATCAATATAGAGTCCAAGGAGGTCCATTGATGCCATCGACATCCTCAATTTGTCGAGTTTCCTTCACACTCAGGGGAAACTTGTCAATAACATTTGTCAATACATAGATATCAAAACAACATAAATCATAATCCATCAACATCATCATAAGAATCCATAAGAGAAACAAACAACCATGTACTAAAATCGTATCACTTACACACAAGTGTTCTCAAAGAATAAGTCAATAACATGTGTTCGCAAGAGCGAGATGTTACATGCACCCCCTCTTGTTTTTAACATCGTCCAAAAGTTGTACAGTATATAAATTCAGTAAATAAAGTATCTGACAAGATCTATATGTCTAAATACCAAATAAATATGGAAATTGTTGGAGCATATCATATGTGTCCTCCCAGGTAGTCAAGTGTGGACTATAATTGTCTCCTTGGAAGTTGACTTGATCGACTATTGACGTTGCAGTTTTTGAATGCGATGGTCCATAATATGGATTAGCTCCCATGTCAGTGTACCCTCATCTGATACCTACAAGGAACTCATGTCAGTCACATTTGTAGGATCACTAACATAATGTCTCAAAACAGATACATGAAAAAAATTATGCATATGCCTCAAAGAATTAGGAAATGCTAGTCGATCGGAGATGGGCCCCTTCCTTTCCACAACTTCAAAAGGTCCCACAAACCTAGGAGAGAGTGTATCACCCTTTCCAAACTTGATCGAACCCTTGTTCGGTTTCACCCCCAAGAAAACTTGACAACCAACTTCATAATTACAGTCAACGTGATGTGCATCGACATAAATATTCTATTGATCTTGCGCTTATTTAATCCTTTGTCTTATTGTTTGCATTTGTTCCTCCATTTATTGGATCTTTTTTGTTCTTACCAAGACCCTATCCTCAAGTCTATCCCATCTCAATGGCATCTAACATGATCGCCTGTAAAGAAATTCAAATGGTGTCATCTTAATGGTTCTTTGATAGTTGTTGTATGTAAACTCTACCAGTTGCAAGAAATCCTCCCAACTCTTTTGTTGGTCCATCACGTATATACGTAACATATATTCCAAAATTTATTTTGTTCTTTCTGTCTTCTTGTCTATTTCTGGGTGATACATTGTACTAAAGTTAAGTTGGACTCCCAAGGCCTCTTGGGAACTAGTCCAAAACCATCTTGTAAACATCGATCCTCAATTGGATATGATCATTTTAGGAATGCCATGCAATCTCACAATATCTCTTATAAAATCTCTAGCTATGTCTAGCGCCTGATATGTCGTATGCATAGGAATAAAATTTACACTCTTTGTCAAAGTATCAACTACCATGAAAATCAAGTCGTTCCTCCTTGCCGTCAGTGACAACCCAACAATAAAGTCCATCAAAATGACTTCCCATTTTGATTCTGGAATAAAATTTACACTTCTCTATCAACTTTGTTTAAGATCAAACTTCTCAATTCATCATTAAGAGAAACATAAATCCGGTTATTATATCTCACCAATCCATCATTATCTAATGCATATCTTTCAAACGTTGGTACCATTATGGTGTCTTGTCTAATATTTTCCTTAACTTCTTTATACCAGTCATCGTTGCACTGTATAGTTAGAATATTTTCTGAAAGATTCATCTGAGGATTTGTTACGAGGAAAATCTCTCTATGGCAAGGGTAAACCAAAACAGATGGAAATAACTCCAGAAATCAACTCTCTTCTCAAGTATGCTATGAAAAAAAATATGCTAGAAGGACAAGATAAAATTTCTACCTCGTCCAGACGTTCGATGAAGTCCACTGTTGAGAAATTGACCCAAATAAATATACCTACAACTAGTCCTCAACAGACAAGCAAATATAGCATATGGTGATAATAAATTATGTTAGCACATTCAATAGCATAATCCATTAATAAAAATGACAAATACGCCCATGGAATAATAATTCAAATATTTGTAAGATATCAATTGCATGAGAAAATAGTATTTCTATTAATATATGATCAGCAGAAATGAAAATGTCACAGACTTCCGTGTCGACATGGTTCAAAACTGAGAAAATAAGTTCCTTCTAGCTGGGCCTCCACCACTTAAATCCTCCACCAAAGGCAATCTCATAAAAGAGAAAAAATGAGGCTCTAAATCAATAAGAGAAAAGTTTGGAGGTTGAGCATTGTGTTTAGACTTAAAGGAAAAAGGGATACAGACTCAATATGAAGTAAATAATTTCTCCAGAGTAACTTTTCTCTCAAAGTTGAATTATTTCTCTTCTTTTCATAGCTCGAAATTGGCCCATTTATAGCCTTCAAAATGGAACTGAAGGGCTGAGCCAGAATGTTTATAGTATATGCAATACAAAGCATCATAGATCGTCTGTCGTGACATGGAAAATTGACATTAATTTTCATTTTCTTGCACAAATCCCAATGTACATGAGATGTAGTAGTGCAGTCTATGTATACGCATGTTTTATAGTAGGCAAGATGAGTACATGTGGAAAAATATGTATTTTTAGCGACAGATTTTGCAAACAGGGATGATAAGTTTGCATAGGGAAATGGAAAAAGGCTTTTTTTGCAAGATTTCATAGGGCGAGAAAATCTTTCTATAACATATTCCCCCTAATGTGTGAGGTCATAGGAGTATATGTGATGGCTGAAGTACATTATAAACAACCCATAAGTGGAGTGATGGGGAACCAAGTAGAAGAACTAGTTGCTCATTACATTCTTTAATGACTTTGCATACATGGATGCCAATAGAATTACACTGCAGATCCATGTGAAAATATACCAAATAACTGTCCATGGCCATGAATAGGAAAATTCAAATGCGGTTACATGCCAATAACTGTCATAGTCATGATCAAGGACCATTAGAACCAGTCTCAAAACCAATCTGAAAATATCTGTATACAATGGAGTACAATATGATCTCCCATGATCACTGAATTCATATAGGTACTGATTCAATGAAAAGGAAGCAACAACTTAGGAAAGTTGCAACCACAAACTGATGTCTTCAAGTATTCTACACAATCTGCTAAGGATGCAAGTCTACATCATGTGAATAATGGAGTTGAAGTTGAACACAATGAGGCATCGTTTGATTACCGGTCATTGAGGTATACCATTAACAAACGCAAGACAAACTACCGATAATAAAAGTAGGTTTCAAGGCACTAAGTACATTCTTGCAAGTGTCAATAAAGGAACTAGTGTCGAACACCTTAATAATCCATCGATCAGGAGAAATTGATGTATTCCCAACTGTCGATGGCAAGAGAACCTACCACTAATGACTGCAAGCCTCAAGGTACTCATAAGACTCTATATCTCGTTTCCAGAATAGATGATTTGAAGTCAATGGAAGGAGACCCAATGAAAGGAGAGCATTAAAGAATCTCTCATCGATCAACATGAGGTACAAAGGAGGAGATTTATGAATTGGAGAAAATTAGACAAAGAACATGTTCATGAACCAACGACCCTATGTGTCTTTAGCATGTGCCAAATGCAAGCGGTACACAAAAAATACCCTCTGGATAGAAGCCAATGATGAAAATTGCTGACAAAGGTGAGAAAACCACCAATAAGGCTAATGGCATCCAAGACACTATACGAATCCCAATGTTTAAATAGATTTCTTGTTGTCAAACATAAGAGAAACCACCCAGTCAATGACCAATGATGAAATGTCAACTGTTGGGTTCAATATTTCCTACCAATGATGAAAGTAGGACCAGGGTGCATAATAGGACTACAGTATCATGTGATTATGAGACAAACTGAGGGTATGACTAACATGAAAATTCAAGATTTCTGAGAAGTGGCTAACACAGGTTGATAGACTTCCTTTGAACAAGAGCATGAGACATATGGAAGACTCTGGCATCATAGAATCAATGATGAAACCATGAGATGTAGGAGGCATCAATGAAATTCTCTATAGGGACTGGAAGAATAACCAGTCGGTAGAGAAGACTTTGTAATGAGCTCAACTTTCTGAGGCCATGCTGATCCAAAAATTATGATGAAAAATGGACTCAATAACTTTTTGCTTTGTTCAAAGGTGACACAATTGTTACCAATACAATATAATACTCCCTTCCCGCTCATTCTTTTTTTGTTTTTTCATAGAAAAATGAATGTTATGATACATAGGAGGAAACACGTGTCGCAAGAAAGAAAAAATAGTTCCAATAATGGAACATACCTATGCTCAATGCAATGAGATGCATGGGGGATATGGACACTTAGGGGAATGTTCCCTCCTAGGTATAGGGTGTCAAATTGCGAAGGATATAAACAAGGCTATGGTTGGTTGAGGATGTAAAAATTGTTGAGGAAAACGGTTTATAATGCAAAGCGAGAAGCGGATATAGGATCAATACTGCAAGCAAGGGCATGAGATGAAATCACAACTTAACACCAAAAAATGTCTTTTTTCATGGAAGTTAGTCTACTTGGTGTGAAAAAGGGATAATCTTGTGCCAACTAGATGTCCTTTCAAATCTAATTTACGAGTGTGAAAGAGACAAGTTCACTCGGAAATCTTTTCACTTTTTTAAGATGAGTTAGAAAAGAGATTAAATTAAACTCATGACCTTTTCAATCCCAATTTAACGAGTGTGAAAGAGACAAATCAATCAACAATCTTTTCATTTTTTACACGAGTAAGAAAATATCTTAAATCAGACTCGCTAACAAGTTTCTATGCATCATGTCATGGGGTAGGCCAAGGCTCTCGTGTTGGACTTTTGTGGAATGTTAGTATCTTATGAATAGCCAACATAATCTTGGGAAAACCCAAATCTCTCCAAATCGAGGAGGATAAAGCACTAGCGGAGGATATCATCTACGTGATATATCGAATAATGTCTCTTACAGGAAAAGACATAGTGGGGGGAGCATTGGGTACCCCACAAGACTGTCCCAATCGAAGGGGATCTGCTTAATACTCAGAGGGAGATAAATTTGGGAGAGTAAAATCCTCTCTCATTCAGAAGGTGTAGGATCAAGAATTTTGATGACATGGTTGAAGGATGAATCACCCTCCACAAGGAGAGTAGGATTGACCAGAGATTTCATCGGTATGACCACTTCTTCAATTCTAGGTTGAAGAGGATGTGCGATAATAGGGATAGGGAGCACATCACCCTTAACAACGGAGGGGTGGTTAGGGGAGGATTGAAACAACATCACTATCGTGTCAATCAAAGGAGAAACAAGGTGTGGGGAAGCCATAGACGCCTCAGAATCTGAGGCACCCTTAAGTCAGTCCCATGCTTCTGGTATCCCAGCAGGAGCTGGACATAAACAAGTAAGGTGATCTCCTTCACAAGTCCTATAAAGGAATTTAGGATTACGTCTGAGACATCTAGGCTTATTAATGCCTCCAACGTCATTCACAATGGCTAGTGACATTCTCTCAACATGATTGGCATAGGTGAGAGAGTCATATCCTACATGATTGGCATAGGTGAGAGAGTCATATCCTACATGATGTACATAGGTTGGAGATTTGACATTGACATGACTCATGGAGACTATAGTGATTCCACCAGTATGACTAGTAGCGGCTGGATGCGGGTTGTCAACATGACTTGAAGAGGTCATCAACCCATCTCCAGCATGACTGGGAGAGGTTAGTGATGGAGCTCCAGCATAACTTCCAGTGACTGGACTAGCGGTGGGTTGTGAAATTTGATGCCAAGGTCCAGGGAAATATTAGCTTTGAAACATTGCATGCTAGGAAGGGTCCTATTTTACCCCCTTGTCCCTGTCCGGAAAGGTAGTATCCTCCACCTAACTGATCCAAAGAGATGTGTATGAGAATCATCACTGAAGTCTATGAAGAGACAAAAGTATGATAAGGATTATTTGAGTGAGGATATATTTCTCCTCGTTGTGAAGAGGTTCCATGAAGAGAGTATCCCGAACAGTAAAACTGATTCTCCCTATAGGAAAGACCTAGGGATGTATGAGGACCCGTCATGTGAAAAGTGTTAGAAGGAAAATTCATGACATACAAAGGATATGTGGATGCGGTGTAATGAGCAGAGTAAACACCCATTTGAGTATTGGCTCCTGACAGAGCATAGCTAGGATTGGATCCATAAGAGGGGAGGTTAAAACCTCCCATAGGGAGAGTTGGTTGAGGGACATGACTCATATCAAGAGAATGTGTAGGCATAAGAGCCATTGTGCCCCCAGATCCAATGCTAGGATTCATATAAGTGAACCAGGGAGAGGGTTGAAAAGGAGAAGGCATATACACAAGAAAATGACTAGAGACCCAAGGCACTGACTGAACGTCATAGTTCTGCATACGATTGTGAAAAGCGGGAGGATTTCCCCCCATTAAATGAGTGAACATCATAGGGGGTGGGTAGTAGTAAATGAGAGAGTCAAAGGGACTCCACTATCCATGATAATGAAAAGTCAGTAATAAATTCATGAAGCCAACCAGTAGTCAAAGAGAAATCCAAAAATCGAACGGCCAATATGCACACAAATGGGGTAAAGTGGTTGAAAGTAGCCTCCCTCCCTAAAGAAGGTATGTCTCTCCTAAGAGGGTCCTAAGACTCCCCGCTAAAAATTAGAGGTAACATAATCACTTATAAGGGCCCTCGTGGGCTTAACAACTAGTAGGTCAGATCCCCCTGGAGAGTTAATCCTCCATAAAGGTTGTGTTTTTTCTGACCCTTATTTGACCTAGGGTACCTCTAGAATAACCCATGTTGTTTGACACATCTTCCACACTTAGAGGGGGGGTGAATGAGTGTGGGGCTCTTTTTCCAAAAACTCCCCTCTTACACAAAACTCATTAGTTAACATTCAACATTTTACTCATTACTCATTGTTGTTGTTTATAACCAATTAGATGTAAAAACATATATCAACAATATATCATCACCACAAGGATCACAAAGAATGAAATATGTATGTACAATTTTATTTTTATTACAAACTACAATCCTTGGGGTTTTTCAGCAACAACTGAATAGAGTACAACTCTATAAGAGCACCATATCTATCATGCAAGAATCATCTTACACACTCAACACCAACTGAGATGAGGCAACAATCCTCAATAAATATCAATCTGCAATAGGTATGCAACTTGTCGGTAGTGAAACATGCGTATGTGCGCACCCTACCAATAATATAACCCGCGTGTATACGCACCCAAGCAGTACTACAACCTTTGTATACCTTATGAGCTATTAGGGTTTATCCTTTTCATCAAATGCTCAGATCCTCTGCAACCTGCAACCATATTTTCTTCTATCTCTCACTGTCCAAACTAACCCACATCCAATAAGAACTCATCCAAGCGCTCCAATAGTCTACTCATCCTCCACAACCAATCAATATGAATGCTATATCAATCATGTATAAACAACTAGTATACCATAGCAACCATGTCACCATTGATTCACAAGAGTACTGCTCACTCCTCGACCAACATAGACCACATCACAACAACCATACCAAGAATTCCCTAAGTATTCACAACACAACAAGCTATATTATCCATCAAGAGAATAATATAATAATACCAGTGTCTCAGTGATAGATCTGAGCCCGTAGAATGTAGATCTGGAACCTGCTTCAGTCTTCAACAACTTGTCATTAGCTCAAATCCAAATCTCCATGATTTTATCCATTGTACTCTCCATCTACATAAACAACCTCTGTACTGTATGCACCCTGTACACAAACAACTTGTGTATACACACCCTATACACAGACAACCCACGTACGCACCATAAAATAGGGTTTCTAAAGATCTGAGACTTTTCCCATCAAGATCTCCGATATTGCCAAATTTTTTATGCATCCATGAGATCCTCTTCACACTCTCTTTCGCAGAATAGATATTCAATCATGCTCAAGAGATCTACAACAAAATTCTCTCACAAGAGGCTCTCACAAGAAGCTCTCCACCAATACTCCAAAATATATTCTCACAAGAAGCTCTCTATTGATCCACAAAAAGGATGTTTTGCAAGAGACCATTGCTATCTTATTTATACTTTCATCCTTTAGGTCACTTAACCCATTTCTAGGTCACTTAACCCATTTCTAGGTTACTTAACCTATTTTCCTTATTTTAGGGTTAATCACTTTCCATAAATAGAAACTTCTCCAATACTTTATCATTTAAATATTCCTTCTTGATTTTATCATCTCACTTTATCATTTAAATAATCTTTCTTTATTTTGTCACTTCTCTTTATTATTTAAATAATCCACCTTGACTTTGTCACTTTACTTTATCATTTAAATAATGATTTCTTCTTTTCAAGAACTTTGACTTCTTTGACCTTGTGGGATTCAAGCCAACATGTGAGGGTCCTCCAACTTTGTAAGGGAATAACTCTCAAACCGTGAGGAGTTATGTGATGTTCCACAGACCGTTGGAAATGGTATGATAAACACTATCCATATAGGATAGTTTCACCAACAAATTCATTGATATTCATCTCATTATTCCACATACAAGCATGGTTCCTCCAAACCTTCTTCTAGGATAACTCAATCCACAAAGCATCTTCACGTAAGGGATTTCACCGTAAGGGGACCACTTTGGAGTTCATCCATTTGTGCACCTTATCAATAATTATAATATAGTAATGATTCATCTAAACATTTATTCAACAATGCATCATATACCAATGAAACCATATCGATCCATCTTCATCATCTATCAATGACAACTCATTGATCCATCTTCATCTATGCATTCTTATCAAGGAAAATACATATTATATTACATCAATCATCAATCAATCAATCCTTTGACATCAATCAATCACTTGACATTAATCAATCAAACCATTGGCATCAATGACAACATGATCCAACACCCGCAAGTAACCTATGTGGCACCTAAGCCAAGAAACTAATAAACTTGTGTATAATTGATGCACAAGCGAGCAGTCGTAAGTCAGGTTCATCATATGGGCAGGGTAGCAAAGCCCAAAACCTTGAAAGTATCGCCTCTCACGGAGGTAAAGGAACTAGAAAGATCCCCAGAAATATCTCTGATGCTAATAAAGTATCAGGGGGATATCCCTTCAACCAACCTTGTGCGACCTCGTGATTAACTCTAGTGTGAGAAGAGCCTCTTGATATTACCAATTATACAATGGATTTGTCCACTCCCTTTGTCAGACACATATGTTGATTTAATTTCCTTGGAGAAGTTTACTCACAAAATCCTATACCAAGGCACTAAATCCTAATCTAGTTTGTGCACCCTAAAAAATAAAATCGTGACTAATCAATTTTAAATTATAACATTAATTTTATTGGTCTTGATTACTCAGAAAGGTATGGTAGTGAAACTCATGATGTTATGAATCTGCAAGAAAAGTAAATATGAAAATAATGCAAGTCCTAACTTCAACTTTCAATGAATGATATGCCTCTAAAAAAAAATGCAATTTTCAATTTCCACTATGCAATTATGAAGTAAAAATGCAATCTTTCATTACATGCACTAAGCTAATGAAAAGGACTCAAAAGACCAAAATTCCAAGCAATGCAAAATGCCTAATATTTTTGTATTTTCAATATAATAAAAACGAAGATGCATGGATTGAAAATAAACTTGATATAGAAACTCTATTGTGTATATAAAGAGATAACTCAAGCAGGATACCAAGTAGTAAAACACCCATCCCAATGTACAAGGACAATCAAAATGCAAATTTGATGATAAAGACTTCGCCCAAAAATTCAACCAAAGATAGGTTCCCTGTCATGCCATAGGAACTTAACATGCACTACATAGACCCAAGAAGACTCAACAAACATCAAATCCCACCCAACAACCACTAGACCTAGAAAACAAGCAAAGAAAGTTGATGTATGTGATTGTTTAGGAAAACATGGTGTATGTACGCATCTTGCTAATGGATAGCTCGCACATGTACATGACTGTCAAGGTAGAAAGCGTGTATATGTTTCAAAAAAACAAGGCCAGGCAAGTGAGAAGACTGAAAACTCAGACCCATAGTGAACATAGGTTGTCAAGCAATGATACGACAAGAAACGTGATAGAAATGGGAGAAATATAAGGAGAAACATAATCCACACCCTAAGACAGAAGATTCAATCCCCAATATGGTCACCAATTCTGTTACGAGGAAAATCTCTCTATGGCTAGGGTAAACCACAACAGATGGAAATGAATGCATAAATCAACTCTCTTCTCAAGTATACTATGAAAAAAAATATTCTATCAATACAAGATAAAAGGCCTACCTCATCTAGACGTTCGATGAAGTCCATCCTTGAGCAGTTGACCTAAAGAAATTTACATGTAACTAGTCCTCAACAACCAAGAAAAGCAAGAATATGTTGATAATAAATGATGTTAGAAAATTCAATAGCATAATCCATTAATAAACATGACAAATATTCCCATAGAATAATAATTCAAATATTTTCAAGATATCAATTGGATGGGAAAAGAGTATTCCTATTAATATATGATCAACAGAAGTAAAAATGTTATAGACTTCTGTGTCGGAATGCTTCAGAACCTAGAAACTAAGTTCCTTCCAGCTAGGCCTCCACCAAAGGAAAGATCCTAAAAGAGAAACAATGAGGTTCTTAATCAATAAGGGAAGAACTTGGGGGCTGAACACTGTGTTCATACTTAAAGGACAAAGGGATGCAAACTCAATATGAAGTAAATAATTTCTCCAGAGTAACGTGTAGAAATTTCAATACAAATTATGTATTCCCTGGATTCTCCTGATCTAAAAATTATATGCCACTGTTAAATACATAATCGCGTCTACTAATATTTTTGTAGAATTTAAAACACGATCGCCAATTGCAATATCAAGAAGAAAGATCAATCACACATAACACAGTTGTTTTTACCAGGAAAGCATAAAGATAAAATCCCCACTATCATATATTATGTTTATATCATGGATCATGAAACAATCTCATACAAAAATCTAATCCAAGAGATCTTAGTACAATAACAATCGTCTCACACTATCATACAAAAATTGGCAAATATATGTGCCAATTTACTGCCTCTAGACAACCTACCTCCTCTGTGCAATCCCTGCAATGGAAAACATGTAAATGAATTCCTCTTGCCTAGGATGTGCATTCCTCATGGGCACATCCATTGTGTGTGTGATTTCATGAGTGAACTCACTGAAATCTCAACTGATAATCAAACTGTCCCTTTCACCTATTATCTCAACTAGGTCTCCACTGGATATGACAAGCATGTAGTTAACAATGGTAAATATTTAGTTGCATGTGAGATCACTAATTGTGAATTAATTAATAATTAATTCACTGATCTCTCCCTAGTGTAATCTAAGTTACATCTAGTACAACAAAGATTAACATACTTAACTGAGTTAAACTACTTCACAACTCACATAACTACACATCCAACTCTGTTACAACTTCGAATAACTCAATTACAAATAATTCGACTTGGATGTCCCACCAGTCAACCTTTGAAATTGAATTTCCTATAGCTAACTGATTTTCCATTTCTATTAACTATTTTCAAGTAATTATGATATAATAGATTAATATTTATTGTCCAATTTATTTAAGGAAAAAATAAATTAGACACGCATTTCTTGTTGACTTTTCAACAGTCCCTCTCAACAAGAAAGAGATTATCCTTCACCCCAATCCTATCTCTATGGTATTTGAATTTGCTCCTGGTGAGTACCTTCGTTAGAATGTTTTCATCGTGATATTCCATAGGAATGTACTGAAGCAACGTGATCTTCCACTACAGAAAATCTATGAGATGATGATACCGGATATCTATATTCTTAGATCTATCATGAAACACATGATTAATTGAGAGTTTAATGCAACTCTTATTATCACAATGAATCATCGTCAGATCTAAATGAGAACAAAACAAGCCAACCAAGACCTTTCTCATCCAGATAGCCTCACATGCATATTGACTCTCTGCCATGTATTCCTCTTTTGCTGAACCGAGTGCCATGGATCTCTGCTTCCTACTATACCAATAAACAATTGTAGATCTGATACTAAAGATCCCCCCTGATGTGATCTTTCTATCTATTGGGCTTCCCACTCAATCTGCATCTATGAATCCAATCTGCATGTACCATAAGCCATACTCAGATGTTCCCCTTAGGTATCTCAGGACATGCTTACCCTCCTTCCAAAAGAGATTGGTAGGCTTAACCATTGCTTGACTCAGTTGGTTAACTGCATAACAAATGTCTGGTATCATGTTCACTATATACATTAGCAAACCTAGTAACTATCGATAGACAATAGAATCCACTACCTCTCCAGAGGTAGCATCCTTTACCTTGTATATCCATCTTGAACCTACCACTGATTTATCAACCCGCCTTGGAACAATTTCCCAAACACTGTTTTTGACAATGGAGTCATACTCCTCCACCATTTCATCTACCCATATGGGCTCTTGCATTGCTTTCTGAAAGGAATATGGTTTAGTCATAATCCATTTGATCATGAGAGCCATGTATCCAGTAAATCGATCAGGAGATTGTCTCTGTCTGTGCTATGAATTAGGGGCTCCTACATTATGTGCAACATCTAGTCTCAATCTATCAGCTTCCATGGTGCGCTTTCTACCATTTTTGATGGATGGCTCTGCTTGAGTGGCTTCCTCCACTGATCCATGGGATCATTTTTTTCTCAAAATTCAAAGTGCTCGGAATCACTTCAAATCGAATGAGAGTGTATTGCTCATCGTTACTAACCCAATGCAACTCGTTTGGGTTCAAATGGACATCGGGAGTGAGAGATATCTCAGTCTGTTCAAAATGACAAATAGGCAAAAAAAAAGGGATGTTGATTGTACAGTCTGTACATTCCGTACGGACGCTGACGTGGAAGATCGTACGACACATGGCAGGCAGTTGTGTGGATAGTTGGCATATGATGTGGCATGTTTACAGTGAACGGGATGGCGACACGTGGTCCAATCAATGGCCACCACGTGTCACACATATATTGGCTTAAAATTTTTGCATTCAGTAGGACTCGACCCCATGACCTCCGGGCAGGGGAAGAGACTTGGGATGGGCCACCGACTAGCGTGCCACCACATGTGCCTTGTAATATAAATAACACACATTATATTTAAGTTGATATGTATTGTATGGTGGGCGCAGACCGGGTTGGGGCTTATCCCCAACCCCCGATCCCGCGTGTATACAATGTAACCACATTACTATATGTGCGCCCTATTGTGTATCCCTTTCATATGAGCCATCGATCGCATGGTATGTGATGTGACCACGGGAACACCTTTGTTTCTAACCATTTGAACTTTGTCCCTTTATATATATTCACGCAGTCGTATGGCACTTCACATGCCCACGGGCCTTAGACAGTTAAGGGCCAGCGCGTAACCATGCGACCGTTTGTACCGATTGTGAAGTTGCACCCGGTGTTGGGTTTTTATGTATAAAATCCTGTGAGGGCTAGGTTGAGCCAGCAAGGGTGCAATTTGTAGATGTAGAGACAACACGTTTGAAGGAGGACTTCCAGGAAGCCTATCTTCTTCATTTTTTGGCCAAACGAGGTGTCGAAAAATCCCAGCTAGGGGTTTTTTGATGTTCTGGAGCCATTGGAGCCATCTATTTGGAATTTTGAGCATTGTAAAGCACATTTTTGAGAACTTTGAGAAAATAATTCAAATGATCCATTGTAAGTTGGACCAGGAGATGTAGCCCAAGAGAGGGGTGAACTCCTTTATCATTTGTTGTGTTATGTGTTTTCTATTCACTGTTTATTGTTGATGTTTATATGCATATTTGATGAGTAATTTTCATCAAAGTTGTGTTGCAAATTGATCCATTTTCATTTTAACACATAAAATTAAATTTGCAAATAATTTCAAGAATACAAGTCTTCTTCATTTTTAGATCAAGTTGGTATCAGAGCATAGGTTTTTGAAGACTTGATTATTTGCAAGTGTTTTGTTTTCTGATGCTCACAAGGTTGAAACTCACAAGAGGAGAAGGTCAACTTGTAGATCCAAGTTCTCATCCTTCAAGGAGGAAGATTATATCCTCACCAAAAGTTTCAAGGAGGCATTCACCAAGTATGGCTCATGAAGAGAGTCATGAACATATTTCTGCAGAAGATGAAGATCTGAAAAAGGCTATCATGGAAATGAGAGAGATGATGAAAATCTTGATGGAAAGGAATACAGGATTGCAAGGTGAAGGCTCCAACCCTTCAAAGCACAAGGAAGACAGTGGTGATAAAAATCCAAATGGAAATGGAGGGAATGGTGCTTCTCCACCACCCTCACCTCCATCTTCTTCTTCTTCTACCAATTCAAGACCTCTTCTGAATTATCCAAAGGGACATGGTAAAACTCCTTCACAAATTCCTTCGTTAAATCTTGATATTAAATTTCAATTGCCAATATACAATGAAGAAGTAAATGCTGAGAAATTAGATAATTGGATTCGTCAGATTGAGGTGTATTGTAGGATACAAAAAATTCAAGATGATGAAACTAATATTCAACTTGCTTCTTTAAGATTGGATAGTGAAACACTCATTTGGTGGGAATCCAAGACTCGGGAGGACATGAAGAAACATGCTAAAATTTTGACCTCTTGGAATGATTTTATTGTTGCAATTAAAAGACAATTTTACCCATTGGCATATATGCAAAAGGATACTATAGATTGGCAAAATTTTAGACAAGCTAAAGGACAGAATGTGAAAAGATTTACTCAAGAATTTAGGAGAAGAGCTTTGGTTTGGGGAGTAGATTTGTCTTCTCAAGAAACTTTACTCAAATACATTGGAGCTTTACATAGTTATTTGAGACATACTATACTCA
>JZKD02S2278408.1:924981-958525 GCA_000966675.3 Picea glauca
CAAGGTCAAAGTCATATTGGAATGGCCCAAGCCCAACAATGTGATAGAGGTAAGAAGTTTTTTGGGAGTAGCCCAATATTGGAGAAAGTTTATTGCTAACTTTTCTTCCATTGCATCTCCATTACATGCAGTGACAAGTGTCAAGAAAGTTTTTCAATGGGGAGGCAAGAAACATAATGCTTTTGATAATTTGAAAGAGAAGATCAGTTTAGTTCCAGTTCTTGCACTTCCAAATTTAAGACAACCTTTTGAAATCCAAATAGATGCAAGCAATTATGCATTGGGAGCAGTTTTGCTACAGCATGGTAAGCCCATTTGTTTTCATTCTGAAACTTTTAATGGTGTCATGATTAACTATCCTACTTATGATAAGGAGTTGTATGCATTGGTACAAAGTGTGAAAAAATGGAAACATTATTTGTTGGGAAAAGAAACCATTTTCCACACAGATCATCAACCACTGCAATACTTACAATCACAAACAAAGTTACAACAAGATAGGCACTTCAGATGGATAGGTTTTCTACAACAGTTCCACTTGGTCATCAGGTATAAGAAGGGCATTTATAACAAAGTTTTTGATATTCTTTCAAGGCCTATTATTAGTGCTTCAGTTATTCTTAAGCATAATCCTATCATGCATGAGAGTTATGTTGAGAAATATGCTTTAGATATTGATTTTAAAGAAGTATATGAGACTTTGTGTCATTCTAACCGTGTTGAGGAATTGGATTACCATGTGCATGATAATCTTTTGTATCATCTTGGAAAGATATGTATTCCACAGGGGGAAATAATCAACATAATAAGAGAAGCCCATTCTTCTCTTATTGCTAGTCATTTTGGTATAGGCAAGACAATGGCTAATTTGTAAAGGTATTGCTATTGGCCTAAAATGAATGAAAGTGTTTCGAGATATGTTCGAGGATGTTCGTTATGTGCCACAAGAAAACCTAGAAATCAAAATTTGGGTTTGTATACTCCACTTCCGGTTCCTTCTCGTCCTTGGGAAAGTATTTCTATGGACTTTGTAGGAGGTCTACCTATGTCTAGACGAAATCATGATTATCTTTATGTTGTGGTTGATCGCTTTAGCAAAATGTGTATTTTGATGCCTTGTAAGAAGCAGGTTACAGCTGAACAAATGATGCAAATGTTCTTTCAAAATGTTTGGGTGCATTTTGGATTTCCTAAATCCATTATTTATGATCGGGATTCTTGATTTGTTGGAAGTTTTTGGTCGATTTTATGGGCACTCATGGACACAAAACTAAAAAAAAGAACAATTTTTCATCCGCAAACCGATGGTCAAACAGAAGTGGTAAATAGAACAGTGGTGTATCTTCTTCGTGGTTATTTCAGCAAGCATCCTAAACTTTGGGATGAGCATTTACACTACATTTAGCATGCTTACAATCGAGCTAAGCACTCTTCTACTCAAACATCACCATTTGAAGCATGTTTTGGCTATTTTCCCAAATCTCCTTTAGATTTTATCTTTGGGAAGGATATTTATATTGATGGTCAATATGACATTGATAGGGTAGAAAAGTTCATTGGACAAATTCATTTGATACATCAAATGGTGCAAGAGCAGTTAGAAAAGAGTTAAGCCAAGTACAAGACAAGACATGACAAGCATCGTGTTGATCACAGTTTCCAAGTTGGAGATGAAGTTTGGATTTACATTAGTAAGGATAGGCTTAAAGGAGAAGGTAAAAAACTCAAACCAATTCGATATTGTCCTTTCAAGATTATTGACAAGATTGGTAACAATGTCTTATGTTTAGATTTGCCTCCTTTTATGCAAATGTATGCAGTTGTTAATGTTGAGAATTTGAAATTGTGTGAGCCTCCTTTGATTGATGATCAAGGAGAGAATGTTCAAATTCCTTCTATAGATGATTTTTCCCCAGAATATCTTACAGAACTGCATGAAAACATAATCCTTGACAGGAGAATGCGAACTTCAAAACAAGGAAATGTGGAGTATCTTTGAGTTGGTCTCAAAGTTACAAATCCAAGCAAAGCCAAGTGGATTGAGGTTCGAAAGGTGAGGGAGCTATACCCTCATCTTCAGATAGACTGAAAATAGTCTTTTGGAGGTACAAAATCTTTCCAATGGTGAGGTCTGATCCAGGGGATCAAATTTTGCTCAAAATTCAAAGTGCTCGCAATCGCTTCAAATCGAACGAGAGCACATAGCTCGTTTTTATGAACCTAAAGCAACTCATTTGGGTTAAAATGGACGTCGAGAGTGAGAGATATCGCGTTCTGTTCAAAATGACAAAGAGGCAAAAAAAAGGGATGCTGACTGTACAGTCTGTATGGACGCTGATGTGGCAGACTGTATGACACATGGCAGGCAGTTGTGTGGATAGTTGGCATATGGTGTGGCATGTTTGCAGTGAACGGGATGGAGACACATGGTCCAATCAATGGCCACCATGTGTCACACACATATTCGTTTAAAATTTGTGCATTCAGCAGGACTCGACCCCGCAACCTCCGGGCAGGGGAAGAGACTTGGGAAGGGTCGTCGACCGGCGTGCCACCACATGTGCCTTGTAATATAAATGGTGCACATTATATTTATGTTGATATGTATTGTATGGTGGGTGCGGACCGGGCCAGGGCTTAGCCCCGACCCCCGGTCCTGCGTGTATACAATGTAACCACATTACTATATGCGTGCCCTATTGTATATCCCTTTCATATGAGTCGTCGGTCACATGCTATGCGATGTGACCACGAGCACTCCTTTGTTTCTAACCATTTGAACTTTGGCCCTTTATATATATTTGTGGGGTCGTATGGCACTTCACATGCCCATGGGCCTTAGATGGTTAAGGGCTAGTGCGTAACCATGTGACAGTTTGTACCGGTTGTGCAATTGCGCCTAGTGCTGAGTTTTTATGCATAAAAACAGGTGGGGGCTAGGTTGAGCCAACAAGGGTGCAATTTGTAGATGCAGAGATAACAAGTTTGAAGGAGGACTTCCAGGAAGCCTATCTTCATTTTTTGGCCAAACGAGGTGCCAAAAAATCCCCTCTAGGGGTTTTTGGACGTTCTGGAGCCATTGGAGCCATCTATTTGGAATTTTGAGTATTGTAAAACACATTTTTTATCACTTTGAGAAAATAATACAAATGATCCATTGGAAGCTGGACCAGGAGATGTAGCCCAAGAGAGGGGTGAACTCCTTTATCATTTGTTGTGTTATGTGTTTTTTGTTCACTGTTTATTGATGCTATTTATATGCATCTTTGATGAGTAATTTTCATAAAAGTTGTGTTGCAAATTGATCCGTTTGCATTTTAACACATAAAATTAAATTTGCAAATAATTTCAAGAATACAAGTCTTCTTCATTTTTAGATCATACACTCCATGAACCTCCTCATGTGGTTGATCCACATCTTGAGACTCATCTTTGGGAACCAACAGTTCCTCCTCTCCATGCAAGTACAACTCCCTCTCAAGCAACAACCCCATGGCTTTCCCCTCATTGAATTTTATATCCCGTCGCATAACAATCATCTTATTGTTAGGAAAATACACACGATAATTACGGGGTGTTTCTGTGTGCCCCACAAATATCCCAACTTCAGCAGTCTATTCCAGCTTCTTCTTGGCACCCTTGGTCACATGCACATAAGCAGATGAGCCAAAAATCTTAAAATGAGAAACATCAGGTTTCTTACCATTGAAAGCTTCTTCAGTTGTATTCATGCCAATTACTCTATGAGGACAACGGTTTTGCACATAAACTGCAGTACTACATGCTTCCACCCAAAAATGCATTGATAGGCATTGATCATGCAACATCTCTCATGCAACACCCACGATCATTCTGTTCTTCCTCCCTGCGACCCCATTTTTTTGTGGGTTATGAGGCACTATGAGTTCTCTTTGAATTCCTTCTTTGCTGCAGAAGTCTTTGAATTTGTTAGATATGTATTCTCCACCATTATCACTCCTCAGAGATTTCACTTACTTCCTCGATCTTTCTCCACCAATGCTTTAAACTCACAAAACTTTGAGAATGTTTGATCCTTCTTCTGCATGAATAAGATACAACATTTACGAGAAAATTCATCAACAAAAATAGCATAATACTTATGTTTTGTTGTTGAAGAAATCGAGAATGGTCCAAATACATCTATGTGAAATCTCTCTAGGATCACTGAAGAACAGTTCTCCTTTTCATGAAAGGTGGACTTTACATACTTCCCCATGGTGCAACCCTTGCACTCATCTAACTAAGAAAGTGTTCCCATTGGAGGTCTAGTAGATATTTGTTGCATGATTTTCAAGGCTCCATGATGAAGATGACCCAATTGCCTGTGCCATAATTCGCCCTCATTCTGCCTCACCAATTTTTTTGCCTTGCCCATCATGACAGCGTAGCCATATGCCTCCATCTTGTAGAGATTCTTAACTCGAATCCCTATCTTCTTGACTTGACCCATTGTTTTATGGTGAAGGAAAGATTTTCCATCGCTGAAAACAATGTCATAGCCTCTGTCCTCTAGCATTGCAACTAAGACTAGGTTTTTCTTCAGACCTAGAACATGCATAACATTTTTCAATTGAAATGGTTTACCTGCGTCACTATGAAAGGTAATGGTACCAATGCCAGTTTCACTATATCGTCCATCGTCACCCATCTCTATATGCATTTTGAGATCTTTCTCCTCCAAGTCATTGAAAAGGTCCTTATCTCATGTCACGTGGAAGGAAGCACCACTATCCAAATACCACACCGATCCTAATGCACATGAAGCCATGCATGCGATCAAAGTGAATTCATGTTCAAATTGTGAGGCAAGGGCCTCGCCAGCTGCAACTCCAATAAACTTCTTGTTCTTCTTCTTATATGGATAGTTACTAGCGAGATGTTCATGTTCATGATAGTGAAAACACTTCACTTTGGACAAATCCAACTTCTTTCCTTTAGACTCAGATTTTGAATGGAATTTCTTCCCCTTCCCTTTCCTTGCCTTGGCAGCCAAATAAAAACCCTATTCATCATCATGCTTCGATGAAGAGCCATATCTGGTGTTTGGCCTGAACTCCTCCTGTACTAGATCCTACCATAGTCATTCTCAAACTGATAATTTTTCCCTTCCATTGACAGAGTCTTGATAACTGTGCCAACTCTTGGGAAGTCTTAGGAGTGCCAAGCTCACCAAATCATTATCAGTGATTTTTATTCCCACACTCCCCATCCTATCCCGATATTTGACAAACTTTGTGAGATATTTTGGAATGTCGTCGCCCTTCTCCATCTTGATCTTCCTGAGTTTATCTTTGAGCGCCAATTTCCTATGGTCGTCGCTATTTTGGAATAGAACCGTCAAAGCCTTCCACATTGCATATGGTGTGGCTTTCCCATGGAGTTTTGAGACAATGTGGTCTCGTACTCCCTCCAACAAGATCCTGCTTGCCTTTGCCACTTTCTTTTTCCATGCATCAAGATTTGCAGAGTCTGCAACATCAGGCTTATGAACATCTTTGCCAATGAATTCCTTCAAGACATCGTCTTCAAGTACTACCTACATCCTTTCCTTTCAAGAAATATATTTCAGGCTACCTCGAGTGCATACTCTAACCTCAAACCATTGAAAGCCATTTCGATATTGAATCAACTTTAGCACCAAGAAAGTCTTTCTGCAAATTCTAATTCTATCTAGTCACAAACTCAACTTCGGCAATCTTCTCCGCTCAGATACCATGTCGAAATTTCAATACAAATTACGTATTGCCTGGATTCTCCTGATCTAACAATTATATGCCACTGTTAAATACAAAATCACTTCTACTAATATTCTTGTGGAATTTAAAACACGATCTCCAATTGCAATATCCAGAAGAAAGATCAATCACACATAACACAGATGTTTTTATCGGGAAAGCATAAAGCTAAAAAACCCACTATCATATATTATGTTTATATCATGGATCATGAAACAATATCATATAAAAATCTAATCCAAGAGATCTCAGTACAGTAACAATCGTCTCACACTGTCATACAAAAATTGGCAAATTCATGTGTCAATTTAATACCTCCAGACAACCGGCCTCCTCTGCGCAATCCCTGGAATGAAAAACCTGCAAATGATTTCCTCTTTCCTAGGCCGCACATTCCTCATGGGCACATACACTATGTGTGTTATTTCATGAGTGCACTCACCCAAATCTTAACTGATAGTCAAACTATCCCTTTCACCTATTATCTCAACTGGGTCTCCACCGGATTTGACATGCATGTAGTTAACAACGGTAAATCTTCAGTTGCATGTGAGACCAATGATTGTAAATTAATTAATAATTAATTCACTAATTTCTCACTAGTGTAAGTTTAGTTACAACTAGTACAACTGATCTTAACTCATTTAACTGAGTTAAACTACTTCACAACTCACATAACTACACATCCAACTCTGTTACAACTTCGAATGACTCAGTTACAACTAATTCGACTTGGATGTCCCACCAGTCAACCTTTGAACTCAAATTTCCTATAGCTAATTGATTTTCCATTTTAGATAACTATTTTCAAGTAATTATGAAATAATAGATTAATATTTATTATCCAATTTATTTAAGGGAAAAATAAATTAGACACACATTTCTTGTTGACTTTTCAACATAACTTTTCTCTCAAAGTTGAATTATTTCTCCTCTTTCCATATCTCGTAATTGGCCCATTTATAGCCTTCAAAATGGAACTGAAGGGATGATTCAGAATGTGTCAAGTATATGGAAGGCCAAGGATCATAGATCACCTGTTGGGACATGGAAACTCGACATTAATTTTCACTTTCTGGCACAAATCCTGATGTACATGATCTGTAGTGGTGCATCATGCATATATGCATGTTGTATAGTAGGCAAGATGCATACATGTGGAAAAATATGTATTTTTAGCTATGTATTTTACAAACAGGGATCATAAGTCTGCATAGAGAACTGGAAAAAGGCCTTCTATGCAAGATTGCATAGGGTGAGGAAAATT
The DNA here is from genome assembly GCA_000966675.3 of Picea glauca. Lineage (NCBI taxonomy): Eukaryota > Viridiplantae > Streptophyta > Pinopsida > Pinales > Pinaceae > Picea > Picea glauca. The sequence continues at coordinate 932,005 of JZKD02S2278408.1, forward strand.
TCTATAATAAGAGTTATCACCGAAAATATATGTGGTATTCGACTCAATGCATCTGCCACTTTGTTCACTGTTATTTTTATGTAAGTAATCTCAAAATCATATTCGTTGAGCAGTTCTGACCAACTCCTTTGTCGTGCATTCAAGTCACTTTGCATAAAAATCTGCTTCAAACCACAATGGTCTATTTTTAGTTCAAATTTTCATTCAATCAGGTAGTGTCTCCACACTCTCAGGGCATAGATAATGGCCAGTAACTCCAAATCATGCACCGCGTAGTTCTCCGCGTAGTTCGGCTTGCATCAAGACTCTGCCTAAGTCTTTCTTGGATGCATCTATGCATACTTAGAAGTCCTCATCCATGTCAAGGAATTTTAGTATCAACGTTGTCGTCAATATCTCGTTGAGCCTTCGAAATGCTTTCGCACATTTCTCGGTCCATACAAACTTCTTGTTTTTCTTCTGCAATTTCATGATTGGATTTTCTATTTTATAAAAACCTTCAACGAACCATCAGTAATATCCCACTAAACCCATAAAGCTGTGTAATTATGGTACATTCGTTAGTGTAGTCCATTCCATAATAGCCTCTACCTTCGTTGGATCTTTTAACACTCCAATAGTCACTCCCAGACTGTAAATGATAGTAAGCTTGGTAACATAGAAATAAAAAGACTTGATTGGCTTTGTGGACCAAGAAAAATAAAGCAAGGAAGGGAAAGGATAGTAAGTTGTTGTAAATCAATGATGGACCATTGTGCTATGGAGTCAAGCAAACACCCTTCTCATTAAATGCAATCAATCTGCATATCAGATAAAGGTTTGTTAAATAGAGGAAGAAAAATATAACACAAAGAATAACATCCATAAATCATATATCCTCTCTGCACAAATGAATCCAAGGTACTTGGATGTAAACAATGACTAATATGAAAGATACATGAGATCCTCAGATGCTCAAGAATCCATTAATCAAAGGAAGCCATGATCCTCGAGGTGTACAATTCATTCAAGTAAGAAGACAAATTAGAAAAGAAAACAAGAGATACAATCTTATAACACAGATATCATGAACCTTCACTAAATTTTTTTTTTACAAAAACAAAATCCCCTCAAGGTTACAATGATCACAGGCAAAGTGCCTCCTACAACTCTCTCATCTCTCTTTCTCATGAATCCAACCCTCCTACCCTTTTGTACAATGAATATATAGCCATATAGGTCCTTTCCAGCTCACCTATTTGAACTCCAAAACCTTTCCCAAAATAGAAACAACTACAAACAAAAAATGACACATTTTAACTAATTTCCTGCTTTTCAGGAGGTAAAATTATGAAAAATAGGCTTCCCAAATCCACTTGTAATTCTCACACAATAATAGCTATATAAAATATGAGAACGGTTTTTGTATATAAGATCGTTATGAACACAAACTCTCTCATTTTATTTAAATTCATATCCATATGGCCGCAACAGGTGTCACAAAAACATGTCTCAAACAAGAAATCACAAAAACTGAAAACATAGGGCTCAAAGATTCTTTCGAATATCCCAATCCATGACACCTGTGTGAAAAATGAAAGAGGTTAATTTTCTTGGTTCTGTTCTTGAAAATAACCTCCTTTGGATTTTTAAAATTCATCATATTTCACACAGAAATCCTCCTGGAAGTTAACTGGTAAAAAATGTCAGTTCAACAGTGTTAAAACAAAGTTTCAACAACACATTATGTAGCACCACTTATATGTCAAACAACTCTCTAACAATAGCACATTTTGAAAAATGGAGAGAGTTTTTTGTTATTTTGTATGCGATGAAAAAAAACCTCCTCCTATTTTCAAAAATACCTTCTCCATTGTGCATAATACAAGTTTTAAGTTAGTCACTCAAAACTGGCAGAAGTGTCCAAAAATAACTTTGCACAATTTGGTCTCTGCCAAAATTTCGGTAGAAAATTTAGGTAGCACCTGCCTATGTGTCTGTGTGAAATTGGGTATAACCATCATAATTTGCAACACCTTCACTTGAACGTTGACAGAATGGGTAGAAACCTCAGGTATTAGCAACGCCATTAGTCTTAGGAGATTTGGCAGTGTTTTACATAGTAAAATGGTAGACCATGCTATATAGACAATTCCTTAGTGCAATGGCACTATGGAATGTATGTTCTCTTCTATAAGATGCGACTAATCAAGAAATTTGATTTGATAGGTTAGAAGCTTGTATATGCTTGTATAGGTTATTTAGTTTCTTATGGAGAGGCAAGCCTCTTCTGGCTACAAATTCATGTGCTAACATAGGCTCCATGCGGGATAGATTCCTCTCTGTGAGGCTCTAAGAAATCTTGTAGTTTAAGTTCCTTATACTAGGGTTGTGGAGTCAAGATTCAACCATTCTCTAAAATTTTTTGAAGGCCTGCCTTTATTCACACAAACTGACTGCTATTTCTGCAAACTGAAGGAAAAAGAAATGCTCATGCAATGAGCTTATTTACTACCCTACTCTACTCTAACCATCTCTGCAATTTGGTTAGGTAAATGATGACTTCCATAGCATCCATTCGAGAAATTTTAAAATTGAAGAAACGTTGTCTTTGTCATTGATCAACAACTAATATTTGAAATGTAACAATAGTGATAAGAATTCATTCAAGAGACCATACTCAACCAGAAATGTTGATGAGTTTAAAAAGTCTAAAATCTTGAAGTTCTCTTAAATGTAGAATTCTATGAAGGATGCCACCAGGTCTTTGAAATGGAGATCACAAATATGTTGATCCATGGAGAACACTTTCTCAACCATGAATACTTCTCTACTGGAAGACTGATGACCTTTGTGTACTCTTGGGTTGAGATCTTGATCATCCATCATTAGAACTTTCTCTCCAGAAAAGTGCTCAGAGGATGATGATAAAATAGTGTTAAAATCAAATGAATAAGGATTAGTTAAAAACATATAATTTCCTATGTAGTCATTAGTTATCATAGGCTCATCCTGGTTAGTAAACTGATCATAAAATTATGACTCATACCTGTTTTTAGAGTACTCAGCAGATATTGAATAATTCTGACATAAATCTGAAATAAACTCACATGCTTGTTGTTTTTCCAAATATGCTTCAAACTCATTACCTTTCTACTAAAAATATGAACCATACGCACAATTCACTTGTTTATGTGCTTGCGGATTTTCAGAGTAAACCCGCTCTCTAATCCTCCTGGAAGCATGGATGTTCTCCTCTACCTCTTGAGCATATTCAAACAAGCTCCTTAAGGATGAAGACTTCCTTTCTATCAGGAGAATAGAAAGTTATGAATGAAGGCCCATATCATAATATATCATGGAAGATGTCTATGAAGGTTGGATCTCCAAAGACATATCATGGTAGATTCTATAAAATCTTCGATTGAAAACAAGCAAAGCCTCACCCTTCTCTCTCTTCAAAGCATAAAAATTAGCAAGGTATGAATATAATGATTTGTACTCACCCCAATACTTCACAAAAACATTAGAGAACTAGATCCAAGAGCTAATAGAATCAACTCTCAGACCCTTTTACCATACAACAACATCTCTGATCAAAGACTTAGAGAAAAATGTCATGATCACATTTTCATGAACAATCTCAAACTGATCAATAAAATCCTCAAAGTATTCCAAGTGTCTCTTAGTTGAAACTTGATTCTCTCCAGAAAACCGAGGAAGATATTCAAAGAAGTCAAGAGGATAAGGATGAAGGAGATAGGGCAACATCAAAGGCTTGAACATCTTCATTCTGATTTTAATTTGAAAAGAAGTGGGATGATCATGAGAGCTAACAGGTTGATGACAAGGTTCAATAGTAATGCAAAAAGGTGTTGAGACTTGAGAGGGTTCAACAATAATGCCAAAAGTTGTTGAGCTCTAGATTGGTTTTGAATCAATTTCAATTTCTACAATATCAGAAGGGTGATTAGATTCAAGAGGAATTGGAATGGAAGACTCATCTTTAGGAACAGGCTATGATAAGGATATTGAATCAACATCTACAATATAGGGCTATAGGATTTCCTCTTATAAGGTTGGATATATACAAGAAGGATTATTCTTTTCCGAATATCCAAAATAGAAAATGATTCTCTTTACATGCGAAGGGAAAAGAATGAAAGAGATGATAAAGAAATACAACAATTCATGAAGCAGACTAATGAACTAATACCTGGATTTAGAATTCAACCTCTTCATCTTCTGTGACTCGGATCCTCCCTAGTGGAGTCTTTAATCATGGAGTTTCCAGGAAGATGATAAAGTCAATTCCGTGTCCTCCTTTTATCTTCCATCAAAAGTTAGACCTATGTCTTTCTTCCCAGGGAAACTAGCTTCACTTCCGTTCCCTGGCAATGGCACCAATTATGTTAACACTCCAAGAGTCACTCCCAAACTGTAAATGAGAGTAATCTTGGTAACATAGAAATAAAAAGACTCAATTGGCTTTGTGGATCAAGAAAAAGAAAGGAAGGAAGGGAAAGGGTAGTAAGTTGTTGTAAATCAATGATGGACCATTGCGCTATGGAGTCAAGAAAACACCATGCTCATTAAATGAAATCAATCTACATATCAGATAAGGGTTTGTTAAATAGAGGAAGAAAAATATAACACAAAGAAGAACATGCATAAATCAAATATCCTCTGCACAAATGAATCCAAGGTACTTGGATGTAAACAGTGACTAATAGGCAAGATACATCAGATCCTCAGATGCTTAAGAATCCAATAATCAAAGGAAACCATGCTCCTTAAGGTGTACAATGCATTCAAGTAAGAAGACAAATTAGAAAATAAAACAAGAGATACAATCTGATAACACAGATATCATGAACCTTCAATAACATAAATCTTTACAAAAACAAAATCCCCTCAGGGTTACAATGATCACAGGCAAAGTGGCTCCTACAACTCTCTCATATCTCTTTCTCATGAATCCAACCCCCCTACCCTCTTGTACAATGCATGTATAGCCATATAGGTCCTTTCTAGCTGACCTATTCGAACTCCAACCCCTTTCCCAAAATAGAAACAACTACAAACAAAAAAAGACATGTTTTTAACTAATTTCCTTCTTTTCAGGAGGCGAAATTATGAAAAATAGGCTTCCAAACTCCACTTGTAATTATCAAACCATAATAGATGTCTAAAATATGAGAACAATTTTTGTATATAAGCTCATTATGAACAAAAAAATCTCTCGGATTTTTTATATTCATCTCCATCTGGCTGTAACAAGTGTCAGAAAAACATGTCTCAAACATGAAATCCTGAAAACTCAAAACATAGGGCTCAAAGATTCTTTCGAATCTCCCAATCCGTGACACCTTTGTGAAAAATGAAAGAAATTAATTTTCTTTGGTTTGTGCTTGAAAATAACCTCTTTGTATTTTTAAAATTCATCTTATTTCACCTGGAAATCCTCCTGGAAGTCAACTGGTGAAAAATGTTAGTTCAACAGTCTTAAAACAAAGTTTCAGCAACACGTTCCATAGCACCACTTATATGTCAAATAACTCTATAAAAATAGAACATTTTGAAAAACTGAGAGAGTTTTTTGTTATTTGTTAAGTGATGAAGAAAATCCTCCTCCAGTTTTCAAAAATACCTTCTCAATTGTTCATAATATAAGTTTTAAGTTACTCACTCAAAACTGGCAGAACTGTCCAAAAATAACTCTACACAATTTGGTCTCTGCCAAAATTTCGGTAGTGGTTGTTTGTGTGTCTGCATGAAATTGGGTAGCGCCATAATAATTCACAACACCATCAATTAAACATTGACAGAATGGGTAGCAACCTCGGTTATTAGCAGCGCCATTAGTCTTATGATATTTGGCAGCGTTTTAGGTAGTAAAATGGAAAACCATGCTATATAGACAATTCCTCAGCGCAATGGCACTATGGAATGTCTGTGCTCTTCTGTATGATGAGACTAATCAAGAACTTTGAGTTGATAGGTTATAATCATGTATATGCTTTTATAGGTTATTTAGTTTCTTATGGAGAGGTAAGCCTCTTTTGGCTGCGAATTCTTGTGCTAATAGGATCCACAACGATGCCTTCATCGGAGATAACATGCTCTAAATAATGAATCCTCAATTGATAAAAATATTATTTTGATAGTTTCTCGTATAAAAAAAATTCTCGTAAACACCATAGTACTAAGCACAAATGTTCGTTGTGTTATTTCATTGTCTCAGAATATATCAATATGTAATCGATGAATAATTGAACAAACTTGTCCAAGTATTCATGGAATACCCCATTCATCAAGCTCATGAATACCCCCGAGGCATTTTTCATTCCAAACGGTAAAACAATAAAATCATAATGTTTGAACCTCGTCTTGAATGTGGTCTTAGGAATGTCTTCCTCTTTAAACTGTAATTGGTGATATCCTGATCTCAAGTCAATATTTGAAAACATCACCATGCCTTTAATTTGATCAAAAAGATCGTCTATTCCTAGAAATGGATACTGGTTCTTGATCGTTGCCTTGTTCAATTGATGGTAATCGATACAGAGTCTCCATGACCCATCCTTATTTTTTATGAGTATAACAGATGCACACCAAGGTTGCATGCTTGGGAGTATGAGTCCTAGATCCAACAACGCATTTAGTTGAATTTTAAACTCATGTAACTCAAGTGTTGACATCCGATAAGGAGCTATTGTTATCGTATAAGTTCCAAGTTTCAATTCGATGGTAAACTCCAACTCTCTTTCAGGCAAAAAACCTGGTAACTATTCTAGGAACACATCCACAAACTATCATACTACTATAAGTATTTCTAATCCTTTTGCCACACCCTTGTCATTTAGTGGTAATATTGCATATAGATTTCATCCTTTGCACATGCTCTTCTGTAGTTGTAGGGAAGAAATGAACCTTAAGGAAACTCCTTGGATTCTTCCTACAATCACTTATCTCTATCCCTCACCGTCATTCAAACCCAACCGATTCATGTTACAGTTGAGAATCTCATCATGTGATTCTAACCAGTCCATATCGATCACAATGACATAATATTGTTACATACAAGTTGGCCTTCGTTACAAATTCTCTTAGGTTAAGGATATAGTATGTAACCTTTCCACCAACCTTCTCCTTGGCACCCGAAGCCATTTCCACATAGCTAAACTTGTCTTGTTCAACTGCCTTTACCTTAATTCATTTTAGTGTTGTACTAGAAATAAATCTCTTTGTATCACCAATATCTATAAAAATACTAAAGGTCTAGTCATCAATGATACCTGACATCTCGAGCATGGTATACTAGTGCTCTTCTTGGTGGCTATTTACTATTGCATGAATCCTATGAGCCTTTCCAAAATATCCAATGGTAGTGTGTATGACTGACCCAGTTGATCTGGCCCTCTCAACTGGACAATCTCACTGGTAATGTGGCTCTCCACATGTCCAACATCCGATCTTTGGCCCAATACTCGTGGTCCCCGAGGTAGAATCTTCCATCCTACCAGCCTGAAATCCTAATATGTTCTGTTGGACAGGACTAAACTGTTATTTCTATGGGTGATATTCTTGTTGATGTTGTGGTCCTCTGTAGGGAGTCTGTTGTTGAGGATTCGTTCGTCGTAGCATCACAAATGTGGTTCCTCTTGGTGTGTCTCAATACCCTGTTGAATTCCTTGATGGTGTCTCATGCTCATGCACACCATATGTCACCTGTCCCGTCATTATTGCAGGAGACCTATCTTGACCTCCATTGATCAGCTCTTCCTCAGCCATGAGGGCCTTCTGGACTACATTGTGCAACATTTGAGAGATTAGGATCCTCACCTTCACACAAATGCTAACGTTAAGGCCGAACATAATTTTTTTTACCTTGAGCTTCTCGGTGTTCAGATGTGGATAATAACTAATTAGCTCCATGAATTGGGCCTCATACTCTGACACTGTATGTGTTATGAGGAAAATATCTCTATGTCTAGGGTAAACCACAATAGACGTAAATGACTGCAAAAATCAACTCTCTTCTCAAGTATTCTATGAAAACAAATATAATAACAAGACAAGATAAAAGGCATACCTCGTCCAGACGTTTGATGAAGTCCATCATTGAGCACTTGACCCAAAGAAATATACCTGCAACTAGTCCTCAACAACCAAGAAAATAAAGCATATGGTGATAATAAATGATGTTAGCACATTCAATAGAATAATCCATTAATCAACATGAAAAATACACCCATGGAATAATAATTCAAATATTTTCAATATATCAATTGGATAGGAAAAGAGTATTTCTATTAATATATGATCAACATAAGTGAAAATTTTACAGACTTCCTTGTTGACATGATTTGGAACTAAGAAACTAAGTTCCTTCTAGCTGGGTCTCCACTACTTCAATAGTCAACCAAAGGAAAGATCATAAGAGAGGAACAAGGAGGTTCTCAATCAATAATGGAAGAGCTTGGGGGTTGAACACTATGTTCACACTTAAAGGATAAAGGGATGCAGACTCAAATTGAAGTAAATAATTCCTCCAGAGCAACTTTGCTCTCAAATTTGAATTCTTTCTCCTCTTTCCATAGGTCAGAATAGACCCATTTATAGGCTACAAAATGGAACTAAAGGGCTGATTCAGAACGTTTCCATTATATGGAAGGCCAAGGATCATAGATCTCCTATCGTGACATGGAAACCCAACATTAATTTTCATTTTCTGGTAGAAATCTCGATGTACGTGGGATGTAATGGAGCATCCTGCATATAGACATGTTGTATAGTAGGAAAGATGTGTACATGTGGAAACATATTTATTTTTAGCTTTGGATTTTACAAACAGGGATAATAAGTCTGCATCGGGAAATGGAAAAAGGCCTTCTAGGCAAGATTGCATAGGGTGAGGAAAATATTTCTATAACAAATGCCCCCTAATGTCTGAGGTCAGATGAGTATCTGCGATGGCCGAAATACATTATAAACAATCCAGAAGTGGAGTGATGGGGAACTAGATGGAAGAACTAGTTGCTCATTACATTCTGCATTGACTTTGCATACATGGTTCCTAGTAGAATTACACTAAAGATCCATGTGAAAATATACCAAATAACTGTCCATGGCCATGAATAGGAAAATACAAATGTGGTTACATGCCAATAGTTGTCATAGACATGAACAAGGCCTAGTAGAACCAATATAAAAACCAATATGGAGATACTTGTATAAAATGGAGTACAATCTGATCTCCCATGATTACTTAAGTCATCTAGGTACTGGTCCAATGAAAAGGAAGAAACAACTCAGGAAAGTTGCGGCCCCATACTAATGTCTTCAAGTCTTCTACACAATCCACCAAGGGTGCATGTCCATGTCGAACACAACTAGACATCGTTTGATTACCAATAATTGATGTATACCGTTAACAAATGTGAGACAATCTATCGATATTGAAAGTAGGTATCAAGGCACCAAGTACATTATTACAAGTGTGAATAAAGGAGCTGGTGTCGAACACCTGAAGAATCCATCGATCAGGAGACATTGATGTATTCCCAGCTATTGATGGTGAGAGAGCCTTCCACTAATGACTAAAAGACTCAAAGTACTCATAAAACTCTAGGTCCCATTTCCAAAATAAATGAGCTGAAGTCGATGGAAGGAGACCCACTGAAAGGATAGATGTAAAGAATCTCTCATCAGTCAACATGAGGTACAAATAAATATCTTCATGATTTGGTGGAAATTGAACGAAGAACATGTTCACGAACCAATGACCCTGTGCATCTTTCGCCTGTGCCAGGTGCAAGCAGTACACGAAAAATACCCTATGAATAACAACCAATGATTAAAATTGTTGACAAAGGTGAGGAAACCACCAATAAGGCTAATGGAATCCAAGACACTGCAGGAATCCCAATGTGTGAATAGATGTCTTTCCTTCGAACATAAGGAAAACCACCTAGTCAATGACCAATGATGAAGTGTCGACGGTTGGATTCAAGGTTACCTACCAATGATGAAAGTAGGGCTAGGGTGCATGATAGGACTACAATATCATGTGATTCTGAGACAAACTGAGGGTATGACCGACATGAAAAGTCTATAGTTATGAGGAATGTCTGACACATGTTGATAGACCTCCTTTGAACAAGACCATGAGACATATGTAAGACTCCGACATCATAGACCTAATGATGAACTCATGAGATGCATGAGGCATCAATGAAATTATCTATAGGGAATGGAAGAGTAGCCAGTCGGTAGAGAAGACTCTATAATGAGATCAACTTCCTAAGTCCATGCTAATCCCAAAATTATGTTAACAAATGGACTCAATAACTTTGTGCTTTGTTCAAAGTTTACACGACTACTTCCAATACAATATAATACTCCCTTCTCCCCCGTCTTTTTTTGTTTTTTCATAGACAACTGAATGTTATGATATAAAGGAGGAAACAAGTGTCGCAAGTAAGAAAAACTAGTTCCAGCAATGGAATATACCTATGATCAATGCAAGGATATGTGTGCGGGAGATAGAAACTCAAGGGAATGTTCCCTCCTAGGTATAGGGTGTCAAATTGTGAAGGATATAAAAAAGGCTCTTCTTGGTTGTGGATGAAAAAACTGTTGAGGAAAATGGTTTATAACACAAAGCGAGAACCGACTATAGTTTCAATACTGCAAGCAAGGGCATGAGATGCAATCACAAATTAACACCAAAAAATGTCCTTTTTATGGATTTTAGTCTACTTGGTGTGAAAAAGGGATAAACTTGTTCCAAATAGACATCCTTTCAAATCCAATTTACGAGTGTGAAAAAGACTAATTCACTCGACAATCTTTTCACATTTTGAAAATGAGTTTGAAAAGATATTAACTAAGATTCACAACCTTTCAAGTCCAATTTCACGAGTGTGAAAGGGACAAATCACTTGGAAATCTTTTCTCTTTTTGAACGAGTCAAAAAAGATCTTAACTTAGACTCACGACCTTTCAATTCCAATTTAATGAGTGTGAAAGGGACAAATCACTCAACAATATTTTCTCTTTTTGAACGAGTCAAAAAAGAGCTTAACTCAGACTCGATTATGAGCTTATAGGAGGAAAGTCACGGGGGATGCCAAGGTTCCCATGAAGGACTTATGTGAAAGGTCAACAACTTATGAAGAGCTGACACAAACTTGGGAAACCCAAAGATTTCAAAGTCGAGGAGGATAAAATACTTGCTGAGGTTACCTTATCTACAATACATCGAAGAATTCTCCTTATCTGGAAGGGTGTAGAAAAAGGAAGTCGAAGCTCTATAATATCATTCCAATAAAAGGAAACAACCCTAGGACTTGGAGGGATCATACTCGAAGAGATTGGAATGCTCCCTAGTGAAAAATGTACAAAACTAGAAATGATAAGGACATGGTCAAAGGATGCATCACCCTCCAAAAGAAGAGTGGGATTGACTGAATATTACATCGGAAATGTCACTTCCTTAGTCTTGTCACTCTCCAAGAGAAGAGTGGGATCGACCGAAGATTTCATTATCACGATGACTTATTCAACCATTGGTTGAATAGGATGGGAGACAACAAGGTCAAGAGATGAATCACCCCCAAAAATAGGAGCAGTGTCAGTCAAAGATTTCATCGGCATGACTACTAGTTTAACATGATGTGAAACAACAAGGTCAAGGGATGCATCAAACCCTAACGGAAAAGGGGTGTTAGAAGAATATTGCATCGGCATGAATCTTGTATAAACCAAAGAAGTTTGGGAAGCCAAAGATGAATCAAAACCCAAAGGGCCACCAGGAAAGGACCACGCTTCTTCCACCACAATAGTAGCAGGGCACAAGCAAGTAAGGTGATCTCCTTTGCAAAGCCTACAAAGTAAATTGGGATTACTTCATACACATATAAGCTTCTCAATCATATGAATGCCCCTAGCATGACTTGTAGTGGCTAGTGAAATTCTCCCAGCATGACTTGCAGAGGCTAGTAGAAAATCCCCAACATGACTGGCATAGGTTGGTGATGAATCCCCAACATGACTAACAAATGTTGGTGTTGAATCCCCAACATGACTAGCATAGGTTGGTGATGTATGTGTAGTGTGACTAGAAATGACTAGACTTGTGCCCCCAGCATTACTTGCAGTGACTGGTTGTTGGTCTTCAACATGACTAGAAGAGGTTGTCGACCCATCTCCAACATGACTAACAAAGGTTGGTGATATAATTCTGGTATGTGGTTGACCCTCACAAGACGTAGTTGAGGAAGGTAGGGTTGAAGAATCGTTAAAATATGAAGTGTGGAAAGCAATGGACCTCCCTATCAAAATGGGCCTACCGGACATGGCGTAAACATGGTGACTCAGTGCCATGAATTTGAAAGTACCCATAAGGGAAGAGTACTTTCTGACACCGATATTCTCAGTTGTCAGCTGAGAATTGTCGATCATAGGGATCGATGATCCAATAGATGCATTAGGACTAGAGTATGCAAAGGATAATTGGTCGATCATCATGATCTTCCATTCGTGAGGAAAAAAAGAGTATGGAAGATGGACGATACAACGATGACAATAACATAGGTCTAATTGCATCCTAGTAATAGGTTATAATTTAGTGGCTCATCAACTACCTCGACCTCTACCTCTACCGTCTTCCCACCTAACTAGACCAAAAAGGAAGGTATAATACCGTGAGGGTGGAAGGAATGACCGTCAAAAGAATTCAACATGTTTGATGACTTGGAAAGAGTTGAAGAATCGAGAGCTTTCCAACAGATCAGGGAAATCACACAAGTGGCAGTGCCTTCATCAACAACTACACGTTTTACGATATACTTTGATTACTCCTCATGGATTTGGAATTCCACATGGTAAGTCAAGTGATTCTTCACATATGTGACGTCAAACTTGATCAATTTTGATCCACTGGGTTCTAGGGCTCCTAAAGTAGATAGTAAGGAATTCCTCTGCGAAGGACACGTTTGGAGTACCTCCAAAGCCACATTGCAAAAGAGGTTTGACCAAGGTCCTCAAAAATAGAGTAGTTTTGGGCAGTTCTAGCATTTGTATTGTGGGTAGAACACTTGAGTACTCCTTTCGGAATATGAGGTGGTGGCTCTGTTTTTTCAATATGTAAATTCATCTCCAGAGGAGGAGGAGATTCAAGACTAGGAATAGCTTGTGAAGGGCTATAATCTCAATATCAAGTGGCTACATTAACTTTCACATCAACCATATTGATACAGAAATGGTTGTCATCTTGCAATGATGGGTTTTGACTCCCACCAGACGCATTTATGGCATTTGAGGAGCTCAAGGCCATGTGTTGGTTATGTGAGAATGGATTTGTCAGCATGGTGAGTGGTAGAGATAATAGCCTCACACTTTCCACAAGTTTGGGGCATAAATAGGTAAGGTGATCATCTATGCAAAGATTACAAGGAAAATTCACCTTATGTCTTTCTCGTTTTCCCTCTCCAGCATTATTATTTGTCTTCTCATTTTTACCATTGTCCTTGGGTTTATTATTATTTTTTCCACCCTTACGATTATTATGTCATTTCTTCTTATTCCTTCTCGGTTGTTCATTACCATTTGGGTTAACCGACGATTGCATAGAATGTACATCCACCGACTAAGTGGGGTTGGAAGACATAGATGAAGTTGGCCCTCCTACAGACTGGTTTAGAGAAAACTATTAAAATGGCTTGTCACCGAGTTTGCAGACTTTACATTGGAGGTACCTAAAATTCCATCGGAATGAGGTTCGGGCTTTAGTTCTAGGGTCGTAAGTTGACCACAGTGCATCTGGAAGAATGTGGTATAACATCCCATACTGATCGTATATCAGATCTATTTGTTGGGATTTAAAAATAACCTCTTCCTACATCCCTTGAGATAGGAGGGTGAAACGACTTAAGGAACCATTATAAAATAAATGTCTAGGGTATAGGAGTCTTAATCAACCTCTTCCATCTATGCCACTCCTGGATATGATCTGAGATATGAGTGTTTGTGTTCTGGCGTAAATTCGATAGAAGTTCTAGGCCAGCATCATAACGAACTGATAATCGAAAGTGGTTAAGGAAGAACAATACCATCTAACTAAAGGTCGCATATGCCCCCCTAGGTAGCTCGATACACCATTTCGTAGCAACCCTAATGATAGTGCGTTGAAATAATCTTAAACGAATAGAATTGTCAATAAGGGAATTTGAGGAGCACCAAAGGTGAAAGGTAGTAATGTTATCACCAGGATCCTCTCCATTCTTACCTTTGAATTTCAGAATGACCGAAGGAATCTTGGTGGGGGTGCGAGGCCATGTAGGATCATGAATCACAAGGTCATTCATCAAGTTAGACAAGTCTGGAAGATTAAGCGTGGCTATAAAAGGGAGAAGGGGTTGTTACATCTGGCCCCAAGCTCCCGAGAAAGTATTTTCTTGAGGAACTACAACCCATCCAGGGTTCTGGTAAGAACCATGGCCCTGTCCAGGATTATAAGTCCCTCCTCCAGGATGATTCATAAAATTTTGGTTAGGAATCATTCCGATAGGAATGTTCTGTTTGGGGTTATAAAAATTTCCCCCAGCCGGATTTTTTCTGGGTTGGGGGTTTCCCAAAATGTGAAACAGACCTCCTCCAGGTGTGAATCCTAAGGATAGAGGTGGATTCTTCATGCCAAATGTATTGGTCAAAATCGACATCGAGGAGGTAGGGGTGTAGGATGGACCTTGAGCAGAATCTTGTCCACCAGGTTGGTTGTTCCACCCAAAAGCAAGAGGATTAGACTAGGGGTTAAAAGCAAGAATGCCTCCCATATTAGGAATTGTTTGAGGTATTTGACAACCACCAAATGAAAATGGAGTACAAGGAGGTTCATTTTCCCCAAGCCCAATGGTAGCATTAGTGCCAACAGTTGGGATGGCGTTCGAAAAATACGAAGTAAAGTATCACATAACATAAGAAAAGGGACTAGAATCCATAGGGATGGACTAAACATTATAACACGGTGACTGACCAAGAGACCCAAAAGGGTTTGAGGTGGTAGCTTGAGCATTCACTATAGGCTCATCCATAGTAATGATAGGTTCCTCCGGCACTACAACCATTATGGTTATGGGATTCGAAGGGGTACCATTAACTATAGTGGGTGTGGGAGTCGAAAGGCTTCTAGTGTTCTGATAACTAGCTTCAACACTCGTCCTTGTAGAATCACAAGTCTAAACGGTGGATGTGTGTGTACCACGCCTTATAAATCTACACCTTTTAGAAATCAAATACTCAAAATCCAGTGGCAACTGTAACAAGTGACGGGACCGACGGGGATGTTGGTCCAACTCCATGATGGCTTAAGACACTAAAGACGAAAAAAAAATTCTAAGGCCAACTAGTAATCAAAGATCACACCAAAATTTAAACGGCTAATATGCATACAAATGGGGTAAAGTGGCTGAGAGTGGCCTCCCTCCTTAAAGAAGGTATGTCTCACCCAAGAGGGGACTGAGACTCCCTGCTAAAGATTAGAGGTAACATAATCAGTTATAAGGGACCTCATGGGATTGACAACGAGTTGGTTAGATCCCCCTAGAGAGGTAATCATCCATAAAGGATGTGTGTTGTCTGACCCTTATCTGACCCAGGTTACCTGCAAAATAACCCATGAAAGTAACCTACATGACACCTAAGTCAAGAAACTAATAAACCATTGTATAACCGATGCACATGAGAGAAGTCATAAGTCAGGTCCACCGTATGGGCAGGGTAGAAAAGCCCGAAACCTTCAAAGTACCACCTCTCATAGAGGTAAAGGCACTAGCAAGATCCCCAAATATGAATATATCCCCAGAAATATCTCTGACGCTAAGAAAATATTGGGGGGATATCCCTTCATCTAACCTCGTGTGAACTCATGATTAACTCTGGTGTGAGAGGAGCCTCCTCATATTACCAATTATACAATGGATTTATCCACTCCCTTTCTTAGACACATATGTTGATTTAGTCGCCTTGGAGAAGTTTACTCACAAAATCCTATTCCAAGGCACTAAATCCTAATCTAGTTTGTGCACCCTATAAAATAAAATTGTGACTAATCACTTTTAAATTATAGAGTTAATTTTAGTGGTCGTGATTACTCAAAAAGGTATGGTAGTGAAACTCATGATGTTATGACTCTGCAATAAAATTAAATATGAAAATAATGCAAAGTCCTATTTTTAACTTTCAATGAATGATATGCTTATAAAAACCAATGCAATTTTCAATTTCAACTCTGCAATTCGGAAGTTAAAATGAAATCTTTCATTTCATGCACTAAGCTAATGACAAGGACTCAAAAAGACCAAAATGCCATGAAATGAAAAATGCCTATTTTTTTGTATTTTCAATATAATAAAAATGAAAATGCATGGACCGAAAATCAACTTGATATATAAACTCTACTGTGTATAGAAAGAGATAACTCAGGAAGGATACCAAGTAGAAAAACACCCAACACAATGTACAAGGAAAATCAAAATAAAAATATGATGAGAAAGACTCCACCCAGAAATTCAACCAAAGATAGGTTTCCTATCATCCCACAAGCACTTAATAGGTGCTACAGAGACCCAAGAAGGCTTAGCAAACATCAAATCCCACCCAACAACCGCTAGGCCAAGAAAACAAGCCAGGAAAATTGATGTATGCAATTGTTTAGGCAAACAGAGCATATATACACAACTTTTAGAGGGACATCTTGCATATGTATGCGAATGTCAAGGAAAAAAGCGTGTATATGTTTCAAAAAAAAAGGCCAGACAAGGGAGAAGGATGAAAACTCAAACCCAGAGTGAATATAAGCTATCAAGAAATGATGCGACAAGAAACACAATAGGAACGAGAGAAATCTAAGGAGAAAAGTACTCCAAACCCTTAGAAAGAAGATTCAATGCCCAGTATGGTCTCTAATTTTGTTACGAGGAAAATCTCTCGATGGCTAGGGTAAAACACAATAGATGGAAATAACTACAGAAATCAAATCTCTTCTCAAGTATGCTATGAAAAAAAATATGCTAACAAGACAGGATAAAATTCCTACCTCGTCGAGACATTTGATGAAGTTCATTCTTGAGCACTTGACCCAAAGAAATATACCTACAACTAGTCCTCAACAACGAAGTAAAGCAATCATATGGTGATAATAAATTATGTTAGCACATTCAATAGCATAATCCATTAATAAACATGAAAAATACGCCCATGGAATAATAATTCAAATATTTTCAAGATATCAATTGGACTAGAAAAGAGTATTTCTATTAATATATGATCAATAGAACTGCAAAATGTTACAGACTTTTGTGTCGACACGGTTTGGAACCGAGAAACTAAGTTCCTTCTAGTTGGGCCTCCACCACTTCAATCCTCCACCAAAGGCAAGCTCATAAGAGAGAAACAAGGAGGTTCTCAATCAATAAGGGAAGAGCTTGGGGGTTGAACACTGTGTTCAGACTTAAAGGATAAAGGGATGCAGACTCAATATGAAGTAAATAATTCCTCTAGAGTATCTTTTCTCTCAAAGTTGAATTATGTCTCCGCTTTCCGTAGCTTAGAATTGGCTCATTTATAGCCTTAAAAATGGAACTGAAGGGCTGAGTCAAAATGTTTCCAGTATATGGAAGGCCAAGGATCATAGATCTCCTATCGTGACATGGAAACCTGACATCAATTTTTACTTTTTGGCACAAATCCTGATGTACGTGGGTTGTACTGGTGCAACCTGCATATACGCATGTTGTATAGTAGGCAAAATGCGTACATGTGGAAAAATATTTATTTTTAGCTCTAGATTTTACAAATGGGGATGGTAAGTTTGCATGGAGAAATGGAAAAAGGCCTTCTAGGAAAGATTTCATAGGGTGAGGAAAATCTTGCTATAACAGTATGACCACCCTGTCGTAAGGTGTCGAACTCATTGAGTTGGCACTCAATGAATTCCTCCGATAAATACCTCTCTGGGAACTTCTCCTTGAACATTTCCCATGACACGTTATTAACAACCATGTTCTGTTGTGGTAGAAGCATATTCCACCATAAAAGAGTGCTCCCCTTCAGCTAAAATACCGCCATGTGGAATTTCATGTTGGAGGTGTAGTCGCGAAGGGAGAAACACATCGCCATGTTATCAAACCATTCCTCAGCGGCTGCACTATTCGTGGCACCCATGAACTCGAGAAACTTAACCTTCTCAAGTTCTATGTGAATGCTACCAGTATTGGCTGAGGTGCTCTATGGATACTCAGGGGCTGTAGGCACCCTGACCTCATCTCTATTTAGTCGGTTAATAAAGGCCCATAACATCCTCTGAAAGGACTTGATTAACCAAACCACATCCCCCACAACAATTTCCTCATGTCTAATGACTTTCTCTTATCATTGGTGGTTATACCCCTTTGGCGTGGATGTTACTAGAGGCGTCGCACCTCCTCCCCTAGCACCACGTCGTCTACATCCACGGTGTCCTCTAACCATGATTGCATGCAGGGACACAATTCAATTTAATTAGTGATAATTTCTTAATGAAGTGTCTAATACAGTGGAATGTGTAATGATCCCAAGTCTTGGGGTTGAACCTGCTATGATACCATATGTAGTGGCCCCTGCATTACGACTAGGAAAAGAGAAGCACAATAGGCAATTTTTTTTTTAAAAGCATTAGGAAATTAACGTCCACACATAATTCATAGTAGAACGTAATCAATGACATCATAATTAAAATAATTACAAGTGGCTCATCATTGTAATCAATAATGAAACAACTAATGCATCAACATAAGTGATAATGACATTTGACCAACACATAAACATAAATGGCGACGCAGTTCAGTACATCACAATCAACTGAAGCAATTTGTAAACAACGATCAACCAGATACTTAATATTAAAATGACTACCCAACGAACCTACCCTGTATGGTTAGGACCTCTAGGACACATAAGAAATTCTCAAGTCCAGTATTCATCTGATTAATTTTGACCACTTAAGGTCTCAAGGATGGCAAATGTTCTAAGGAACAAGGAGGTGTCTACATCCCACTAACACAATCAATTCGAAAACCAACTAGCTTAATTACTCAACATCATTATTGTTCATGGGGAAAGAGAATTTAATTACTAAATCAATCATATAACAACATAAGCTAAGGCACAAGTGTAATCAACTTTATTTTATTTTCATGGAACAAAGGAAAACATCTATTTTATTCAAGGCACATGATTAATCCATTACTGAATTCAACAATAATTCAACACTATTTTCAAGCTGCGTAGATGATCTAATTACCGAATTAAACATAAATCAATATCATTCAATGCATGCAATTAATCTAATTACTTAGGAAATAATACATCAACATTATTACAATGCACATGAGTAATCTAAAAGGGTAATCATTTATACTTCATCATTAGTCCATAGTGCCACACAATCTTATCACTTAATCATCAACATAATCTATGATGGAAGGGAAATCAATCGCTCAATCATTTATTCATTAACATTTTTAGTTGCACAAGAGTAGATCGATTACTGAAACAATCCTAAATCAACGTTGTATAAATTTGCAAGAGTAAACTAATTTATATACAACATAGGTCTAAATAGTTAAAGGTATAAGAGTAATCAACTTAGTTTAAATGGCACAAGAGATCATAAGGGCGTAATGAATCATAGGTTATCATTCCCAACTTTGGTAGCCCAACTAAAATACATTTTTATTGACTTAGCTTAATTAAGAAATACAGTAAGAATTCAGTAATATATCTCACATCCACCTACAAGGTACCACACAATCACACTTAAACTTAATACTAGAAGACAAGGCTGCATTGAAAGTTCATTAAGAGGTTATGCATCATCACACATGATCCATAGTAAGATGATTCTGACTTAACTTACATAATCATAAGTATGGATTGAGGATGAGCGTGCCTACTAGCTAACCTACTTAAATTCAAGATCCCAAATTAAGATATTAATGAGATTCAATAAAAAATGATTAATTTGTAACTTCTAGCCTTGTACAATATCTATTGTAAATAGATATTTACAAAAGAACAGAAAATATACAATGGAAAATACAAACATTACACATATATTTTTCCCCTGGAAACCCAAACCGGGAAAACCAATATATTCTATATTCATTCATTGTGTTACAATGTTTACAATACAAAATACATATAGGATCCAACAACATCCAAAACCCTAAACCAATGACCTGGATTATTCCAAAACCCTAATTCATTAACCGGAAATAGTAAACCATCGGCAAAGAAACCATGTGCTGAAAAACCACCTAAATATAATGTGGTCCCAAAAAAATGTGGTCCCGAAAAATGTAGTCCCGATCCAGAAAAAAGAAATCTGGGGGCACTGCCCCCGAACCCCCACAAGGGGGGCTCTTCCCCCCTACGGTCCCAACTCATACACTCCAACACTACTGCACATGCAAAGAATATAACACATACCCAACATTCTCCCACTTGTTGTTTTCTTTTCATACAGGGGATTACAGGGTTACATAGTCAACAATAGAGGGCAACAATGCCCATGGATCCTCTACACCAAGAGAACTTCTCAGTGCTCACAGATTTTGTTAATGACTCTGCAACATTCTTCAAAGTGTCCACCTTCATCAGTGATACTTTCTTTTCTTCAATCATGTCTCTCACAAAGTGATATTGAACATCAATGTGCTTTGTCTTTGAATGATAAGCAGGGTTCTTCGCAAGAAATATTTCACTCTAACTATCACACTCTATCCTTACAGATCGTTGTACCAACCCAATACCTAAACACAATCTTTGTAACCATATTTCTTCCTTACTTGCATGAGTGGTTTCCATGTATTCAACTTCTATAGTTGAAAGTGCCACTACAACCTGTATTTTGCTCATCCAACTTATTGTTCCTCCAAACAAGTTAAACGCATACCCTCTTGTAGATCTCATATGGTCCAAATCTCCATCCTAGTCTACATCCAAAAAGCCATGAATATCCAACACACTGTCCAATCTCGATATTCCTTCATAGAACAATCTATAGCTAGAAGTGCCACATAAATACCCGAAAACCCTTTTTATTGTTGTCCAATGCTCCTTCCCTGGTTTTGACATATACCTACTGAAAACTCCCATTGCATGTGCAATGTCTAGTCTAGTACATGCCATTGCATACATCAAACTTCCATCTGCACTCACATATGGAACATGAGACATGTCATCCTCTTCTTCATGTGTCTTGGGACATTGATCCACAAATAACTTTACACCAACAGGAATAGGAACCTTGATCGGTTTATAGTCCTTCATATTAAACCTCTGCAATATTGTCTCGACATATTTTCTCTGATTTAACTAGAGTTTCCTCCTTTTTCGATCTCTTTTAATTTCCATGCCCAAAATGAAATTTGAAGCACCGAGATCCTTCATGTCAAATTTGGAGGACAACTGAGTTTTCACATCCTGGATAATCCCCTTGTTGTTTCCTATCAGCAACAAATCATCCACATATAAGACCAAATAAATCAAAAGATCACCAATTAATTTAAAATACACACAATGATCTTCTTTGCTTCTTGTGAAGCTAAGTCCTAGCATATAAGTATCAAATTTTTGATACCACATTCTTGGTGGTTGTTTTAAACCATACAGGGACTTTTTCATCTTCCATACTAGCTCCTTCTTTCCCTTCACAGCACAACCTTCTGGTTGCTTCATATAGATTTCTTCTTCCAGATCCCCATGAAGGAATGTTGTCTTCACATCCATTTTTTCTATTTCAAAATCAAACGTAGCAGCAACAGATAAAATAAATCTTATGGAGGTTAATTTGGCAACAGGAGAAAAAATCTCACCAAAATCAATTCCCTCAACCTAGGAATAACCCTTTGCTACTAACCGAGCTTTGTATTTATTGACTTTTCCTTCTGTATTCAACTTCATTTTAAATACCCATTTGTTGCCAATGTGCTTTCTTCCAGTTGGAAACTCCACTAGATCCCAAGCCTCATTATTATCCAAAGATGCCATTTCTTCTTCCATTGCCTTTTTCCATAGATTTCCATCCTCTGAATCCATTGCCTCCCTGACAGTTCTAGGATCATCATTAGTAATACACAAAGAAAAATTTGAACAGAAATCAGATGGAATATACCTTTCCAGTAGCCTTCTTTCTTGATCTGATCTCCTCAATACTGGAGTATGGGGATCTTCTCCTTCTAATTCATGTTCTTCAGTAGAGTCTGATTCATCATCCTTTAAATCAAACTCTATTTTCTCTGGTTCTTCCTTACTTGGTAGGACTTCCTGTTTAACAACATCCTTCATTTCTCTAAATACCACATCTCGACTATACACTACCTTCTTAGTTTCTGTGTTCCAAATCTTATAACCTTTGAGACCATCTTTATATCTAATAAAGATACATTTTTCAGCCTTCTTATCCATCTTACGCTTGTTTTCCTTTGGAACATGAACATATGCATCACATCCAAATACCTTAAGATGTGTGAGAGAAGGTTCCTTACCAGTCCATACCTCTTATGGATTCTTGTCATCCAATGCTGATGAGGGTGATCGGTTGACCAGACAACATGAAGTACCCACTGCCTCTGCCTAGAATGATTGCCCTAACCCGACACCATTGAGCATGCACCTTGTTTTTTCCATCAATGTCATGTTCATCCTTTATGTAACTCCATTATGTTGAGGTTTATATGGAGTAGTATTCTGCCTTGCTATACCACACTTCTTACAAAATTCTTCAAATTCATTCCTATAGAACTCTATGCCATTATCTGTCCTCAACACCTTAATTATTTTCTCTGTTTGATGATTCTCAACAAGAGCCTTAAACTCTTTAAACCTATCAAAGACTTCAGATTTATTCATGAGGAAATATATCCAAG
This sequence comes from Picea glauca, assembly GCA_000966675.3. Lineage (NCBI taxonomy): Eukaryota > Viridiplantae > Streptophyta > Pinopsida > Pinales > Pinaceae > Picea > Picea glauca. The sequence continues at coordinate 954,957 of JZKD02S2278408.1, forward strand.
TTTTCCTTGAGAAGTCATCTATAAATGAGACATAGTACATAGATTTTCCTAATGATGGGACTGACACAGGTCCAAAAACATCACTATCAACTAGCTATAAAATTCCTTCTACCCTCATTGCATCAGAGGGGAATCTTACTCGATTTTGCTTCCCATATAGACAATGTTCACATAAATCAAAATCCAGAGAGAAGTTAGACATACCTTCAACCATACCTTTACCGTGTAGTATTCAAAGACCCTTCTCTCCGATATTCCCCAATATTTGATGCAGAAACCAGAAATTTCACATGCAGTGGGAGTTTTGAAAAGTATATGTCAAACATAACCTTTTCTCCAGAGACTGTAAGAGTTCTTTCTTCTTCAACTCCAATATCAGGAACAATGGAGCCATTACACCCATCACTAATAGTGCTTCCTAGCAGCTTATACAGAGTTCCAAACCGAACTCCCTTCATCAACACCATTGCTCCTCGAACCATCCTGGAAGTTCCCTTTTCAAATATTGTTTTTAACCCTGCATTTTCCATTTTACTTACAAAAATCAAATTTTTGCCATACCTAGGATGTGCAGAACACCAAGGAGTGTTTCGATCCTTCCATCTACGAGCCTCCACTTGACCCTTCCTCTTCCTATGATTCTGGTTGTCAAATCATTACCTAAGAAAACATTACCTCCATCATACCTTTCATATTCACAGAACCACTCCCAGTGGGGAGTCATATGAAAGGATGCACCAAAGTCAATCAACCATGCCTCATGATCTGCATGTGTGCTTGAAGAGGCCAAGTACACATCCCCTCCTTTTTTCTTGGAGGTATTTTCTTCTATAGAAGAAGATTCTTCAGATCCCTTCTTTTTCTCAACTTTGGATCTACACTACTTCTTATAGTGCCCTTCTTTTCCACATTTCCAACATACCCTTACAAACTTTCCTGGAGATTTATATCTACCCTTAGACTTAGATCTCCCACTTGAGAAATAAAATCTATTTCTTTCCTGGGAATGTCCTCTTGCAAATAATGCATCTGTGTTATGTCCTTCCATATTCTTTTGTCTCATCTCCTCCAATAATAAGGATGAGACCACTTATTCAAAATTCAAGGAAGTTGTATTACTACCTATGGCCACAACCAGACTATCCCATGAGTTTGGTAAAGAACACAACAAACTAATACATTTATCTTCATCTGAAATTTTAATCTCAATATATACTAACTGAATTACCACAGTATTGAAGGTGTTCAAATGCTCTGCCACTGAGTCTCCATCTCTCATCCTCAGGTTATACAGCTTCTTTCTCATGAATAGTTTATTTACCAGGGACTTAGACTGATACAACTTCCCCAAATTTTCCCATAAATCCTTGGTTGTAGCTTCCTTTGACACAATCAGTAATACTGAATCGGAGAGACACAATCATATTGTTCTCTTTTCCTTCCGATCCAAATTTTTCCAGTCATCTACAAAAGTTCTTGTAGGTGCAGTACCTAGATCTACCATGATCCACTGATCTTTGTCCACCAAAATATCTTCCATCTTGAGCTTCCATAGCTCAAAACTTTTCCCATTAAAATTCTCGATCTCCATCTTAGAATTTCTTTCCATTTCTTTTCACCTGAAAAACAATACCATGGATCTCCCACTGTAACAAGGCTTATCATAGTCTTGATCCAAACCCTTGACCACAAAGGCATCCCAATTAATCCAATAAAGCTCTGATACCAAATGTAAATTCTAACCTTGTACAATATCTATTGTAAACAGATATTCAGAAAAGAACATAAAAGATACAACTGCAAATACAAACATTACACAGAGATTTTTCCCCTGGAAACCAAAACTGGGAAAACTAACATATTCTATATTCATTCATTGTGTTACAATGTTTAAAATAAAAAATACATATAGGAGCCAACGACATCCAAAACCCTAACCCAATGACCTGGATTAGTCCAAAATCCTAATTTCTTAACCGGAAATAGAAAGCCATCAAGAAAGAAACCATGTGCCGAAAAACCACCTGAATATAATGCGGTCCCAAATATAATTAGGTTGGACAAGCCTTTCTTCGTGTATTCAAGATATTATTGAGAAAGGAAAATAGTTAAAAATGATCAATAGAGAATCTATTCCACTTAGAGAATCCATTTAACTTTTGAAAAGTATTTGGATGTTATAATTGGAAAAGGATGAACTTTATATATTTTTTAAATAATTCATGATTACATATAATTTAGTGACATTTATTGAAGATTATATTCATAATTAATCAGTTACAAAACAATTGTTTGAAGATCCCCTTGAATAATCAAAAGGGAAAGGCCTAATTATCTATCCTGATTTTAACACTCTACTAACTATGGCCCTCAAATCTTATTTTAGTTAGATTATACAGTAGGAGACAATACTATACCTGATAAGCCCTAATATTGGCTCATTACCCATTAATTGGGGCATATTACATTAGTAATGTTATTTTATTTATGTCGACTTTATTCCATTAGTTGTAATTATACCTCCTAGTGTCCTATATATACCAAGGAGACATTTTCATTTGGAATCATCTTGTACTTGAACATTTAAGTGGGGTAAAAGAAGGTTTCCCACTTGAAGCAGCTTATTATTTGAAATTATCTCTTTTTCAAGGCGTTGAGTACTTTTTCTGAGGTTTTTCTATGCTATATTGATATTTTGTTCTTAACATATGGTATCAAAGCTCAAGGTCTTGGGGTTTCGCTGCTACATCTGAGAGACCTTGGAATTTAGGCTATAACGTTTTTTCTGCAACGTTTCAGAAGGAACGACTTGGAGGATATTTAGTAGACGGATCAAGGTACGTTGGGTTTAAATTTCAAATCCTGAGGCCTTATACTTTTGGAGATATAGGCTATACAAGATAGGGTTCTGGAATCATACTGAACTAAGCCATTACAGAATATTCGCTATAAAAATGTTTTTGTAATGTTTCATGCCCTAAACTTCAGAGGATATTCACATAAATTAGTAAGGTATCTATGTTAAAAATTTCATCTTTTGGGTCATCCTAAATTTGTAGATACACCCTGTGGAAGATAGGGTATCTGACTAGTCCTATTGACTAGTCTCAAGAAGGTGTTCAGGGTAAAAAAATCATAACTTCTTCCTAGAGTATCCAAATTGAATGGGATTGGTTTCATTAGATCGTGTACAGTTTGTAGTATTTCTGGTACGAGTTTTAGAATTTTATATCAATCATTTTATGTGGGGCACGCTATACAAGTGAGATCTCTTGGAAAGGCCAAAAATCATCAAGTTGTGGGGAAGTTACCATAAATTCCATTTGTCACATCCAATTTTGATCAGACCTGTGGAATTGAAGAGAAGAAATATCACAGAACTACATAACACAAAGTTTCATACCCAAAAGGGCCGAAACTTGGGAGATACAATAAAATAAAAATTGTCTAGAAAAACCACCTCAAAATCAAGGTTCAAGAGTGATACTTGGCCAACATGCCACCCAAAAAGGGAACTTCTACACCAAATAAGCCTCCAGACAATCCTACTTGGACTCTTGATGAAGGTG
>JZKD02S2278408.1:962204-974221 GCA_000966675.3 Picea glauca
TTGTAATTATACCTCCTAGTCTCCTATATATACCAATGAGACATTTTCATTTGGAATCATCTTGTACTTGAACATTTAAGTGGGGTAAAAGGAGGTTTCCCCCTCGAAGAGGCTTCTTATATGAAATTATATCTTTTTCAAGGCGTTGAGTACTTTTTCTAAGGTTTTTCTATGCTATATTGGTATTTGGTTCTTAACAATACCTTAAATTTCTTATTGACTTAAAACTATCTTAAGGGTTTATCAATTCCTCACCATTATCTACTTCCTAGTCTTGATATTCTCCTATTGACTCATAGTTTATTGAACCATAAAAATTATTAATCTTAAATCGTCTACATAATCTTAATTCCTATACATAAGAAAACCATCCTAATTAAAATTCATATGCTATCAAAATTCTCATTCAATCATTTGACTAATCTCATTTAAGATCGTATGAACTCGTTGCATTTACATATGAAAAAAAACTAAAAGTAATGAAGATGTAGCTTAATCTATGTTGTTAGTTTACTAGAAAGATGACATCACTATATGTAGTTTTTCTTATTTCTCATATTATTCACTCATTGCTTTACGTTTCTTCCTCGTCATTCTATTATAAGGATTTCATTTTACAACTTATGTGTAGTTATATAGATTGATGTACATATGTTGGTGAAATTGTCGTAGATTTAAGCATCCGATTCACTTTCAAAAATAAAATAGAGATAACAGAATTTGATATTGGTAGAACAACTCAAATCACAAACGATGTATTCAGGGTTGACACTGACAGATCATATGAACTAGTTTTCATTTACAATGAAAAAAGAAACACTAAAAATAATATTATTTTGACCAACCTAATAATTACTTCTACATTATTTGATAAAATATCCTTCTACTAAAAACCTAATTCTCATTTGCAAGGGACAACGAACTAGACAAAAGATTCCATCATTGTGATTGAGACTGGCATGCTCACTCAAAAGGATACTTCACAGGAAGGGACTGGGCACAAGTCGAAATGAGGGTTATCTCCAGGAGATATTCGTCAAAGGAAGGACGCATTTGATCATTGGGAGGGGACGAATCTCTGAAGGAGTCAAATCTGAGGGAATCGCTAAGCATTTCGGGTTAAAACGCAGAGTTAAAATTTGTGAAAACACATATTTTTTTTAGATTTAAAGCATTGGGTAGAGGCACCAACTCTTGGCCATCTTTCCTAATGAAAAACACAGGGTTTCTTTTTGTGAGAGAGCTGGGTAGAGGCACCCACGCCTGGCCATCTTTTTAATGAAAAAAAACACAGGGAAAATGAAGGGTAACACCGCAAGGAGATGTCCACAAGTGGTGGCCATTTTTGTATAAGAAAACGTAGAGAAAATCAAGGGAAAAAGGGAAGGGTGAAATCACAAATGTTGGGAAATATTTGTGTGAAAAAACTTAAAAGAAATCAAAGGGAAATAGCAGGGTTTTTTTGAGTGTAATCACAGTTCAACTTTCCTGAGAACGATGGGTATTCCAGGTGGAGGAAAAATGTAGTTTAAAGAGGAGGATACACAGAGTGGCATCCAAGCAATTATGAAGATTAAAAAGCGTAATCCAGTCTTAACACAAAACAAAGAGGTAAATAAAGGAAAAAAATGGAAAATTTTTGTTCAAGCCATCAACTAGTTTTTAACAATAAAAATCAACAATCATGGATTCCATGAAATACTGTAACAAATTTTTAAATAAAACTGGATCTATTAAATTCGGGTAAGCATGCTTCCATGCACATTAGGAGCTAAGATATCTAATCAAAAAATTATTACATGAACAATTACATGGGAAATATTCAAGTTCCTCATACAAAAATCATATTTACATTCACAGTTTGGAAAATTCAATAACCTTACTTTACAATTAAACTTAAGAAAATTACAAATTCAACTCAGAGAAAATACCATAACTATCGAAGGCAGTCCTGAAGATGGTCTGAGGAAACTAATGTTTCTTCTCTCTCCCGCTTTTTAACCATTGAGACTTCATCAGTACCTCCCAACCAACACTAGAGGTACTCTTCTTCCCCTTACCCCCCGAGCCACAAAGAGGATATGCACACACACAAGAAGAATCCTCTAGATCCCAGCTTTCTTGCCTCACAAGGTAGAGTCACTAGTCTCTCTCAAGTTGGTTATCCAACTCTCACAAGTAAAACCATTCAGAATTTATGCAGTATAACCTTACCCATAACGAGTGCGTTGTATCTCTCAACTCATCCATTTGTTTTATAGAGTTTTCCCACAATTGCACAATTAATTCACTTTTTAATTAAAAAAATTTAGAATTATCTACCCCTTACACTTGTCTCCCTTACCTCAATTTGCATAATTAAATCCTCATTTTAATTTAATAAAGTCAAATTCCCTTGCCCATCCTAAAAGCGCTCCTAAAATCACTCCTAGTTGTCCCTTTATTCCTTTTATTTCCAATTAATGACTAACCCCTTTTTAAAACTAAGTTAGTCAAAATAGGAATCTTCTCCTAGTTAGATTATTGTTAACTAGACTCTAGATTCCTTTCTATGTGTACCCATTCCTTTATCGTTATTCCATTTTTACTTTAAATTCTAATTTGGTAATTACGTGCACAAATGTGTATTAAGTCACTCTGTAGATTTAATTTATTTTCCTTGATTTCTTAAATATATTTATTTCATCCCCTCATTATTTAATTTAAAAATTTAGTTTTTAGTCTTCTCACTAACTTAGACATAGGCTTAATTAAATTTTTATTTGCAAAGGCTTAGACTCTTAGGGATTATCATTAACAAATTCATTTGTTAATTAATTAATTAATTATGTAGTGCTCAAGATTTTACAAGGTTTAACATTCACTCAAAGTTTTCTAGGCCACCTAGATTCATTGACTTAAATTTTAATTTCCACGACGTTCCCTTCAAAATGCACTTCGTGCTCCAAGGGTGCCTCTCTCCTTTGATTCAATTTTAATTACGTGACGTGACCTTCAAGGCGCACTCCATGCTACAAGGGTTCCACTCGCCTCTAACTGGTTTTGATAGTTGTTCAACCCCTAGAGTCAACACTCCATTTAGGAGACCTTGTGAGAGACTAAGGAATTCTATGGAATAAGGACCCTGCCTTATTGCACACCCCTTAGAAATATTTGTGAGCAACTTTCATAGTCTTCCTTCATGGAACTGTGGATCTCTTGAACTAGGTAATCATTAACATACAATTTGAGCCATGACGAGAATGCTATTAGGTTGTGACAGGGATGCTTCCACACCTCTCCCTCAATATTTGGTTTTTGTGCATGGCCTCTTTACTCCTTATGTGAGTTAGATTAGCAAGTAATCGTTATCCTCCATTCATCAATGAAACATTGTCAATGATCTATAAATAACATCATAATATAATCGATCATATGTCACATATGCATAAATGAAATACTCAAACCAATACAATCCACTCCCTGACTCAATCCGGAGTCCAAGGAGGTCCATTGATTCCATCGACATCCTCAATCTATCAAGTGTCTTGCACACTCAGGGAAAACTCGTCAATACAATATTTCAATAGATAGATATAAAAACAACATAACTCATAATCCATCAACAAACAACCATATACTAAAACCAAATCACTTGCATGCAAGTGTCCTCAAATAATAAGTCAATAACATGTGCTCGCAAGAGCAGGATGTTACACATCTCCCACGAGAACTCTATACAATAGAGAACATTGCTTCCTAAGGGGGAGAAATTACCGAGATGGATATCGGTGGCCACCAACCTATTCCAACTAGCTCACACATGTGTTTTTCATCATTGGTAGTTACTTTCTAGATTTCTGAGTCCTAACCTTTCGAGGTCGATTTGAGGCCCTAAACAACATTTTTGGAGCTTTCCATAATCAATTTATAGACAAATTTAGATTTTTATGGCATAATGTGTATTCCTCAGATATACCTTTCCAACGATATATCATGCGCCTAAAACGAAGATCGTATGCAAACGTTACGACCCTTGGAAGTTGTTGTACCAACTTACTCCATCGGGGTGCACATGACTTTTGGCGCTTCATCTCCACATTGGGTCCACAAACCTTTTGGATTTTCATCTTCTAGGCGGATAGGTTTTTGGATGTTTAGGGTTTTTCCATTTATGTTAAAAATCCCTTTTGATCCTCATTGTACTCATCTTCTTGTGAATGAGCATAGTCGTCACATCTCTTCTGAGAGACAAGTTGCCACCATTCTAGCGGGTCTTTCACTCTGTAATTTCTAGCGAGTCTTTCACTCATTAATAGAAATTTTGTATTATTGTATATAGGTGCATCTTGTTATATATATGATATATCTCTGTTACATTATTCAATCTCTTGCAAGATCTCGATATATTTCTTTATTATATCTTTGCTCTCATTTCATGCTCAAAATAATTTGGATCAATGACAACCTAAATTCCCATTGTGGGGCATTCTCACACCTTTAATATCAACCATTTCATGGAAAACCATAGAGCCCCGTATGGTACACAATATTCATATAGAATCACATTTTTCTCGTGGCCTACTTGGGTCTATCAACACCCTTCTCACTAGAAACATAAGAGAATGGTACATTAGGTCCTAATAAAAGAAATATGTATCTGCACACTAGTTACTTATCTAACCATATGTGACAAAATCCTTATGGTCAACGCACCATCAAAACTCACTAAGGGTTCTTCACCTATTACATTTATGCCTCTTACATGATCGTACTATCCAAACCTCATCATATATGTTCAGTGGAATGTTGATTGATGCACAAGAGCATTACAACACTTGTTGCTAGGAAATTTTACACCCAAAATACCTAGAGAGGTAAGTGGGCATGAGGGAATAGTTACCAGTGATTTTTCATAACACCTAAGGCAACATATGGGCCATGAGGAAATCAGGAAATAGAGTAGAGGTAGTAACTAACCAAATTGATGAATCATGGAGAATCTAGAAAACAAAAAAAATTCTTGGAACACCTCAAAATTAGGATTAGGGCATATGAGTGTTTACAAAAAAATAATATTTTTTTGGTATGCTTAAATCATAGGAAAAAAGAGTATGATTTTTAACCAACAAGGAAAAATGTGTGGCTTCTCTTGCAGATTAGGGTTTTGGTGTAGGCACATTAAACAAATCATGGAAGTTCTTATACAAAAAAAAAAATCATGAGTAGTGTATGATAGAAAGAAAATGTGTTTTGGTTTGCTCAAAATCTTGGTTCAAGTCATGGGAGTAATGGCTAGTTGGAAAAACAAGCATAGGATTCCCATGCAAGGCATTTAGCTCTTAGTGTTAGGCATACAAAAATGAAACGTGGGACATACATTACTCAAGGAATGGATCTCCTATGGAGAGAACGACCCAAAAAATATTATATATGCTGATAAATATAAGGAAACTATGTATGAGCACTTCAATACTGTAACATCTCGCTCTTGCGTGCACCAGATGTCACTTATTCTTGTGGACACTTGTGTGCAAGTGATCTGGTTCACTATATGATTGACTGATTTTATTATGGACCATGATGATGTTTGTGGATTTGATGATACATTATTTTATGATATTTATATCGACAAGTGCTATTGACTAGTTTTCCTAGGTGTGGAGGACTCTGGACGTTTGATGATGCTGATGGCATTGATGGATATCCTTGGACTCCAAATCAAGTCAGAGAGTGAATGATTATGGTTGAATGTTTTGATATTACATATGTGACATATGATTATATGTTATGATGTTGATTGTTATCACTAACACGTTTTCGTTGATGGATGCAGGCTAACGATAACTTGCTAACCAAACTCACATTAGGAGTAAAGGGGTCACACATGACAACTAGAGATATTGAGGGACAGGTGTGGTAGCATCCCTGCCACAACCTACTAGCACTCTCACCGTGGCTCAAACTGTAGGTTAATGATTACGTAGTTCGATAGATCCACGATGTCGTGAGGGACGACTATGACAGTTGCTCACGATGATCCTAAGTCATGCGCAATAAGGCAAGGTCCTTATTCCTTAGAAGCCTTTAGTCTCCCACAAGGTCATCTGACACAGTGTTGACTCCAAGGGTTTGACGTCTACGAAAATCAGTCAAAAGGCAAGTGGCACCCTTGGAACACGCAGTGCGTCTTGAAGGGCATGTCACACAAATAAAACAAGAATGAAAGTGAGTGACACCCTTGGAGCATGTAGTGTGTCTTGAAGGGAATGTCGTGATTTTAACTCTAGAAAGTTAATAAACCTAGTACCTATAAAACTATGCCTCCTTAGGACCTGGTCAGTGTTAAAATGAATGATGGTATGAGTAAAATTTAATAACTAGTTTTTTTCCCTTAATAATTGTCGCCAAACCTAGTGAATTTAAAACCTAGGTTTAAGTAGAACATTGAACAAAATAAAATAAAATAATGGACATGTAACAATAAGTGGGTAAAGAAAATTCAAACATTAATAATTAAAGTGAAATTTTAATGAAGGATTAAACTATTAAAAGGGTAAATTGTTATTTATGTCTAAACTTGCTAATTCTGAACTTGAAGAAAAGGGGAACTTGAAGAAAAGGGGAAACTTAAAGAAAAAGGGGAATGTACTTAGCAGGGAATCTATCCTCTGGAACTTTCTAATTGTGAAATCAACTAGGCATTAAGTAAGGTGTCAATCATTTAAGAAATGTAAGGGAATAAAGGGACACCGAGGAGCGATTTTAGAAACGCTTTTAGGTGGGTGAGGGAAATAGGCAAAATTGAATTAATTAATTAATTAATTTCTGGTGCAACTAAGGGATTGGGTGACATGTGTACGGGGGAGGTTTATCCTAATTAAATTTAATAAAAAGAACCTAATAAGAGTTTGGGAAACTAATCACTAAGAAAAATCTATAAAAATTATGGCGGAGGAGGAGTATGGATCATGACCAGTAAGCGTAAGGTTATGCTACAGGATTCTTCACTGATTTTATCTTGTGGGAGTTGGGATACCCAGTTCAAAAAGGGAGTGGTAACTTGACGTTGTGAGGCAAGATGGGAGCTATATTTTCTCTGGTTGTGTGGTGTGTGCCCCCCTTGCATCTAGCGGGGCTAAGGGGAAGAAGAGTACCCCTAGCGTTGAATGGGAGGTACCGATGAGGTCACATCAATTAGCAAGCTGAAGCGAGGATAAGCGCAAGTTTCAGCCAGAGAAAGCCAACAACAACCTACCTCCCCGCCGACATCCTTATTGGTTATGGTATTTGATCAATTGCTTCTCTATTTGTTAAATCTCAAACTGTATTGCCTCTCTATTTATTACTCTTAAACTGTATTGCTTCTCGAATTGTTAAATCTTAAACTGTATGGAAATTATTTCGTTTATTGCCCGAGGTTATGGATTCTGCTTTGTTTATGTATGAGTAATTCTTGAATAAAATTGTATTTTTGGATGGCGTAAAAATCCATTTCTCAGAACGGCATAGGAGATTTAAATTCAATTCATTTTTGTTGATTAGACGGTGTGGTAATTGAAGGATCTGCGCAACCTGTCAAATTGTAGTTGTTCTCTTAAGCAAACTGTTAGCGCTATGCAATGAAATTAATGAAGTTTATGCCATTTCATTTTCCTTATGGAGAACCCATGCTCTGAGATTTAGATGATAATGTTGTCCTAATTTCGTTTTTGTTCCCTTGATCCTTCGATTTCCCTACGTGTAAGAGAAGCGAAATGCTCTGCGTTATTTGTATGCTTGTGCTCAGCAAATGCATTTTACTTGGCTCTGTGAAATTGTAACCTTACATCGTGCAATCCCTTAAATGCTTTATTTTGCTGGTACCTTCCTTTTCAGCAGTTTCGTCCTTATTGGCCTGGCGTTCACCTGGTATTACACCACAATGAAAACCTTAGCCTCTACGGATTCACCAAATCTCCTTAGCTTCTGTGAATTTACCAATATCATTGCCACTGTGTTGATGGGACGACCTGCTCAGAGTCTGGAGGAACCCATGCGAAATTTTTTTCCCAGAACGGCACTAACTCAATGATTTTTCTTCAGTCCCTACGTATTCCTTGATTTTTTGACCATCGTTTTGTCTCACCTTGTCCTCAAACCCGAGGGGTAACTTCCCTCACAGTTCTCTCTGCATCCCTGGGGCACATTAATGCTTACCTAGGATTCATCGATGAAATTGGCATTAATACTCTGAAAATTTTTCCTTTATGATTTGAATGCCCAGCACTAATTCTCCGGGTGAGATCTTCTCAGTTACCTCTGTGTTTCTTTCCCTCCCTTTTGGCGTTTTCCATGTTAATGTTTCTCTGCATGCTAAGGTGTAGTGACTTCCCAGGGCCTAGGAAGGGACTTAGCATGATCCCTTCTTCACTGCGATATCCTCCCTTCCTCACGGATGTTTTTTGCAAGGTGAGTACCTCTGTGATTGATAGATTACACAACGAATTTCTTGCCTTTCATTTTTACGCCGATAGGCATCCCCCCTATCAGACTTGCACGATTAATCATGCTTTTAATTACTAAATTTAATATGATGGTTAGGAATTCAAGATGCTGGCATATTCTTTGTCTTACATCCAAATCAATGAATAAGAATGCAAGAACTAACTCCCTTGCATTTATAAAATCATACGTTTATCATGTTTACTTTTTCACTTTTACTAAACATGATTAAAAAATTACTGTAACAATATATGATTGCCACGGGTTTTTATAAAATTATTTATTTTAGTTATATAAGATAGGCTGCAGATTACAGTCGCCACGTATGGAAGACAGCCGCAGGCCACTTCATATTCCTAAAGCGTTTTCGTTTCTATGGATACGAATGCACAGCACACGCGCGGGATGCTTCATATTCCTGAAGCATTTTCGTTTTTGATGTTTTGGTTTCTCTGGATACTAATGCGCAGGCGACGGTGTAGGCACCGATGCAGGCTGCGAGTTCTTGAGTGAGTCCAATCGGGTTAAGTATTGCGTCTCTGCGTTTAGGTTTATATCGCTGGAATCATCCCACATATTTGTTTTTTTGCAGTTCTGTTTATGATTATTTATATTTCATTGCTCGATCATGCACAAAGATTCTACGTGTAATATATTTGTTATTTCTCTATCTGTTTGTTTTTTTGCGATCAGATTATGTCATGAGGTGAGCTGCAATGGCTCAACGAATCGTGCATCCTCAGGCCATGCCTCATCTCGATAAGTACCGCAGAGTCTCAGGGAAACGCCACTATTTTCTGACCCAAGTTCTCAGCCAGGTTCGAATTTGAGGCCTGGTGATAGCCATCTAAACTCGTCTCGGAAAGAATATGCATAGACCCATCTGAACCCTCATATGATAAGCACATCAAAATTGCAAACATAAGGTTGCATATTTGAAGTTCTGACTTTTTCAAAGTTGTGATATTTGATAACCATTTGTGTAAAACCCGGATATACATCTGAGTTTCCCTACATAGAAATGGATCTTGGATATTCAATGGATATTGCAATGCTTTGTTTATATGCAATATTGTTAGTGTTCCATATACACACAAAGGCGACCCGGCTATACAGTGCACAGTATTCTTAATTTAATTGCAAGGGTGTTGCAGCTGTATTCAGATCTGCGTCCTGTTTGCAATGATATATCGACATTCTATTCGTCATGTTTGCTTTTTCACAGTTTTATGCAATCTTAAACTGTACATCCTTAGACAGTACGCCAGGAGCTGGTTGCATGTAATCGAGAAGGTTGGTTGCATGTAATCGATAGGGTTCGGCATTTGTGCCAGGGGTTAAACCTGAAATTGATATCCCCAAGAGCTGGTTGCATGTAATCGACAGGGTTCGGCATGTAATCTTTATTCTCTCTGCGTCCTGTTTGCATATTCTCTCTGCGTCTTGATATCCCAATTCTTTGTATTTCTAAATTAATCAGTTTTCATAAAAAAAATAAACTTGTTGGTGGTTAACTTTATTGTAATACGATCAGCCACAACAATCATTTTTGTGGCCATTCATGGTTATATATGTTTTTATATATTTATTTTGAATTATATATGTTTCAGAGTAACTGTAACATCATGATTCACCGGACCGTTTATTGCGATTCCTGAAACAGTTGCGCACACCAGCTACCCCTTAGCAAAGAAATAAATCTTGTTCTCTAGATTCGAGTTAAAACCATTTGCGATCCTCCCGAATTTCACTAGAATTATTTTTTATTAGGTAACATTAGTGCAAAACATGGTTTTCATTAATGAAACCATGTAAATCATGGGAATCTATATCTATAGCAGTTTTTAATTTGAGTTTTGTGCGAGTATGCTTCAGTTTATTAACTCTCGTCATCTCAACATCTTGCAGACGCCCGTACTCTTTAATTTAAAATAATAATAAGAGCCAATGCATAATAAAACTTTGTTTTCTGCAGGATATAAATATGTTTGCCCTTTGTAAATATCTGGTTATGAGCATGAGTTTATGAGCGTGAGGGCGCAATAATTATTTCATGGTGAACATCATTATAGCACGGTACCGTTAAATAAATAGTTTTAATACATTTTCGTGATTGAAATTTACATAGAATAAACTTAGTTTCTTTTAGATAAGTAGATTATTATAATTGTTAAGTCCTTCCGAGATGATCTAAATATAATGAGTTTACGCAACAATATTTGTTATGGATAAATTAAATAATTTTAACCTGGTAAAATTAGGATAGCGTCAGTGTATCTTATAAAAAAATAAAACAATTCCAACAGTGAACAATAAAGTTAACTACCGGGTAGAGGCAACCTACTCTCCATGATAAAATTAAATTTGTGTATTTAAAAGGAGAAGTGGTTAAGTTTTGCACTTATGTCTTCCTCATCGTGTCTTGAGTGTTAACCAGAGGAACATATGAGGTTTTCGAAAGCCAAATTCTACCCACTTGCCTCCTTTATCGTTTTCCTTGCAAGATTGGAACATTTTAATATAGGAACGTAATGATAATTCTCTCTGTTACTCTATGAGAGAGTATAAACTAGAATTGAAAATATATCTCATAATGACATGAAACTTTTTGAATTTTGTATTAAAAATACATTAGTTATTTGTCATTAGGGTTAGGGTTAAGCCAATTCAAATTTAAATTAATAGTAACTAGCAGGAGCTTTTCAAATTTAAATTAGGGTTAGGGTTAGGGTTAGGGTTCATGTTATTACTGTTGCATACTCTCCATCATTTCATAAGCAATTCAACATTAATAGTAACTAGCAGGAGATTTTCTTCTAAATTGTTTTACTTTAGTAAAAATGAAATGAGTAGTTATATTAAATTAACCACTAATTATTTATTAGTGTTATGGTATTTATTTAATTATATGTATTATATCAATAAATAAAAAAGAAAATATGGATATTAATTATTAATATATTAATATTATATCAATAAATAAAAACTAGAATATGGATATTAATTACTATTATATTATTACATTATATTAAGAAAAAACAATATCAATATTAATTACATTTACCATAGTTATATTAGATTAACCATTAATTATTTATTAGGGTTATTGTAATTATTTGATTATATTTATTATATAGATAAATAAACAAGAGAATATGGATATTAATTACTAATATATTTACGCCCATAGGCATCCCCCTGTGGATTAATCAACCTTTTAATCATATATTTCAATCTGAGCGTTGGCAATTGAAGATGTTGGCATACAATAACTCTCAATATGGCTCATTCCATTCAAGTTATTCATCTTATTACATTTAAAATGTCACAATATGGATTAAGTTTAGTGTTTACCCCTTACTTTATGAACATGAAACTTAATCTTTCACGTTTGTATTACTTAATTCAATGTCATCTTCTTGTATGTCACAAACATTGATGTCAACCTCATAAAATTATTGCTCTCTAAATGTGGCTATGTGACACACTCTTCAATGTAAAGTACAAGACCAACTTCAAACACAAAATATATTTCTCTTGACATCTCTAAAATA
>JZKD02S2278408.1:979064-997477 GCA_000966675.3 Picea glauca
CCTCTAAGTTCTTTGGCTGGGTTTTTATCTTGAGCAGTGAGGGTAGCCTCTCGCTCTCTCCTTAAGACGATTTCCTTATACCTTACCGTACCTCAAGGAGGGAACTCGTGAGTTTAGATATCCGGTAGTTTAGTTATTTACCCTTACCAACCCTTTTTTTCTGACCTAAGTTGGGTCATCCTTCTCTCGTCAGGAATATTATAGTAGTCCCCGTAGAGGAAGGTTCATTGTAGTCTCGAGTTGATCTTGACATAGTGAGAAGCGGTGTTTGAATCAGGGTGAACCCTCCGTTCTTATGATTAAAAGGGGTTAAGGGTATATCTCTAGTCATGGTCCATACTATGTAGGATTGTAGGATCTAAATTTAAGAGGAAAGTAGCCAAACCGATATTTTTCGTCGATGTCCTAGATTCGAGTTATTCTATCGTAGATAGAATTAATTGTTGCGGGGAACAAAAACTATAGTACTAGCGGCGAAGGATTAATGCTTGGGTCGTGATTTGTCCGTGGAATTAATGCGATGCAAGATTGATTATGTAAATTGATTTTTGGGCCTTTTAATAATGTTGAGGCATGATTGATGGATTGAGTATTTAGACGAATTGCACGCCATGAAATTTAATGTATTAAATGATTCTTAGAGTTTAGACTTCTTGCGCAACTAATTATGTCGATGTAGGTTGCTTAGTAACTGGATTACGCTCACACCAGGAATTAATGTAATGCTGGGTGTTAGATTTCTTGCGCAATGGAGGTCACGTCATAAATGAAAGTTATAGATGTTAGATTTCTTGCGCTTTTGGATTATGTTAAGTATGATGGTTGAAAACTAGATTAGTGTTGCACTTTGGATAATTGATGTTGCCGAATGAGTTACAATTGGTCACCATTGTGCCTTTTAATTATTGTTGAGGTATAATTGATTTTTAATTATATTTTATTGTGTGTTGCGAGATAATTCAAAATCGCATGCATCGTGATGTGTAAAGGATGGATTGATGGCTTAGAATACTTGTGAGCAAATCAATAAATTGATGTGTCGTTGATAGAGGATTTAGAATCTTAGCGCGCACTGAATTATAATGTATTAAATGATTGTTGTAGATATCAAACCTCTTGAATGAAATGAAATTTAGGTGATGAATGATTGCTTTTATGGGGTTGAGATTGTGCCACGATAATGTCCGATAATTGTTCTTGCACCTTGGATTTAATTTGATGTAAGATGAGTTATGTGAAGGATTAATCGTGCACTATGTCTAATTGTGGATTAGGGTTGTTGGATTGATGAGTAGGGAGATGTGTTACGATGTGTCATTATATTTATGATTCTCTAAGTTAATGCGTCATCTTTTAGTTGTATGAATGCACTGTTTGTGGGCTGCTATTTATTTTTGTTACTGCATCGATTTGAGTATCGCTTTTCATTGCAATGATGTGTCGGCTTTCTGTCGAGAATGTTTGATTTGGGTTCATGTTATTCTTTAATATATATGATGATGTGTCAATAAAGTTTCTTTAATGGATATGTAATTACTAATGCAATAACAAAAAAATCATGTTGTATGTCGATTATTTTCGTAACGACGGGGTCGTTACATATGGTATAAGAGTGGGCTCAACCCTACAACTATGGATAGTCACATCTTCCACTTTGGCACAGGGGAATACCTAGGGTTCAATTCTTACCAGCAAACCAACAAAACCATGACTATCGACCCTTTCGGCAACACCTGCGAAGCAGGAGAAGTCTCACCCGAGGTAGAAGCAAGGGGGGTTACAGGACGTCGGTGTCTATAACTAGGTTGGGACACAAATCTGTGATAAGAGCACTTCGCAGAATATTCTGTTAACGCTTAGGAAGTGAGCATGCATTATCTTATTAACCTCATTAACATGACAGAGCATAATGAAAGACAGATAAGCGAAGTAATAACAAGTGATTATGTACCCTGAGCACGTAGCACTTAGCATTGTGAGTTAATTCTAGCATTCATGTACCCTTTAACCTAAGTAAAGTAATTAAACAATCAAACTATATATTCATTACATCATAATCAAAGCACTAAGAAAATGCATAACAAAAATAACACTTCACAAAGAAAACCATGAGACACCAGATATATGTGGTTCACCCCAGGGTGGGGCTACATCCACAAACCGCTTCGCCTCTTTATTATTCGTCAAAATATTACATCCAGTCCCTCCTGTGCACTAAGCCACAGAGTCCAACTTCGCCCCAGACAGGAGATCTGCGCACTAAGAACCAGATCCTCCTTTTTTACCTTCCTAAACTAGGTCAAATGCGCAGAGCCACAATCTCTTATCACGACACTTATCACCTGCTCCAAAATGAGCATCACATGCACTAAGCAGAGTCTACAAAATCACAGTCGAGCATAAAGCCTCGACGTACATAGAAATACTACTTATACAATACATTCCTCTTATTTATACTTTACAAAATCTTACAATAGGGCCTAAACATGGGGAGAACCCATGGGTCGTCATTCCATAAACCCGTTGCAAAACCCTAGAGGTCCCCTTACTGGGTCTACATAACCCTCAAAATAGGTGAGATCCACAATCTCAGCTCCGTGTGGGCACTCCTACCT
Source organism: Picea glauca (assembly GCA_000966675.3). NCBI lineage: Eukaryota > Viridiplantae > Streptophyta > Pinopsida > Pinales > Pinaceae > Picea > Picea glauca. Next base: position 981,680 of record JZKD02S2278408.1, read on the forward strand.
CAATCGATGTGTCGAAGTCCAAAAGTGGGCCAAAACTAACCAAAGTTTTCACAAAACTTGGTGGAGGGCCAACATGCCAAAATCACATGTGACTCATCCAGAGTCACTCAGGTCCAGACAATGTTGCTTCAAAAGCCTCGAGATTAACTCGTGTTTCTTCGACTTGATGCCTCACCTGAGCCTCCTACTCAACGAGCTCTTGGACTATCTTCTCTGTAACAGGCCCTTCTAGGTGTTGTTCTATTGCTGCAACTACTTCATCTAACTGTGAACCTTGGCCATCGATCTCCTTGAACACCTTGCAAGCTTCATCCCACACAGGTTGTAACTTATGTGTTACTTCCATCACCTTACCCTGGAGGGAAGTGATCTTTTGTTTTACTGTGCGCTGCTCCTGGGATATCTTCATCCTTTCCACTGCTGTGAGTAGCTTCATCTGCGCCTGCAATGAAAATGATTGTTGTTGCGCCTCCTATAACTGAGATTATAACTTCTTTAACTTTGGATCCTCGACGAGGCATTCATACGTATAGGTGCTTCTGGACTCCTCCCTCTGGTCACGCACCTCCTATGGGGTGCTCGACATTGTTCGGGCCTCCAGTTCAGTTATCCTAGCCTGAAACTGTTGGAGGGTCTCTGTGAGATTTTCTACTTGAGATTCGATAGGATATTTCTTCTCCTATACGAAGCCTGGCACAAAGAGACACACTTTGATTATTGCTTCTTTGACCATGGCCTGCTCTGCGAGCAACTGGTCTTTTTCTTTCTATAGCTGGGATCGACCAACATTCTTTTCCTCCTGAAGCTCTTCTTTCTCACTTTCATAGGAAGTTACATTGTCCTACGCTACTCGTAACTATATTAGGACTTCGTATTTCTCTATTTGCAAGGCTTTTGTAGCCTTCCCCTTCTCTTCTTGAGCTCTCTAGAACTGAGCATTTGTTTCATCAGCAAGCCTTCTTAGCTGGGCTACTCTTTCAGTGGTCATTTATCTTTGTTCCTTTCTGTATTCCTTCAAACCTCCCTCCAATACTTCGACTTGTCCTAGAGGTATTCCTTTAAAGTTAACATCAAAATCCAAGTTGGGGCTAGCTTGTAGTGCTACGGGGGTGGGAAATTTAATGTTATACTAGGGGAGGGTGATCCAAATCCATGCTTCACCCTCTGGGATTGGTTCATCCTCCAAGTTTGCGTTCTGTGATTAGGAAGGCGCAAACGACACATTAGGCACTGCGTGGACCAAGCGAACAACCTGTTGCACTTCCTTCAACTCCCTCTCAATCCTTTTATACAACTCTACTTATTTTTCTCTGTATCTCTGTAGAATGTCTTCAGAGGTGTCCTCCAAAGCTCTGCAGACCAGACTAATTTCGTTGTCAATGAGAGTGTCTTCCAACTGTGGCTTATTGGCACGTGTCTTATTCCTTGCTGAAGGTTTATTCGAAGTAACTTTCCTCTTTTACAGGGTCACTGTCACAACGAGGGGGTCTTCAGGTGGTGTAGATTCACCTCCTCCTTGATATTCTTCTTCTTCATCTCCTCCTTCCTATCCTTCTGCTTCTTCTTCTCCTCCTCTCTGTCCTTCTACTTCGTCTTTTCCTCCTCCCTACCCTTCTTCTTCGTTTTCTCCTCCTCTTGCCGAGCTAGAGTCATTATCTCGAGGGGATTTCTCTTCTTCCTCTTCGTCTCTCTCTATGTACTGGACTTCAACCTACTTTTTGTGTTCCCTCTACTTCTTCTTCCCACTCAACTGTCCGACATGTTTAGCTCACATGACCATCGAGCTTCCTATAGTATCAGTGTCAAATAATTCCGCATCGACGAGTGGTACAAGAAATTCTTTTGGTCATTCCTTTATAATCTGTTCCATATCTTCATCCACGAGCTTATAGTATGACTGCAAAATTTTCTAGTGCTCATCTCTTCATGTGATGATGTAAATGAAGTGGGGATCAACATAAAACTTCGCTATGGGCTAGTACTGATTTAGGGTATGCGGTGTCATATGCAGGACTGCTTCAATGGAAATTTTCAACTGTTGATAATATCTGTGAAAGATGTATTTAGACTGCCACTGCTTCATCATGTCGTTGGTATACCACAAGGTGTAAAACTAAGCGGCCAGAGGCTCCATAGGTTCAATATCTGGGAAAGAAACTACTTCAGGCATCTTCCAAGCCAAAAATCTAATAAAGATGATCAACCAATTGTAGTGGAACTCATATCCTAAGTCCTGGGATCCACAACAATCATTTTCTAGCTCATTGACGAGGTAGTTCACCTAATTCATCTGCAATCCCTCCACACACTTTCCTACGAGGTCCACCATGAACCCGGTGACCTGTGTAGGGTGGTTATACCTCACTAGCTTCCCAGATAAGAGTTAATAATCAAGGCGCACTGCACCATCCTATATGGAGTCTACCTTGTAACCTCACTTCCCCTTTTCTACCTCTCCATAGGATTCTTTCATGCATTGTGCTAAATATTGGTCTTAGGTCTTCCCTGGATAGAACTATTATGGTTCAGGATCCTTCAAGATTAAACCTGTGATCCAGTGGATCAACATTGGATCCACAGTAATTCTTTTGTCGATCCATAGATATCCACCATGATAGCATGAGAGAAGAAGTTTAATGCAAGTGTTAACCTCCTAGTGGCGACAAAAATGGGGAATATTTATTATGTTCAATACGGTTGACTGTGACAACCCCTTGATCCATGGCTATGAGACGAGGTGAGGTTTCTTTCCAGTCGTCTTTGTTTAGTAACGATGCAGAGCTAACATGGTGTATTTCTTCTGGTCTCCTAATTTGAAGTCATTGTGATTCAACAATGGGATCTTCCCTAACTGTCTCCCTACTATGCGAATTCCTTTCAGAATCTACGCAGTGAACATGGATTACTCGAAATCACGGGGGATACTATCACGGTTAATAGCGTCGGCCCGAGGAGAAATATACTTAGGAAGGATCAATGGGGTCTGCTTCACATTAGCCAGATCACTACGATGCTTACTTCTCTATTCAGTTACAGGGTTGATGCAAGTGGAATGACGTCCAGTATAAGGGGAAGATTGTAGTCCCCTAGTCGACAACACTTGAATACCTTCGTATACAGGCCTGTCGGCCATGATTTTCCTAAGAAATTCCTTGATAGACTTCTCCGGATCGTTGGTCTCGCCCAACATTATATCTTTTAACAAACAACGGATAGACAAAAAGATAGGCGGGGTATACTTTCAGATAACGACAGGAAGCTCAGTTCGACACTTGGAAATTTCTTGACTTAGCTCAGTGATTCAACGGTAGCAAAAATTGGTCCCAACACCACAATCGATGAGTTAGATAAGTGGGGCAGTCATGACGGATCTTCCAACGGAAAGGAACTAGAGTTAAATGCTTCCATTAATGTAAATCTAGTTGTTATGGCGCGGTCTCAACATCCAAAAGTAGTCCATAAATCCATAAATGTGTTTCCTAACCATTCTAGAGCATCATTCTAATGGTAGGGGTGCCTCCAACAATTATATAACTTCACGAAGGCGAAGTCCAAATCTGCACGGACCTGTTGTTCCAGTGAGGTTCAAACCCTGCGAACCTGCCTCTTGCGAGGTTCCGATCTGTGAAGTCTTCCATCTTCTTTCTATAACTTCTTGTAGATTTTCCAACTTAGCCTTATTTTTAGTGAGTTTCCTTTCCTTCTTTCTTATTATCTGAGTCTCTTTAACTATTTCTGGAACCCTCTTTCCATTTTTATTCTTATCTTCCCCTAGCATAGTGGCTTCGCACTGTTGAGGTACCCTCAAAGATTCTAAAGTTAATTTCCCTTTTCTTAACACTCCCTGAGTGGACACACTTCTCTCTTGGATAGATAGGTCCTTCAATCCTTCTTTCATTATTTCAACCTTGACATCTAATTTTTTTCTTCATGTCCCTCCTGCGTCGTTACTTTGCTCTATTGCTTCGACTTATCCTCTTGTTTTTCTCTTAATTGGTCTATTTTCCTAGCTATGAAATCCCTTAAATCTTGCTTTTTCTTTTCTGTAGATTCTTCCTCTACTTTCCTTTTGATCTGATCCTTCTCAATCCAAGTTTTACCTAACAAAAGTGGGAAAGGGGCCTTGTCCTCAATAAACCTAATGACTTCAAATTCTTCTTTAGTCGATGTTCCATGAAAAATAATAGGTACAGTAGTTACTCTTCCACATAAAGTTATCATCTTTCCCTTAAACAATCCTATCCTTCCTAAAGAAGGTACCACAATAGGATTTCCCAAAACTTCCCAAGTTTTTTCTCACATAATATTCACTTGTGTTTCTTTACCCAAGACTATATAGTCTATGCCGAAGTCTTTTATTCTTGCACTTATGCATTGTTTTACTTTCAGGCTTTCTATTAAACTGACATCTTTATGAACATCCATCACTTCTTCCAACTGTAATAACATAGTCTGAACTTCCTCTGACCTTTTCTCTTTATGACTTTCTAACATAACCTTAGTTTCTTGAATCTTTTCATAATTTTCTTGTCTTATGTCCCTCCCTTTAAGTTTAGCAATAATCCTTGGACAATTCTCAACCTCGTGACCAACAACCTCACAAAAAAGATGAATAGAGCCTACCTTAGGGAATTCCTTAGCAAGATTTCCCAGCCTTCTGCAATTAAAACAGAAAGTCAATCCTCTTTTTCTCTTAAATGTTCCCCAATATTTTATGTATTGCGCACTTCCCTTAGGATCATAATGTTGGATCTGCAATATGCAAAAGTTCTTTCTAAGTTCTTGCATCCACCTATTTGTCCAGAAACTCTTTCTATGCATAGGAATAACATATCTTTCTTCATTTCCATTAAATTTACTCAAATCAACTCTTTCCTTCAACTGTGCCCTAGCCTTCAGACTAGGAAAAAATCTATTAAACATACTTAAATTCATGCTTTCAAAACAAAAAATTTCACTTATCTTTCCCTTACCAAAGCACAAATCTTGCTTCTCTTAGAATCTTATCTCTTTTCTTCATAATAGCTTACTTTCTTGGCACAAAGCTTTGCAAATCAAGTAGAGTACTGCACACATCAACAATAGACCTACACACAGAGCTTTTTGTTTCTTTACTTCAGTTCCCAACAATCACAGTTTCAGGTCCCGACAATGGAACCATTTGTTGGCATAGGGGTAGACCTAGGGTTCAACACTTAACATCGTACCAATAAAACCCCGACTACCGACCCTTTTGGCAACACTTACGAAGAAGACAAAGTCTCACCTGAGGTAGAAGTAGGGGGGGTTAAAGGACGTAGGTGTCTATAACTAGGCTGAGACACGAATATGTGATAAGATCACTTCCTAGAATATTATGTTAAAGCTTAGGAAGTCAACATGCATTAGTATGTTAACCTCATTAACATCACATATCATAATCAAGCACAGATAAGTGAAGTAATAAAAAGTGATTATGTACCCTGGGCACCTAGAACTTAGGATTGTGAGTTAAGTCTAGTATTCATTTACCCTTTAACCTAAGTAAAGTACTTAAACAATCAAACTATATATTCATTACACATCATAATCAAAGCACTAAGAAAATGCATAGCAGAAATAACACTGCAAAAAGAAAATCGTGAGACATCAAATATACGTGGCTCACCCCAAGATGGGGCTACGTCCAAAAATCGCTTTGCCTCTTTATTATGCACCAAAATATTACATCCAGACACTCCTATGCACTAAGCCACAGAGTCGAACTTCCCACTAGAAAAAAGATTTGCGTACTAAGAACTAGATCCTCCTTCTTTACCTTCCAAAACTAGGTCAAATGCATAGAGCCACAATCTCTTATCATGATACTTAGCACCTAGTCCACACTGAGCATCACAAGCACTAACCATAGTCTAAAATCTTAGTTGAGCACAAAGCCTCGATGCACATAGAACTACTACTTCTACAATACATTCCTCTTATTTATACTTTACAAAATATTACAATAGGGACTAAACATGGGGAGAACCCATGGGTCGACATCCCATAAAACCATTACAAAACCCTAGAGGTCCCCTTACTTGGTCCATGTAACCCTCAAAATAGGTGAGATCCATGATCTCATCTTTGCCTAGGAGATCCTACTTCGACCAACGTGTCAATGTCCAAAAGTGGGTCAAAACTAACCAAATATTTCCCAAAACTCGGTCGAGGGCCAACACTGAGTTATACACTTGAACTAATAAATTATCCCTAATTAAAATTTTACCTTGTCCATGATTTACTCATGGTTAGAAGACATCGTGAAGGTTCACGACGTGGTGCCAGAGGATGAGGCATGATTCCTCCAGTAGCAACCATGCAAGAGGGGTCCAAACCGCAAGGAGAAGAACAAGTCTTGAGCTTGAGCGGATTGCAACGTGGGGGGCATTATTTCTCAGAGGGTTCTTCTAGGGAATTTTCAGAGGCCTTGAATAACCATCTATGCTGATATACGACTAGGGTTCTTGTACCCCTGAGGGTCCATGACGTGCCCCAACTAGTACTGGTAGCTTCCATGGAAAACTCGAGAGGGTTAAGTTCTCGAGTGCACGAGTTCCACAGATGGTTCAGTCGTCGAGGCATGGTTGGAGAGCTAATTGAAGTTCTTCACGCTTCGCAATTTCAACCTCCAACATGAAGTTCTGCATAGGAGGTCTTCAACCAAAGGGGAACGCTCTTCTATGGAGGAAGTGGCGCAGACCCCCTTCTCTCCTTTAGGGCTACATGCCCTCTCGATCTTGGATCTTTAAATTCCTGAGTCAGATTGACTCTTCGGGTCCCTGTGGGCACCCAAAATTTCTATACACATGCCCCTTATTCTCCTAAGTGACCACAGGCTATGATCGTGGATCTACCCCTTCATAATTGTGGTCTTCAGGGATACCCTAATCTATTGTTCTAAGACTTTCCTAAGCGTTCTCCTTCGAACTCTGGTCCTTGTGACACGTGCCTCCTTTAATTATGATGGCCCAACAATACTTCTGGTTTTGATACTTCATGAAACTCCCGTTCACCTTATATACAACCATCCAGACTTCTGACTTATGTATTTCCCAATCCATTTACATGCACCCCCTGCACAACCAATAATTTTGATTACTTTGCGACTCCCCAAGTTCACGATTCCTCCCTTTCAACACCTCCAAACTCCCAAACTACGAAGTGTCAAAACTCCTTACAGTCAACATCCATATAGTTCTTCCATATCTGAAGGTTTGGAGTTATCCGCTTCTCTCCCTCTTCAGCTTAACTTCTTTGAGTTTCTCTGGTTCCTCGGAACACTCTCTTTGACACTTAGTCAAAAACTCAACCTATGCATGCCTTGCAGTAGATTCTCTTCCACACCTAACTTCTCTGTGGATGGTCTCACACTCTTTGTAATGTTCTTCAACTCCTTCTCTCTTCTATGACTAAAGTCGAACTGCTCCTCCTGAGCTTTTGAGTCTGAAAACTCTGTCATTCACTCCTTGCGGACATCTATGAACTCCTTGGAGACATAATTTCACGCTATCTCTTCTGATTTTGTGAGTCAATACAGACTCTTTCAACACAGTCCTTGCAGACACTATCCACCCCTTGCACCTTCTCGTAGAAGAGAAACAACTGAAACTTATTCACTCTTCACAGTGAGTCATACATTCAACCATCTAAATGCATGCATTGATACATAACAAGAAATAACAGGGAATACAATAGGAAATATATCATTCACTCACTCAGATAGATACAACAACAACATACATTTGGATAACGTTCCTCTGTTATATTCATTCAACTAAAAATTACATTCATACATACACTACTTCTGTGTAGCTCTCGGATCTTGGCTACAATGGAAATATACACACTATATTTAGCAACCTTATCTCGGAAAAAATACAAAGATTTATACAAAGGGACTCTTCGAGTTCTTCCCTCCAACTACTCTAAGCTATCCTATCGAAAATAAAATCTTTCAACTACTTAACATTTATTACAATAAATATTTGAGTCACACAGATAAGAGAGAATGCTCCATATCTGTACTGGAATCCTTCACATTAAAGAAAAATACATTCCCCCATTGATATTATGCAATGGCTCAGCCTCCAATTATTAAATACATTCATAAATCAAAATATTTTTCAGATATTACATTAATACTCCAACGTTGGAATTCAAAATATTTCAAAATACGTGCTAGTGCGCCCAGTTATCTTCCGCTTATGCTTTGCTGGTGATGCTCCCGCATCATACTCCCCTCACTGAAAAAATCATGGAATCATATTCATGATCTCTTGCATCGACTTCCATGCTTCTGGATGTCTGCTTCACCAACCCAGCTGGCATCTTCCAGTGGTCGTCCTTCCCGCTTCACCAAATATTCAACATACATTTTCCTTCTGGTCTCCTTACCAACTCACTGATTTATGATCTCCTCCATCTACAACTTCTCTGTTATAGCAATCTATTTCTCCCACTGGATCTTCTTCTCATCTTTGAATCCTCCGGCTTCATCTTTCCTATATGGATACAGGTCAACAATGTTGAATATGGGCGATACACCTACATCTTCCGACAACTCTATCTCATAAACATTTTCCCCAAATATTCTTAGGATTTTGCACGACCCTATATTTTCCAACTTTATCTTATTATACGTTCCCCTAAGAAACGTCTCCTTGCTTATATGTGCTAGAACTTGATCTCCAACTTCAAATTCAATCTTCCTCCTTTGTTGATTAACTATGCGCTTGTATTTGCTACTTCTCTTCTTCAACTGCTCCTTGATTTGATTATGAAGTTCCTCCATTTATATAGCGAAGTATTCGACTCTAGCGCTCCTAAATTCACTCTTCTTCATATCTATCAACTCCGACACTCCCCTCGGATTCATTCCATACACTATCTGAAATGGATTTTTCTAAGTGCCTCTATTCACTAAGTCATTATATGCGAACTCCGCTTGTGCTAGAATTTGATCGCACTGACTATGGTGTTTAGTGACCAAACTCCTCAGCAAATCCCCTAAACTTCGATTCACCACTTCGGTCTGTCCATCTATTTGTGGGTGATATGAATAACTAAAAGATAGCTCTGTCCCCAATTTCTTCCACAATGTCCTCCAAATATTACCAACAAACTTGGTATCCTTGTCTAAAACTATGCTCCTGGGAAATCCATGGAGTCTCACAACCTCTTTGTAAAAAAAAATTTCAACATGTGTTGCATCACTAGTCTTCTGGCATGGGATAAAGTGTGCCATCTTTGAAAACCTATCAACTACCACAAATATGGAATCACTTCCTCTTTGTGTCCTTGGAAATCCAAACACGAAATCCATGCTTATCGCATCCCAAAGCCTCTCTAGAATAGGTAATGGCTAATACAACCCAGTGTTTTGCTTCTTCCCCTTGGCATACTGACAAATATTACACTTGTTCACAAATATCTTCACCTCTTCTCTGATACCTGGCCAATAATATGAACCGTTTAATTGCACAAACGTTTTGTCATGGAAGAAATGTCTGGCTAGACCTCCACTATGCTTTTCCTTCAACAAATTCTCCCTCATCGAACATATTGGTATGCACAGCTGACACCCTTTGAACAAAAACCCATCCTGAATAAGATATTCCTCCCACATGCTTCTGTCTCTAATTACAAGATTCACACATGCTTCATATGCTTGCCCGAAATATGGATCATTTCCTTAAGGTGATCAAACCCCAAAGTTTTGACCTGAAATTCTTGCAAAATTAAAATTCTCCTTCTCAATGCATCATCGACCTTGTTAGCACTACCAGAAATGTGTTTGATAAGAAAAGTGAAATTTTTCATAAACTCTATCTACTTAGCATGTCTCTGGTTTAACTTCTCCTATCTAGTTATGAATTACAAATCTTGATTATCGTTATACAAAACAAACTCTTTTGGTATGAGATAGTGCCTCCATTTCTTCAAGGAATGAATTATTACATAGAACTCTTTGTTATATGTGGAATACTTCTTTTTAGCTTCATTCAACTTCTCACTAAAATACCCAACAAGCCTATTATCTTGACTTAATACTTCTCCAATTGCAAATCCATTCACATCACATCTCACCTGAAATGTCTTTCCGAAATATGGAAATACCATAATCAATTGTTCTGATATATTCTCCTTCAATATGTTGAAGCTCCACTCAGCCTCTTCCATCCACCTGAAATATTTGTGTCTTTTATTCACTATGTCCAACCATTTGAGCACCAATCCCACTAAATGTTTGGATGAACTTCTGATAGAAACTCACTAATCCATGGAATCTTCTTACCTCAAAGATATTCTTCAGTGACAACCACTATCTGATTTCTTTCACCTTTTTGGGATCCATCTTCAACTCATTTGAAGAGATCACAAACCTGAAACATATGAGTTTTGCCTTCATAAAACAAGACTTTTTCATATTAATCAATAAATTCTCTTGGTGTAACCTCCTCATCACTAATGTCAAATGTCTCAAGTGCTCCTCCTTAGTCTTGGTAAAGACTAGTATATCATCCAGATATACAATCACGAACTTTCCAATTAAATCTTTCAACACTTCATTCATCATTCTCATAAAAGTACTTGGGGAGTTTGTCAAACCGAACAACATAACAATCCATTCATAGAACCCTCATTTGTCTTGAATTTTTTTTCCACTCATCACCTTCTCTTATCCTTATAGGGTGATATCCACTTTTCAAATCTATCTTTGAAAAATAGTTTTCTCCACTTAAACAATGCATCAAATCATCCATCCTCAACAATGGGAATATGTATCTGATGGTGATCTTGTTTATGGATCTTGAGTCTATACACATTCTCCATCGTTCATCGTTATTTGGACTCAATACAGTTGGCACTGCACATGGACTCAAGATTTCCCTAAGCAACCCTTTGTTTAATAGATCTTGCACCTGTCTTTTCACCTCCTCATTCTCTTGAGGTGTCAACCTATATGCTGCTTTGTTCGGCAGGTTTTCTCCTAGTATCAAATAAATTTGATGACTATATCATTTAACAGACAATGGATAGAAAAACATATAGGAGGGGTATACTTTTAGGTAATGAAAGGAAGCTCAGTTCGACAATTGGAAAGTTCTCAACTTAGCTCAATTAATCATGAGTAGAAAAAATTAGTCCCAACACCACGATCGATGAGTTAAATAAGAGGGGCGGTCATGACGGATCTTCCAACGGACATGAACTAGAGTTAAATGCTTCCATTAATGTAAACCTAGTTGTTATGGCACAGTATCAACAACCAAAAGTAGTCCATAAAACCATAAATGTGCTTCTTAACCATTCTGGAGCATCATTCTAATGGTCGGGACACCAACAACGGTTATATAACTTCACCAGGGAGAAGTCCAAATCTACGCGAACCTACTGTTCCAGTGAGGTTCAAACCCTACGAACCTTCCTCCTCTGATGTTCCAGTCTACGAAGTCTTCCATCTGGTTTCTGTAACTTCTTGCAGATTTTCCAACTTAGCCTTCTTTTTATTAAGATTCCTTGCCTTCTTTCCTATTATACGAGTCTCTTTAATTGTTTCCAGAACTCTCTTTCCATTTTTATTCTTATCTTCCCCTAGCATAATAGCTTCGCACTTTTGAGGTACCCTCAAATATTCTAAAGTTAATATCCCTTTTCTTAACACTTCCTGAGTGGGAACACTTCTCTCTTGGATAGACAGGTCCTTCAAGCCTTATTTCAATCTTTCAACCTTGACAACTAATTCTTTTTCTTTATGTCCCTCCTGTATCATTACTTTGCTCTGTTGCTTTGATTTATCCTCTCGTTCTTCTCTTAGTTGGTCTATTTTCCTAGCTATGAAATTCCTTAAATCTTTATTTTTATTTTTTGTATCTTCTTCCTCTTCTTTCCTTATGATTTGATCCTTCTCGATCCCAGTTTTACCTAACAAAAGTGGGAAAGGGGCTTTGTCCTCAACAAACCTAATGACTTCAAATTCTTCTTCAGTCTATGTTCCATGAACAATAATAGGTACAGTAGTTACTCTTTCACATTAAGTTATCATATTTCCCTTAAACAAGCCTATCCTTCCTAAAGAAGGTACCACAATAGGCTTTCCCAAAACTTCCCAAGTGTTTTCTGTCATAATATTCACTTGTGTTTCTTCATCCAATACTATACAGTCTATGTCGAAGTCTTTTATTCTTGCACTTATGCACTATTTTTCTTTTAGGATTTCTGATAAACTGACATTTTTAGGAACATCCATCATTTCTTCCAACTGTAATAACATAGTCTGAACTTCCTCTGACCTTTTCTCTTTATGACTTTATAACATACCCTTAGTCTCTTGACTCTTTTCATAATTTTCTTGTCTTATGTCCCTCCCTTTAACTTTAGCAATATCAACCTCATGACCAACAACCTTACAACAAAGACAAATAGGGCCTACCTCAGGGAATTCCTTAGCAATATGTCCTGGGCTTCTGCAAGTATAAAACAAATTCAATCCTCTTTTCTCTTAAATGTTCCCTAATCTTTTTTGTACTACGCACTTCCCCTAGGATCATAGTTTTGGAAGTGCAATCTGCACAAATTCTTTCTAGGTTCCTGTATCCACTTATTAGTCCAAAAATGTTTTCTATGCATTGGAATAACATATCTGTCTACATCCCATAAACCCGTTACAAAACCCTAGAGGTCTGCTTACTCGGTCCACGTAACACTCAAAATAGGTGATATCCATGATCTCAGCTTCGTCTAGTCGCTTCTACTTCGACCAACGTGTCGAAGTCCAAAAGTGAGCCAAAACTGACCAACATTTCCTCAAAACTTGGTTAAGGGCCAACACTGAGTTATACACTTGAACTAATAACTTAGCCCTAATTCAAATTTTACCCTGTCCATGAGTTACTCATGGTTAGAGGACGCCACAAAGTTTCACGACGTGGTGCCAGGGGAGGAGGCATGATTCCTCTAGTATCACCCTCGCGAGAGGGGTCCAAACCGCAAGGAGAAGAACAAGTCTTGATCTTGAGAGGATTTCAGTATGAGGTGCATTGGGTCTGACAGGGTTCTTCCAGGGAATTTTCAAAGGCCTTGACTAACTGTCTGTGCTGAGATAAGGCCAGGGTGCCTATACCCCTGAGGGTCCATGACCCACCCCAACTAGTACTGGTAGCTTCCACGAAAACTCGAGAGGTTTAAGTTCCCCAGTGCACGAGTGCCACAGATAGATTAGTCGTCGAGGCATGGTTGGAGAGCCAGTCGATGTGATTCACGCTTCGCAATTTTGACCTCCAAAATGATGGTCTGCATAGGCGTTCTTCAACCAAAGGGGAATTCTCTTCTATGGAGGAAGTGACACAGACCCCCTTCTCTCCTCTAGGGCTACATGACCTCTCGATATTGGATATTTAAATTCCTGAGTTGGATTGACTCTTTGGGTCCTTCCAGGCATCGAAAATTTCTATACACATGCCCCTTATTCTCCTAGGTGACAATGGGCTATGATCGTGGATCTACCCCTTCATAATTTCAGGCTTCGAGGATACCCTGGTCTCTTGTTCTGAGACTTTTAGAATCATTCTCCTATGAACTCTGGTCCTCGTGCCACGTGCCTCCCTTAACTATGATGGCCCAATGATACTTCAGTATTTGAAACTTCGTGAAACTCCCATTCAACTTGTATACAACCCTCCAGACTTCTGACTTAAGGATTTCCCAATCCGCTTCCATGCACCCCTTGCATGACCAATAGTTTTGATTAATTTGTGACTCCACAAGTTCGTGATTCCTCCCTTGCAACACCTCCAAAATCCTGAACTACGAAGTTCTGAAACTCCTTGCAGTCAAATTCCGTATAATTCTTCCATATCTGAAGGTCTAGAGTTATCCACTTCCCTCCCTCCTGAGCTTAACTTCTTCAACTTTCTCTAGTTCTTTACAACACTCTCTTCGAAACGTAGTCGAAACCTCGACCTATGCATGCCTTGCAAGAGGTTATCCTCTACACCTAAATTCTCTATGGATGGTCTCGCACTCTTTGTGAATGTTCTTCAACTCCTTCTCTCATCTGTGACTAAAGTCGAACTGCTACTCCTGCGCTTTCGAGTCTGAAAACTATGTCACGCACTCCTTGCGGACATCTATGCACTCCTTGGATACATAAGTTCATGCTATCTCTTATGATCTTGCAAGTCGATATAGACTCTGTCAACGCACTACTTGCAGACACTATGCACTCCTTGCACCCTCTCGTAGAAGAGAAACAACTGAAACTTATTCACTCTTCACAGTGACTCATACATTGAGCCATGTAAATGCATGCACAGATATATAACAAGAAATAATAGGGAATACAACAGGAAATATATCATTCACTCATTGAGATAGATACAATAACAACATACATTTGGATAACGTTCCTATGTTATATTCATTCAACTAAAAATTACATTCATACATACACTACTTCTGCATAGCTCTTGACTCTTGGCTACAATGGAAATATACACACTAGATTTAGCAGCCTTATCTCGGCAACAATACAAATCTTTATACAAAGGGATTCTTTGAGTTCTTACCTCCAACTACTCTAAGGTATCTGTTGGCGACGGAAGTCACTCCCGGATTGCTATCAGGAGCAAAGCCCGACACCCATCAATTTTGTGTCACGATTGTTCATAGATGGGTGATCGACTAGCGGGAAACTCAAAACAATAGCGTTCCAACTCTGAAACTAGGCCAGGTATGCATGAGCAAGTGACGTATTGCGTAAACTTCAAACAATGAGCTATAGTAAAGGGTGAACAAGTGGAAGACTTATATAAGAGAAAAGAAGAGGTCTGTTATTAACATCGGGTTTATAACAGGATGAGGAAGAAGATGTCCAAATGCAATATCATCTTACATTCAAACACAAGGCCAGAGAATGCAATAATGCAACAATAAATCATTTATCATAGAAGAATTGCAATAATTCGCAGGAGTCGGTCATTCACAAACTCTCTTAGCATAAGATGAAAACTAGACGGAGTAAGAAGAACTATCTGTCATAAAACAAGAAATCTCATATACAGATGCATAAACTGAAAGCTAGGATAGCTGCCAAAACATTACAGTAGGGAGCTCTGCTCTACCATCGATAGATACAAAAATGGCGAAAACGCCTACATATACTCAAAACAACAACAACAAAAAAATCGAGACGCTGCATTAAAAACTTTGAGTCTACATGGCTTCTGACAATCTACATCTGCAATCTCTGAATGATCGTGCACCTATGGAAAACACAATCGAATTCCTGACAGTCCCATGGGTGAATCGACGTGCTTTTAATTCATCGCCGGACTTTCCCTTTATGGCGGAGATGATGTCCAACCACCACCAACTACCTTAATAACTGCTTCCTTGGGATTGGGAACGGCTCAGTCGACATGGCACCTTAAGATGTAGAAGACCCCTCGCACTGCCACCTGGATAGCTGAACGACCTGATGAGTAGACGTGGTGGATAGCGCGAAAGCTGGGGGGGCATAACGGAAGTGGTGGCACCAAGACCATGAGGGTGAGATGAGAGGTAGTGAGGTGTGGGCAATATGACAGGGAAGGACACATGGCGAAAAGAAATAAGCGGAGGGGGTAGAAGATGAAATACAATGGACACATTATTAATGCGAGGCTGACGTGGAAATGAGCGGGACACATGGCGGGTGGTGAGTGGACGATGGACTGAGGAGGGGCCACGTCATAAGGTGTGGTGGAAAATAAGCTGCAGGAGAGAGGCGGATCGGGA
>JZKD02S2278408.1:1007188-1023973 GCA_000966675.3 Picea glauca
GGGGGTAGGAGATGAAATACAATGGACACATTATTAATGGGAGGCTGATGTGGAAATGAGCGGGACACATGGAAGGTGGTGAGTGGACGATGGACTGAGGAGGGGCCACGTCATAAGGTGGGGTGGAAAATAAGCTGCAGGGGAGAGGCGGCTCGGGAGGTGACACAATGGGGAAAGGCCCCACACTGATTAAGAGCGGAGCGGCTGAGAAGGGTGAGATGTCATGAGCGCCGTTGATCTGGGCTCTTTGATCTCAGCCGTTGGGAAGATACGCGCCTAATTCCGGACCCCCCCCCCCTCCGCTTAAAGGTAGAAAGGCAGGGGGGGTCCAGAATCGCCCCAGGTGCTCCAATCATGATCGTGGAATAGGTGCACCCTCGATTCCAGACCCTCCCCTTCCGCTTAAAGGTAGAAAGGCGGGTGGGCTCCGGAATCCTATGCGCACCGTTGATCCAGGCACGCGAATCTCTGTCGTCTAAATGTGCTTGCTGCTTACCACAGGCACATTATCATTCCAAACTTAGTACAAGTGGGTTTTTAACCCATTCCTTTGCATTCTAACCCCCTTGCAAGAAATATCGCTAAGATTATCCTATCGAAAATAAAAGATTTAAACTACTTAACATTTATTACAATAAATATTTGAGTCAGACAGATAAGAGAGAATGCTCCGTATCTGTACTGCAATCCTTCACATTAAATAAAAATGCATTCCCCCATCAATATTATGCAATGGATCAGCCTCCAATTATTAAATACATTCATAAATCAAAATATTTTTCAGATATTACATTAATATGCCAACGTTGGAATTCAAAATATTTCAAACTACGTGCTAGTGGGCCCAGCTATCTTCCACTTGTTCCTTGTTGGTGATGCTCCTGCATCATACTCCCCTGGTTGAAAAATTCATGGAATATTTTTCATGAGAACTTGCACCGACCTTCCATGCTTTTGGATGTATGCTTCACCAACCCAGCTGGCATCTTCCACTGGTCATACTTTCCACTTCACCAAATATTCAAAATACATTTTCCTTCTGGTCTCCTTACCAACTCGTAGATTTATGATCTCCTCCATCTGCGGCTTCTCTACTATAGGCATCTGTTTCTCCCACTGGATATTCTTATGATCTTCAAATCCTCTGTATTCATATTCCTTGTATGGATACAGATCTGCAATGTTGAATATGGGCGATATAGCCACATCTCCTGACAGCTCTATCTCATAAGCATTTTCCCCAAATATTCTCATGATTTTGCACGGCCCTATATTTTTCAAATTTATCTTATTATACGTTCCCCTCAGAAACCTCTCCTTCCTTATATGTGCTAGAAATTGATCTCCAACTTCAAATTCAATCTTCCTCCTGTGTTGATTAACTCTGCGCTTGTATTCACTGCTTCTCTTCTTCAACTACTCCTTGATCTGATTATGAAGTTCCTCCATTTATGTAGCGAAGTATTCGTCTCCAGCGCTCCTAAATTCACTCTTCTTCAGAGCTCTCAACTCTGACTCTCCCCTAGGATTCATTCCATACACTATCTGAAATGGATTTTTCCCCGTTGTTGCACCTCTTTTGTCACCTGAATGAGCAAAATAGGGATGCTTACAAGCCCAGTTGGGTTAGCTAGGTAAGACAATAGTGAATAAAGGAGTTAGAAACATCAAGTATAAGGAATAAACAAAGAACTAAGCTAAGAACAATAAAAGAAACTAAACTAGAGTTCATA
Organism: Picea glauca; assembly: GCA_000966675.3. Taxonomy (NCBI): domain Eukaryota; kingdom Viridiplantae; phylum Streptophyta; class Pinopsida; order Pinales; family Pinaceae; genus Picea; species Picea glauca. Next base: position 1,008,922 of record JZKD02S2278408.1, read on the forward strand.
AGAACATTAAAATCGAAAATAAACAACACTCATGCCACCAATGGATAGGATTGTATTAGTGGGAAAACACCAAAGAGAAAGGGACACATATGGGTCCCCTCTTCCTCCAAGGGAGGGCTCTTGGACCCCCAAAAATTGAGCTCTTCTTACTAGTAACAAACTAGAATGAAATGATGAAGAGAATCCAAAGCACATTCACTCAAGAGCTGATATGAATGGCTAAATGAAATGGTGCTTGTATATTCTTGATGAGAAAAGAGGATTTTCCAAGAGAATATAAGCAACATAACAATACAAATGAATTCCTTGGAAATATAGTGTACCCATGGCCTCATTTTATAGCATAGCTTTAAGGAACTATGCAACCAGTTCTTAGTGTGAACAAGGGGCCCTTTAGGGAACCCTTAGGTCTTTGACCAACCCCCCAGTCAGATTCAACCGAGATTTGGGTGTCAAATCGACTTGGAAGTTGAACCAGAAGTTGGTGGAAGGCCGACCAATATCATAAATGTGTCGTTCTGAGGGGTGCGTGGTTTTTTGTATCCACAATCGTGCATCGTGCACACGTGCATTTTTTTGCGTTTCTAGATGGCGCATGTGTGTGCGCTCCCTGTGTAGTCTTTAGCGCATGTTGATTTTATAATTGGTTGTATAGTTTTGGACCTTTTGGAAATGAATTTGTGGTCCATGAGTGAACTAATGGGTGTTTTGAAGATGTTGGATTCCTATAACCATTTGTGGACGAAATTTTGGTGATATGATAACACCAGTGCTTCTGTTCACTGAGTCATTATATGTGAACTCCGCTTGTGCTATAATTTGATCCCACTGACTTTGGTGTTCAGTGACCAAACTTCTCAGCAAATCCCCTAAACTTCGATTCACCACTTCGATCTGTCCATATGTTTGTGGGTGATATGAAGAACTAAAAGATATCTCTGTCCCCAATTTCTTCCATAATGTCCTCAATAAATGACCAACAAACTTGGTATCCCTGCCTAAAACTATGCTCTTGGGCAATCCATGGAATCTCACAACCTCTTTGTAAAAAAAAATTGCAACATGCATTGCATCACTGCTCTTCTGGCATGGGATAAAGTGTGCCATCTTTGAAAACCTATCAACTACCACAAATATGGAACCACTTCCTCTTTGTGTCCTTAGAAATCCAAACATGAAATCCATGCTTATCACATCCCAAGGCCTCTCTAGAATACGTAATGGCTGATACAACCCAGTTTTTTTCTTCTTCCCCTTGGCATAATGACAAATATTACACTTGTTCACAAATATCTTCACCTCTGCTCTCATACTTGGCCAATAATATGAACCATTTAATTGAGCAAACATTTTTTCATTGATGAAATGTCCGACTAGACCTCCACTATGATTTTCCTTCAACAAATTCTCCCTCATCGAACATCTTGGTATACACAACTGGCACCCTTTGAGCAACAATCCATCCTGAATTAGATATTCCTCCCATAGGCTTTTGTCTCTGGGTGCAAGATTCACACATGCTTCATATGCTTCCTCGAAATCTGGATCATTGTGGTACATTTCCGGTGATCAAACCCCAAAGTTTTGACTTGAAATTCCTGCAGAATTAAAGTTCTCCTGCTCAATGCATCATCAACCTTGTTAGCACTACCAGAAATGTGTTTAATAATAAAAGTGAAAATTTTCATAAACTCAATCCACTTAACATGTCTCTGGTTTAACTTCTCCTGTCTAGTTATGAATTGCAAAGGTTGATTATCGCTATACAAAAAAAACTCCTTCAGTACGAGATAGTGCATCCATTTCTTCAAGCAATGAATTATGGCATAGAACTCTTTGTTATATGTGGAGTATTTTTTTTTAGCTTCATTCAGCTTCTCACTAAAATACGCAACAAGCCTATTATCTTAACTTAATACTTCTCCAATTGCAACTCCACTCGCATCACATCTCACCTAAAATGTCTTTCTGAAATCCAGAAATACCAGAATTGGTTGTTCTGTTATCTTCTCCTTCAATATGTTGAAGCTCCTCTCAGCCTCTTCCATCCACTTGAAATATTTGTGTCTTTTCTTCACTGTATCCACCATTTGAGCACCAATCCCACTAAATTTTTTTATGAACTTCCGATAGAAACTCGCTAATCCATGGAAGATTCTTACCTCAAACATATTCTTCGGTGACGACCACTCTCTGATTTCTTTCACCTTTTCAGGATCCATCTTCAACTCATTTGAAGAGATCACGAACTTGAAATATATGAGTTTTGTCTTCATAAAAGAGGACTTTTAAAAATTAATCAACAACTTCTCTTGTTGTAACCTCCTCATCACTAATGTCAAATGTATCAAGTGCTCCTCCTTGGTCTTGCTAAAGACCACTATATCATCCAGATATACAATCATGAACTTTCTAATGAAATCTTTCAACACTTCATTCATCAACCTCATAAAAGTCCTCAGGGCGTTTGTCAAACCAAATGACATAACAAGCCATTCCTACAACCCCTCATTTCTCTTGAATGTTGTTTTCCACTCATCACCTTCTCTCATCCTTATATGGTGATATCCACTTCAATGATGATTTTAGAGGCTAAATTTCGCTCATTGGCTAATTTTCCATGGTTTTTCCAAAAACGAGATTCTCTATTTTAAAAATGATTCACCCAAATTCTATAGGATAAAATTATTTTACCTTAAAAATCGCCAAAATTCTATAAAAACCATATAAAATCCTTAGAAATTTGAATAGTTTACAAAAATATCGCCAAACATTTATAGTTGGCATATGAAGGATTAGTAAGATTCGCCAAGGTTTCTACATTTTAAAATAAATTTCCATCCTTAAAATCATCCTTGATCCACTTTTAAAATATATCTTTGAAAAATAGTTTGTTCCACTTAAACAATCCGTCAAATCATCCATCCTCAACAATGGGAATCTGTATCTAATGGTGATCTTGTTTATGACTCTTGAGTCTATACACTTTCTCCATCCTCCATCCTTCTTCGGACTCAATATAGTTGTCACTGCACATGGACTCAGGCTTTCCCTAACCAACCTTTTGTCTCACAGATCCTGCACCTGTCTTTTCACCTCCTCGTTCTCTTGAGGTGTCAACCTGTATGCTTCTTTGCTCAACAGGTTTTGTCCTGGTATCAAATCAATGTGATGATTTATACTTCTAATAAGTGGTAATGAGTCTGGAAACTCATCTACTGCTATATCAACAAAATTCTCTAATAGTTCCTGAACTTCCTTAGGAAAATATTCCATCGAAGTACTAGTAAGGATAACCCTTGGCTTCCTCACTACATCAAACTGCATCTCATGTTCCTTTTTTACTTCATCCATGAGTTCCTTCCCACTCATGAGAAGTATGCTCATGCTAGATTCATCCTTCACCTTCTTCTCTAAGGTGTAAGTATTTCTTCTCCCGTCGTGAATGAAATTCATGTCATACTGCCATGGTCTTCCCAAAAAAACATGACATGCATCCATAGGAATCACATCACATAGAATTTTTTCTCTATATCCTCCTATCTTAATTCAACAAGTCATTTTTTAGTTACTGTTACCCGATGACCTTTCTGCAACCATGATAATTTCTATGACGTTGGTTGTGCATTCATAACCAGCTATAGCTTCTCCTCCATCTTTGTGGATACTAAGTTGTCAATGCTCCCACTGTCAATTATCACCTTGCAAACCCTGTCCTTCATTTTGCAGGTTGTCTTGAACAAACTGCTCCTTTGCGTTGGCCTTCCAATTTCTGGCTTTGGATTCAAGACAAATTTCTTCATCATCAAATATCTCCCATCCTCTACACCTTCTACCTCAACATCTCACTTCTGTGCTTCCAGGATGTGAGCTTCACCTCCTTCTTTCTTCCTCTCAGGACAATCCCAAGACATATGCCCTATTTTTCCACAGAAATAACACCTTACTTCTCCTCCTCTGCCTCTTCCTCTTCCTCTAGGAAAATATTTTCTACCACCACTCTACCTTCCTCTAGAACTTCCTCCTTTCTCAGAGTGACTATGCGGTTTCTTTGTCTTGTCCTTGGGCTTCTGCGCTTTTTCCTGGGAAACTTCCTTTCCTCTGTTCAAACTTCGAACTTTGTTTTGTCTACTATGCTTCTTGGCCAACTTTTCTTCTTCTTTCAGTGCAATTTGATACACATCCTCCATTGTTCTGACTGTCGCCATGATGACTTCGTCCTGGATATCACATCTCAGGCCATTGATGTATCTAGCAACTTTCTCTTCATCTCTCTCTCTCTGTCCAATCCTGATGTTCAATATGTAGAAATCCTATTTGAACTCCTTCACAGTCATTCCTTTCAGTGTCAGGTTCTACATCCGCCTGAACAGATTTATTTGGTAATCCTTAGGTATGAAATTCTTCTTTATCTTGGCTACCATCCTATCCCAACTCTTAATATTTTTTTTTCATTTGGTCCTCCTGTCGGCCTGTAGTTCATCCCACCACAACATTGCATGTCCTTTCAGCCTAGTGACAACATGTCTCACCTTTTTCTCCTCTTCGACATCTTCATAGTCAAAATACTTATCCATTTCTCGTATCCAATCAAGAAATTCTTCTGTGTCTAAATTACCTTCATACATTGGAACATTGATCTTTTCCTTGGATCCCAACTTGAAAACATCTTTCAGCAAGTGTTCTTCCATATCATCCTCTACTAGAGCTTCTTCGACTTCTACTTCTTCAATTTCTCCATTATTGATGTCTCCAACATCAGGTGCTCTCCTTAGTGATGTTTCCATGGCATCCAACCTTGCACGTAGTTCTCTCATCTCCCTTTCCATAGCTCTGTTGGCTATGGGTGACTCAACACATCTTTTAGGCGGCATTTTGCTGACACTTCTGATAACTCTTACCAATATCATCCCACTTCCATTTTCTACAGAATTCAATTATGTATCTACTTTGATACCACTCCCGATGCAGACCCCCTTCCATCCTTTAGGGCTACGTGACCTCCTAGTCTTGGATCTTTAAATTCCTGGGTCAGATTGACTCTTCGAGTTCCTGTGGGTAGCCAAAGTTGATATACAAAGGCCCCTTATTCTCCTAAGTGACCACGACCTATGATCGTGGATCTACCCCTTCGTAATTTTAGGATTTGGGGATACCATGATCTCTTGTTTGAAGACTTTCCGAAGATTTCTCCTCCAAACTCTGGTCCTCGTGCCACGTACCTCCTTTAATTATGATTCCCCAACGATACTTTGGGTTTTGCGACTTCGCGAAACTCCTGTTCACCTTGTATAAAACCATCCAGAATTTCAACTTCTGGATTTCCCAATGCACTGCCATGCGCCCCCTGCATGGCCAATGGCTGTAATTAATTCACGACTCTGTGAGTTCATGATTCCTCCCTTACAACACCTCCAACCTCTTGAACTATGAAGTTCTGAAACTCCTTGTGGTCAACTTCCATATAGATCTTACATATTTGACGGTTTGAAGTTATCAGCTTCTCTCCCTCTGAGCTTAACTTCTTTGACTTTCTCTGGTTCCTTGGAACACTCTCTTCGACACTTAGTCAAAACCTCGACCTGTGCACACCTTGCAGCAGGTTCTCTTCCACACCTAACTTCTCCATGGATGGTCTCACACTCTTTGCGAATGTTCTTAAACTCCTTCTATCTTCTGTGACTAAAGTCTCACTTCTCCTCCTGAGATTTCGATTATGAAAACTCTTTCATGCACTCATTGTGGATGTCTATGCACTCCTTGCAGAAATAAGTTCACGCTATCTATTCTGAGCTTTCGAGTCGATACAGACTCTGTCAACGCACTCCTTATAGATACTATGCACTCCTTGCACCTTCTCGTAGAAGAGAAACAAATGAAACTTATTCACTCTTCATAGTGACTCATACATTCAGCCATGTAAATGCATGCACATATATATAACATGAAATAACAGGGAATAAAATAAGAAATCTATCATTCACTCATTCAGATAGATACAAAAACAACATAGATTTGGATAACATTCCTCTGTTATATTCATTCAACTGAAAATTACATTCATACATACACTAATTCTCCGTAGCTCTTGGTTCTTGGGTATAATGGAAATATATGCACTAGATTTAGGAGCCTTATATTGACAATGATACAAACCTTTATAAAAAGGGACTCTTCGAGTTGTTCCCTCCAACTACTCTAATCTATCTTATTCAAAGTAAAATATTTCAACTACTTAACATTTATTACAATAAATATTTGAGTCAGACGGATAAGAGAGAATGGTCCAGATATGTACTGCAATCCTTCACATTAAAGAAAAATACATTCCCCCATCAATATTATGTGATGGCTTAGCCTCCAATCATTAAAGATATTCATAACTCAAAATATTTTTCAGAAATTACATTAATACGCCAACGTTGGAATTCAAAATATTTCAAGATAAGCGCTAGTGCACCCAACTATCTTCTGCTTGTGCTTTGTTGGTGATTCTCCTTCATCAAGAAGACACTCTTACATAAGATAAAAATGGTCATCGAATCCGTGTTAGGGGAATGGTTCCGGGAGAAGTATTTGTGAGAGTAATTAATTGAGATCCATCTCGATGAGTTCAGCACCTTACGATAAGGTGGTCGTATGGTGTCATATTATGAGACCAGATTTATGGAGCTACTTAGGTATGCCCCTCATTTGAATCGAAGAATTTGAAGATCATCAAGTTCATGACTGACCTTAACTCTAGATTTTGTTTGAAGGTGAGGATTTAAATTCCTCAGATGTTGCATGATGTAGTCTAGTAGGCCTATTAGATAAGGAATATTTGACCATGGGATTGTGATCAGGACTCCTACATTACCATTTGGACTGACAACCTCTAGTACGCAACAACATTAGACATCATCTAGACTGGCCTTCTTGGTACCAAGATACATCTATAGGACCCTTGTTCATGACACCTTGATGATAGGTTCCTTAGTAGAGGGCTCCCTATAGGGGACCACCACATCTACGGAAGCACTGCAAGAAGCCGTCATTTAGGCTTGTCAGAAAAACAGACCAGGATATTAGGTTGGTGGGCCAACAACTTCTATTCTGCAGCTAGGATTATTGGAACAGAGGTGGGAAATGGACGTGTGGAGATTCACTTTACCAACAAGACTGTATGGTTGAAAGGGGCCATAGTGGCCAAATAAATAGGACACACTACCGGGGTAGAGATGGGAAAGGCCCATCAAATTCTTAACCATGGTAAATAACCGCCAGGATGAGCACCAGTCCACTATACTCGAGGCGTCAGGTTCCATCTCCAAATGAAATTTTAGTATTTCTAGACCCCGGTGCTATAGAGAGCTCTAATTCTAGTACTGTGTTGAAGGGATTTAGGTAAATTCATTCGACAGGACGAGTTTATATTGGTAGATCTGGATTCAGGTACCAACCGGATGGTTGGAGGAAGGGGTATGAACTGTCTCTTTAACTTGGGGATAGTGTAATGAAGTCTAAACTATGTCATTATCTTAAGGTATTATGATGTCATGATCAGTATGGAATGGTGGGAATCGCATGATGTGATACTCAATGGTAATATGAGGCAGTTGAGTTGGACTGATGATAAGGGATAGATAAGTGTGATTCTTGGAAGAAGATGGGGAGTCTCCTCGAGGTTCATTTCTTCCATATAACTACAAGAGAGAACGTGAAAGGATGCAAGTTATATGAATACATAGAGCCGAACATCAAGGGCATGGCAGAAGGATTAGAATACCTTTCGGTAGTACGAGAGTTTGCGGACGTGATTCCCAGAAGAATTACCAAGTGTGTCGCAGAAGCCAAGATGGAATTTACCATCGACCTAAAACCTAGAACTGAACCGATGGCAAGAAAGCCTTATCGGATGTCGACCCCTGAGTTACTGGAGTTGAAGGTGAAACTGAAGGATTTGTTGGACCTAGGAATTATATGTCCAAGTGTATCGCCTTGGAGTGATCCTGTTAATTTCATACGGAAGAAGGATGTGTCGTGGATACTCTGGATGACTACCATCGAGTATTCCTTGACGACATTCTGATATTTTCTCGGATGATGGAAGATCAAGACGAACTTTTACGCTTGGTACTACAATGTTGTGAGAGAACAAATTATGGGAAGCGGTCGCAAATATAGCAAAGATTCATTGCTTAGGGCATGTTGTATCCCGCGAAGGCATCACTGTGGATCCAACGAAGGTAGAAGTTATTGTGGAGTGGATCGCACCGATGAATGTCCCTAAACTGCGTAGCTTCTAGATTTAGCACCATATTATCAACTGTTCATCGAGGGTTTTTGAAGATAGAAAAGCCGATTACGGAGTTGTAGAAGAAGAAAAAGAAGTTTGTATGAACCGAGAAATGTGAGAAGGCATTTTGACAACTCAAGGAGTTGTTGACGACAACACCGAGACTAAAATCCCTGACATGGATGAGGACTTCTTAGTATGCACAGACACATCCAAGGAAGGCTTAGGTGGAGTCTTGATGTAGGATAGTCGAGTGATCTCTTACATCTCGAGAAAGTTATGAAATCATGAGGAGAACTCTGCGACACATAACTTGGATTTATTAGCCTTTGTGTATGCCTTGATATTAGGGAGACACTACCTAATTGGACGGAATTTCAAACAAAAGAAAATGAATCACTATGGTTCACAACACCTTATTACAAAAAGTGACTTGAACGCGCAACAAAGGCGTTGGTTAGAAAGTTTTAGCGAGTACAATTTTGAGATTACCTACATAAATGGAGCAAAGAATAGAGGCGGGTGTGTTGAGTTAGAGACCACGCTTATTGTCGGTGGTTCCTTTTCGGACAAATCTTCATGAAATGATTCTAACTACAGTGCGACGATGAATGGTATTAAGAGGTTAAGGAAATTATATTGGACAAGATACCATGTTGGTACCAAAATTGAGGGATATACTATAGATAACGACGAATCATTGAGATAAAATAACTAGTTTTACTTACAACCCAACGACGAATTGAGAATTTTTTATCTTATGTGAAGCTCATAGAGTAGTGTACATGGGTCATTCAGGAGTCATGAAGGTGAGGGCAGACCTTAAGCTCTTATTCTTCTAGAAGGGATACATGAGGACATCGTCGACTACGTTGTGAAATTTCTAGAAGGTCGACAGGTGAAGGCTAAACATAGACATCTGGTAGGATTTCTACAACCACTAGCTATTCCAGAATTGAAATGAGAATTCATTTTGATGGAATTCTTTGAGAAAATTGTTGCTGATGTCAAGGAGGCACGAATCGATTTTCGTGATAGTTGAATTTTGACCCTGTGCATATGATACATTAGGTGCCAAGTATAGATAGAGTTTATATCAACAAGATTTTGAGACTACCAACGTACCAAAAGGATCATATCTGATAAAGGATCGATGTATACAAGATTATTTTGGACTAGTTTCCAAGGGGCCTTAGGAACCCCACTTAACATTAGTAGTGCGTATCACCCAGAGGTAGACGGGCAAACAAAATGAAGAAACCAAACTTTGGAAGGTAGTGTTGCATATGCGTATGTTGGACAAATGGAAATGTTGGAAATAGTTCTTGCCACTGGTAGAGTTGGCTTACAACAACAACTATCAATACACCATTAAGATGTTGCAGTTTGAGTTTCCTATGGGAGACTGTGTCAAACGCCTTTGAGTTGGGATCGACTCGAGGATGGGGTCCGGGTAGGACCAGAAGTGATCCAATAATTGAAAGAATAAATACAAATGATACGAAAGGGGATGGAAGAATCACAGGATCGACAAAAGAGTTGGTCGATGCATGTCGCGTCGACCATAATTATGAAGGGCCTAATGACTAGTCATGCCTCATTCTTGAGGCATTTCATGATGTTTATCTTGTATCTGTGTGTGAATTTAGGTCAGTGATCCTATCTATGAGATTGATTGAATTATTGGTGGATATTGGGCGAGAGTGTGCTCACGGTGGAGCCAATATTCTTTCTGGACTGTTGCATTCGACAACTACGACAACGAACTATCGATCAGGTCAATGTCCAATAGGAAAATTATAGTACACACTCAGTCACCTTGGAGGACGCATATGATATACGTCATCAATTTCCCTTTGTTGATAACTAGACATTTAGATATTGTCAGATACTTTATTTTTGCATTTGTATACTGTGAAACTTTGGGACGAAGTTTAAAACAAGAGGGGGTGTATGTAACATCCCACTCTTGAGCGCACCCGATGTGACTTATTCTTATGGACACTTGTGTGCAAGTGATCCGGTTCACTCTATGACTGACTGATTTGATTATGGAGCATGATGATGTTTGTGGATTTAATGATACGCTATTTTATGATATTTATATCGATAGGTGCTATTGACTAGTTTTCCTGAGTGTGCAGGACTCTGGAGATTTGAGGATGTCAATGGAATCGATGGATCTCCTTGGACTCGAGATCGAGTCCAAGGAACGAACGATTATGGTTTGAATGTTTTGATATTACATATGTGACATATGACTAGATGTTATGATGTTGATTGATATCGCTTACACGTTTTCGTTGATAGATGCAGGCTGACAATATCTTGCTAACCAGACTCACATTACGAGTAAAGGGGTCACCCATGACAACTAGAGATATTGAGGGAGAGGTGTGGGAACAACCCTACCATAGCCTACTAGCACTATGGCCTTGGTTCGAACTGTAGGTTAAAAATTACCTAGATCGAGAGGTCCATGATACCATGAGGGAAGACAGTGACAGTCGCTCACGATGATTCTAAGGGGCGTGCAATAAAGCAGGGTCATTATTCCTTAGAGGCCCTTAGTCTGCCATAAGGTAACTTGTCGAAGTATTGACTCTAGGGGTTTGACATCTACCAAAATTAGTCAAAAGGCGACTGGCACCCTTGGAGCATGTAGTGCATCTTGAAGGGCACGTTGCACAAATAAAACATGAATACAAGCAAGTAATACCCTTGGAGCATGTAGTGTGTCTTGAAGGGCATATCGTGACTTTAACTCTTTCAAGTTAATAAACCTAGTACCTAAAAAACTATGTCTCCTTAGGACCTACTCGGCCTTAAAATGAATGATGGTATGAGTAAAGTTTAATAACTAATTTTTTCCCTTAAAAACTGTCGCCAAGCCTGGTGAATTTAAAACCTAGGTCTAAGTAGAACATTGAACAAAAAAAAACAAAACTAAATGTACATGGAACAAGAAGGAGGTAAAGAAAATTCAAACATTAATAATTAAAGTGAAATTTTAATGAAGGATTAAATTATTAAAAGGGTAAATTGTTGTTTATGTCTAAACTTGCAAATTATGAACTTAGATAAAAAAGGGGAACTTAAAGAAAAGGAGAAACTTGAAGAAAAAGGGGAATGTCTAACTTAGTAGGGAATCTAGCCTTTGAAACTTTCTAGTTGTGAATTCAACTAGGATTTAAGTAAGGCGTTAGTCATTTAATAAATGTAATGGAATAAAGGGACACTGATGAGCGTTTTTATGAACGTTTTTAGGTGGGTGAAGGAAATAGTCAAAATTGAATTAATTAATTAATTAATATCTGGTGCAACTAAAGGATCGGGTGACATGTGTACGGGGGAGGTTTATCCTAACTAAATTTAAGAAAAATAATATAATGAGGGTTTGAGAAACTAATCATTAATCAAACTCTATAAAAAGGATGGCGGAGAAGGAGTATGGATCACGACCGGTAAGCGTAAGGTTACGCTGTCGGATTCTTGACTGATTTTATCTTATGGGAGTTGGGATACCCAATTTGAAAAGGGAGTGGTAGCTCAACTTTGCGAGGTGAGCTGTGAGCTATATTTTCTCTAGTTGTGTGGTGCGTGCCCCCCTTACGGCTCGGGGGGTTAAGGGGGAAGAAGAGTACCCCTAGCATTGGATGGGAGGTATCGGCGAGTTCACATCGATTAGCAAGCTGAAGCGAGGATAAGCGCAAGTTTCAGTCGGAGAAGGCCTGCAACAACCTACCTCAACCTACCTCAGCATCGACATCCGTATTGGTTACGGTATTTGACTAACTTGCTTCTCTATTTGTTAAATATTAAGTTGTATTGTCTCTCTATTTATTACTCTTAAACTGTATTACTTCTCGAATTGTTAAATCTTAAACTCTCTGGAAATTATTTCGTTCATTCCCCTTGTTTATGTATGACTAATTCTTCAATAAAATTGTAATTTTGAATGGGGTAAAAACCCATTTCTCAGACCGTCATACGCGATTTAAATTCAACTCATTTTTGTTGATTAGACGGTGTGGTAATTGAAGGATCTACGCAACCAGTCAAATTGTAGATGTTCTCTTAAGCGAACTCTTAGCGTTATGCAATGAAATTAATGAAGTTTATGCCATTTAGTTTTCCATTTTGTTTTCCTCGTGGGGAACCCATGCTCTGAGATTTAGACGATAATGTTGTGCTAATTTCGTTTTCGTTCCCTTGCTCCTTCCTTTGCCCTATGTGTAAGAAAAGCGAGACGCTCTGCGTTATTTGTACGCCTCTGCTCAGCAAATGCGTTTTACTTGGCTCTATGAAATTCGAACCTTACACCGTGCAATCCCTTAAATGATTTATGTTGTTGGTACCTTCCTTTTCAGCAGTTTCGTCCTTATTGTCCTGGCGTTCACGTGGTATTACACCGCAATGCAAACCTTAGCCTCTGCGGATTCACCAAATATCCTTAGCTTCTCTGAATTTACCAATCTCCTTGCCTCTCCGTTGATGGGACAGCCTGCAATGAGTGTGGAGGAACCCATATGAAATTGTTTTCCCAGAAGGTCACTTAATCAACGATTTTTCTTCAATCCCTGCGTATTCCTTGATTTTCTTCCCATCGTTTTGTCTCACCTTGTCCTCAAACTCGAGGGGTAACTTCCCTCACAGTTCTCTCTGCGTCCCTAGGGCACATTAATGCTTGCATGTGATTCGTCCATGAAATTGGACTCAACACTCTTAGAGTTTTTCCTTTATGATTTGAATGCCCAACACTAATTCTGTGGGCGATATCTTCTCAGTTCCCTTTGCGTTTTTTTACCTCCCCTTTGGCGTTTTCCCAGTTAATGTTTCTCTGCGTGCTGAGGTGTAGCGACTTCCCAGGGCCTGGGAAAGGACTGAGCATGCTCCCTTCTTCACTACAATTTCCTCCCTTCCTCAACAATTTGTTTTGCAAGGCGAGTACCCCTGTGTTTGCTAGATTACACAACGAATTTATTGCCCTGCGTTTTCTTAATACTCAGGCGTTTCGTTCAGCTAGTTTTCCCTCTCCGAATTGCCTTAACACTGGCGTTATATCACTTTCTTTCTGTAGCAAATTCCCCTTTATTTCCTCAACAAATTTCGAGTGTTTGTTGGAAACGGTGACAACAACTCGTCCGTGAATAGGATTTTAGATCCTATAAACCAGGGTTGGTTGTAACCAATGCGACCAAGTTAGAATATGGGTTAGATCACAATTAATAATCAGTTTCTAATATATTGCTATAAATTTGTATGCCCGTAGAGGCTGTGAGAGTCAGAGAGGGAGTGAGACCTGACTGTAATTTTCATTAGCTGAATAATAAGATAATCGATACCTGCGCTTGGTGGACGTAGCCCAACATTTGGGTGAACCATGTAAATTGTTGTGTTCTTTGTCTGCATGTATTGATTGTCTTATGGTAATTTGTGTTTTCCGCACTTGCAAATTACAACAAGTGGTATCAGAGCGAGGAGTTGAGGAGGACGCAGACTGGAAAAAGCCGAAGCCGGGAAGAGGCGTTGAAATTTGTTTTCTGAGATCAGCGCTTGGCAAAGACTTGCAAAGGAGCATCGGCGCTCGAGACCAAGTTTACGGGCGCGCTGTTAAATGAAATTCGTGGTTTTTTGAAAGGGAGCGTTGGGAGGGAGACGACGCTCACCTTAACGGCCAAAGGGAGCGCCAACCGTCTAGTGGACTTACGCGCAACTCCTTCTTTTGCTTCAACGCTTCCCTAATATCCCCAAAAGAGCACTGGAAAATTCATATGAGGTTTGTTTTTTCCCAAAACATAAATCTATTTTTTGGAAAACATTAAAGGTACATTCGAATCTACCTTGGAGAGTATTAAAGTTCGTATGAAGTTTTTTCAAAACTTAAATCCATACTTTTTTTACATTTTTTGAAAAGTATTAAAGTTTTTTGTAAAGTAGTGAAGGTTTTTTACTTTTACATTTTTCGAAAAGTACTAAAGGTTTTATTATATTTGAGAATTCAAATATAATATGTGAAGATGGAGGATGAAGGGTGGAGGAATAAGGTGGAGTGGATTTTTTATTAAATCTGTGGAGGAATAAGGTATGTAATTTTCTTTTGAAAATTACACAAGATTATTTCACATTTTTAAAGGGCTTGGATATTACAAATAGTGAACAGTGGTGTTTGTTCTTTTTTATGTTTCCTCTAATGAAAAAGATGCAGAGTGCTAAGTTCGAAATTGAAAAGTTTAATGGCAAGAACAATTTTGAGATCTGGAAGGTTAAGATGCACGATTTGCTCGTGCAACAAGGCGTGGTGAAGGCGCTTTTGGGAAAAGCAAAGCAGCCCGCGTCCATAACAGACGAAGACTGGGATGAGATGGATGCGAGAACACTGAGTGCCATACGCCTGTGTTTGGCCGACGATCTATTGTTCAACATTGTTACAGAGAAGACAACAACTGGTTTGTGGTCAAAGATGGAAAGCTTGTACATGACAAAATCCTTGACAAATAGGATCTTTTTGAAAAGACAATTGTATAGCTTGCGCATGAAGGAAGGTACGAAAATTGTTGATCATCTAAATACTTTCAATACTCTTCTAGTCCAGTTGAGTAGCATGGGTGTGGAATTTGAATCCGAAGATAAGGCAATTACATTATTGTGTTCTTTGTCCGCGTCATGGGATCATTTCGTTACCTCTATTAGCTTCAGTTCAACAGAAACTATTGAGTTTGATGATACTGTTGGAGATTTACTATCTGAGGAAACAAGGAAGAAATCAAATCT
>JZKD02S2278408.1:1032183-1048132 GCA_000966675.3 Picea glauca
ATTCTAAATAAAAAAAATACTTTTATATGCCGGAAGTTGAATAACTTGTGAAAATACAGTTTTTTTTGTCATAAAACAAGCAAAAGTGTAACCCACCTTCATGATTTCACCCTGAATGATTACTCATGCACCATGTCCAATTGTGGATTAGGGTTGTTGGATTGATGAGTAGGGAGATGTGTTATGGCGTGTCATTATCTTTATGATTCTGTAAGTTTATGTGTCATCTTTTAGTTGTATGAATACATTGTTTGTGGGTCGCTATTTATTTGTGTTATTGTGTCGATTTGAGTATCGCTTTTCATTGTAATGATGTGTCAAATTTATGTCGGGAATGTTTGATTTGGGTTCATGTTGTTCTTCAATATATATGATGATGTGTCAATAAAGTTGCTTTAATGGATATTTAATTACTAACACAACAAAAAAAAATCATGTTGTATGTCGATTGTTGTCGTAACAACGGGGTCGTTACAAATACCAAAACTAGACAATAAATTTCACCTCCTAGAGAGAGAGAGAACGATTCTAAGGAGAGAGAAAATTTGATTTAGAAAGTTTTTCCTATAGCTCTACAAGGAGGGCCATGGATTTGTCTTCATCTCATTCACTCAACAATGTAGAATAGTCAACAATGGGATTTGATAGCCACCACCACCAAGATGCTCTGGAAATAATTCACACAAAGTAAAAAAATGTGTAACAAACTAGTCCTCATATCCTCAACAATTATAAACTATATGCATAGAAACAGTTAATGGATTGAGAACAACTTTTATTAAAACTACATAAGATAATTTAAACCAGTCAGATACTCAACACACACAGGAAAAAAAACTCATTGATATATAATTGTATTACATTGGAACCCAAATTGGAAAAATAGTTTCAAAGGGTGCTCCATATTCTCCTTTCAATGGTATCCATTATAATTCTCTCATCTTGCTCAAGAAAAAATACCTTTGAGAATGAATGTGAGTGAAGAAATAGGGAGAGATAGAGGGTACGAGAAGGACAAAATCCATGGCTCTTCACTTGCAATTCCTTAGATTTATCTCCTATTAATTTTATATCATTGAACTATTTTTTTCTAAGACATTTCTCTCACATCCTCTTTTGTTTTATTCAATTTACATATGCATTGTTTTACATAATGTTTCTTGTTTTTCATGTGGTCTTGTAGGTATCAATTCTTTTCCATTCTTTGTTTGGATCCATTTCATATCACACCTCCTCATTGAGATACTTTTTGGTCTCCAAAATATTGAAGAAACCAATCTAGATCGATGTACGTGTGTCTACCTCTTTGGAATGTGGCCCTGATGTTAGTTCATAGATTCCTAGATATAGCTATAAACTTTTCTATGGCTCCAGCTCATGTCTTTGGCTACTGGATATAGTCCTTGGTTATGGATCTAGATTTGGTTTTGGATTTATTGTCCCTTCCATGCAAAACTCTGCTCACTAGCCTGATCTCTAGACTCAGCATCCATTCCCATATCCTTGTTTGTCCCGGAGATAGTCCATCATTGTTAGAATTGAAGCCAAGTCCAATTTGTTTATATCTTCAATGTGACCCCAAAATGATTCCATAATATAAAAACTCATGAAGAGGAAGTGTGGTTTCCTTATTCAACTCAGATTAGTTTCTCCTTGGTATGGGAACAACCCTTTTCGGTCATATCAATTGAATGATTGTCTTGCATACCCCTATATCCTAGTTCTGGGAGTCTGGTTCATAAGTAAACTGCTCTATCCATTGCAAATTCATTATTCAACCAACATGTGCTGAATGATATTTCATCCCATGCTCAAGCTCCTTAAATTTACTCTCTCCCTCTTCCACCAAACAATTGCTTGCTTCATTTTTTAGGTCGACGTCTTTTGCTACTTCAACTCCTTATGGAACTTCTATCAATTGGACTCAAGATACATGAATCTTTTCATCTTCTTCAATATTCACTCTCCACACAATTCTCCTACCTATGTGGTTCCTCGGGTGAAGCTTTGGGTGAAGTCAATAATAATTTTCTTCCCAATGACCACTCAAATTGTAGTGGTGGAAAATATTTTGTTGCTTCTACAAGGACATATTGGTATACTCCTATTCTCCATGCCTCTATGTATGCTATTTGATTCGAGAAGATTTCTTTTCATTCTTCCTTCGAAAGAAATATGCCCTGCATCACGAGGATTGCTTATCCTATAAAAATGCCTCAATATGTCCTTTATTTCCACAATGTGAGCTTGTCTCTATGTACCAACAATTGTCTAGGGATTTCCCTATCTTCTTGCAACAATGACAAAAAATAAGTGTCTTGTTTGACTTAGACCCCCCGAACTTATTATTCTTATTTTTATCTCTAATTGGATTATTTTTGTCTCTGAGTGTAGGTGTAGGATAAGTTTTTGAACTCTCCTCATTTCTACCCTCCTTCAATACACTGCAGGAAGTATGAGGTGGAACTAGGATTCCATATTCATTTATCGCTACTTATCCTTCTCTTGATGAGAAAGAAAATTCTGGCATGTCATTTTCCTTCATGAAAATAGTCATCATGGTGATGGAGTTTCCACTTCTTCCACTGAAGCCTAGGCCTTCATGCTTATCCCATAGTGTGGCTACAATGGGTCTCAAGATGCTTTGCCTCCTCTTTCCTATCCATTTTCCATTATATCCCATTTTCCTTAAGAGATTAGAGACAATACCCCTAGTATGATTCTCAAATTTTCCGTGTTTTTGTTGAGAGATGTATATGGAAGGTGAGCTTACCAAGGTGGTATCAATCATAGTGTTAGAATATCTAGTTGAAATGGAAGGTTACCTTAATTGTCTATGCTCTTTGACAACTGCTTGAAGCCTTGATAAGGCCTTCTCCTTCTCTTCGAACTCATGTTGTAGTTGCATCATCATCTATGTGAGCCTATCATATTGGAAATTATCTATCTAGATTAACTTCTCATGAAGGTATACAAGTTGTGCTCTATGCTTGTCCCAATATACTCTATATGTAGTGAGGGAGTCTTGTAATTCTTAAAAATTATTTCTAAAAAATGCAAACAAATTGGTAGAGGCCTCCATGTGATTCTCCATCTCTTTTATCCTCTGGTTAAACATCTTAATATGCACCTTCAATCTCACATTCTCTTCTCAAAGTTCCACATTACTAGCCCTTAAGTCTTACAACGTTTCTCTAATTTCTTCACCTATGTTGATCTATACAATATTTTTTTCACGGTTATGGAAGAAGTCTCTTAGTTAAGGATGGAACTTATTTGATACTATATGATCCGTAACCAAGGGAATTATATCCCACTCACATCAATAACACAAAATTTTTGTGGAATTAATGTTATATTCTCTATCTCATTTCTATCTATGATTTATACATAGATTTATTTGTCTTCATTAGGATACCAAACCTGTGTCATCTTCCCTGCACATGGACCTTTCATCTTCTCCTGATGGGAAATGTATTTACTCAATTTATCATGCACACATTCAATCGCTAGCAATGTTATGACAACTAGACCAATAAAAAAATGAAATCTCTACAAAACTATCTATTTGATAACCTAGCATATTCTAATATCCAATATGCCACTTAGGTCTATTAGTTTTGTTTGAGGGATCAATACCACTCTTCGTGAAAATACTTTTTGGTTTCTGCGTTGATTATGTGGCTCATTATTTAGTTTGTAAAATGAGTAATGATAGCATATTAATATGTATTAGAATCTTACACAACGACAAATTAATTTCCCATTATGAGGCAATCTCACACCTTTGATATCGACCATTTCATGGGATACCCTAAATTCCTCTTTGGTTTACAATATTTATCTAGAATCACATTTTTCTCATGGCATACCTAGGTTTGTCAACACCATTCTCAATGGAAACATAAGAAAATAGTACAATAGTTCTTAATAAAATAAATATGTATATACAACCTAGTTAGGTAGTTAATCATCTTTGAAAACAAACCTATGGTTAATGCACCATCAAAACTTACCAAGTGTTTTCCACCTATTGCATTTATGGCTCTTACATGACCATATTGTCGAGACTTTCTCAGAAAGGTTCATTGGGACGCTATTTTATGAAGAAAAGTGTCACAAAAATTGTTACGAGGAGTTTTAGCACCCAAAATACCCAGAGAGGTATGTCGACATTGGGGAATAGTTACTAGTGATGTTGCATAACACTCAAGGCAATGTTTGGTCCAAAATAAAACGAGGAAATAGAGAAGAGGTTGTAACTTAGCAAAATGATGAATTATGGGGCATCTAGAAAGCAAAGAAATATACATGTAATTCCTTGAAATCAAGTTTAGGGAATAGCCACATTTACACAAAAGGAACGATATTTTTGTATGCCCAAACGATATGACTAAAGAGTATGGGTTGTAACCAACAAAGAACAATGTGTGGGTTCTCTTGCATGATAGGATTTTGGTGTAGGCGCATTAAACGAGTCATGGAAGTTCTTAAAAAATAGAACAAAGTCATGAGTTGCGTGGGATAGAAATAAACCATGTTTTGGTTCACTCGGGATCTTTGTTCACATCCAAGAATGACGGGAAGCTCAAAAACAAAGTGCGAGATTCCCGGGGATGCACTCAAAGCTTGGATGTGTTAGGAAAAGAAAACCAAACGTGGGACATCCAAAACTCAAGGAATGCCTCATATATGGATAAAACAACATATCAGAGATTAGATACACCCAACGGGAGAGAGAAACGATGTGTGAGCACTTCGATACAATAACTCTACAATAATGTTTTGTTCCTAGAGAGACAATGACTCCAAGAAGAGAGAAAACATTATTTAGGAATGTTTTCCAACAAATCTGTAAGGAGATTCATGGATTTTTCTTCGTCTTGTTCACTCAATGGTGTAGAATAGTCAATAGTTGTATTTCAGAGCCACCACCACCAAGATTTTATAGAAATACTTCACACTCAGTAAAAAAAGTGTGCAACAAACTACTCATTGTACCATCAACAATTATAAATAAGATGCATAGCAACAATTCATATATTACCAACAATTTTTAATAAAACTACATAGGAGATTTTAAACCAGTCATATACTCAGCATACATAGGAAAAACAACGCATTTACACATGATTTTTTTACCTTGAAACACAAATGGGAAAACGAGTTTCAGATTGTGGTCAATATTCTCCTCTCAGAAATGTCCATTACAATGCTATTCTCCTCATCGTCCAAAATTCCCTTTCAAAATGAGTGTGAGTGAAGAAATAGGGAGATCTAGGGGATACGGGAAGGCCAACAACCATCACTCTTCACTTCCTATTCCTTACCCTTCTCTCCTATTTGTTTTTTATCATTTAATTAATTTTTTCTAAATGTTTTCTCTCACATCCTTATTTGTCTTATCCAATTTACATCTACATTCTTTTACATATTGTTTCTTATTTGTCATGTTCTCTTGCAAGTACTAAGCCTTATCAATTCTTGGTTCAGATCCATTTTGGATCACTAGTTTTCTTAAACATAATTCCGTAACTAATTTTGCATACATTCGAATATACTTGATTGATCGTATTAAAGGAATTTTGATACAAACATTCCTCAATTCATCTAATGAATCAAATTCATATTTCTTTATTTGTTTGTCCAAATTCAACCTCTCTAGAAAGGAAGGATACTTGAACGACTATGGTTGATATATTGGAGAACAAGCTCATTTTATTGGAATAGAAATATAATTATTGTTTTATTGATTATTATTTTTCTCCTCTATTTCTTCTTCAATAGTAATAGGAGAATATTTATTAACTACCTTTCTTGGTCTAAGATGAATATCATGCAAATCAAGAGGGATGACAAGATAGGTAGGAAATCTTTGAAACTTAGTGTTGTAAGTGGCTTGAGGTACTTTATTAATTGGATTTGGAATGGGTTGAGCAAGTATCTGAGTATGTCTTGGAGGGGGTTGATTTGTTGTTAGCTATAATTGTTTTGGTTGTGAAATTTATGGTTGGATTTGGGTAGGATATGGGTGTTTAATCTATGGGGGATATTGTGTTTGTTGATTTTGTGGAGAATATTTTTTATATTGTTGTGAAGGATACAGATAGTTGGACATGTTTGCATAGGTACTCCATCAACATCGTTATTTCCAAGGTTTTTTTTTAGCTTGCTAGAGAGACCATGTCTACCAAGGAATGGGGGGAATCGATTGTTGGGGGATATTTTTGACTAGAATAATGTAAACTAAATTGTTGTGTAGGATATTATATTCTACTCAATGCTTGAGGTTTCCATGTTTTCTTTGGTGAAACAAACAAAGTTGTTTTGTAGCTTCATTGTCTCCTCGATAAAAAATCTTTGAGTTCATGTATCAAAGGAGGATTATCCATTGAATGTTTTCCTACACAAATATCACAAAATTTAGTATTATTTAAAGGAAAATCAAATCTTAAACGATGTTTATTCTTACACTTAGGAAGAAAATAGAAAAACTTGCACTCTCTTCTTTTTTTCATTTTCTTAGTTTTTATTGTATCTAATTGTGAGAGAAGAGTACTAAAAATATCAATTTTGAAATTATCTAATACATTACAAATTTATTCTTTACTACCCCACCGATTTCTCATTTATCGACTCTAGAAAAGATGTCTCTAGATCCCTTACCATATTATATTTTCCTCAAGAAATGTGTTTGCATTATTTACAAATTTATGTATAATTTAGTTGATTCACATCTCCTTTACCAACCAGATTATGTGGATATATATATTCATCCCTTATTCTCTAAAGAAGCAGAATTTTAAGAGTTTCTAATTCTAAATGGTGTTTCTTAGCCCTTTTTACATTATAATGAAATATTTCCACCTAATATTCAACACTTTCATCGTCCTTCTTTGCCATTTTAAACATTTCTTCACTCAAATATCTATCTGTACAATAATCTTGATATTTTGTAAGAAACATTTTGTGGATTTCATCTCAATTTTAATGGAGTTACCTCCCAATCCCATGAACCAATGAAAAATTTCATTCTTAAGAGTAGCTGGAAACAATTTAATCTTTTGTACATCATCAGAATAATTATAACTACGACAAGATACATCAAATTCAAAGAGAAAAGTTTTATGATCCCCATTTACCATTCCATGAAAATTTGGCATTGAAAATGGGGGATTTTTTTTTTATTTGTATTATCTCTATGAGATACAGAATGGGAAATACAACTTCATATTTGACATTTGATGGCCGTGTTCCTACTCCTCTACCTTCTCCTCCTTCGTCCTTTGATATATTGTCTTTCATTAAAATTATAGATTCATTCGATGAAACAAAATTTCTTAGTTCCTCCATAGTATTTTCTAGAAATGATATGTCTAATTGTTCCTCTTGGCCACTAATTAGTTATGACTCCTTTGGATCAAGTGGAAATACTAAATCTTCTATTGTTTGACTTTTTTCAGGAGATTTCCCTTTCGAAATATCTTCTTTGTATTTTCCTTTTGCTTGAGATTCCATAATTCTATTTTGTTGTCCTCATCTTGCAATTCTAATTGTAGATGGATTAGTGGATGGGGTGGCTCTTATTGCATCATGATTTAAAATAGATGGAGTGGTGGATGGAGTGGTTCTTCCTATTCCAATATTGAATATGCCTATATGATCTCTATGTCTATTCATGCATTCTATACTATCATTATTTGAATTTAGTATAATAGGGACTCACCACAAAATATTATAGTGAATGTGACCGTATTTAACACCACAAAATTTCTATAGTAAATTCATCTTTGTGGCTTACCATCTCTATTCCCTTGCATTTGTTTCTATATGGATTTTGAATATGCTTTTAAAATAATACTACAAATTTTATTAATTTTTTTTTAGCTCTTCCCTAGTAACGACGCCCAAAATGACCATCAATTTATATGTCACATAAATTGTATTTCATTTATTCATCAACCCATAATAACTTTTTACTTGTGAAGTGTTATGAAAAATGTATGAAGATTCAGTTACTTTATAGTGTTTATTGAAGAAAAAGAGACTTATAAAAACACTTAAACTATCTTACTTAAAATAAACAAATAAAACCAAATATGGAAAAGAAAAAGGAATTAAATCAAAATTCAAGGAAATAATATTTGCAAACTGGTTTACTAGATTACATTCAACATTTAACTTTTATATTGTTACAATAAAGTTTGGGACTTTATCGTAACAATAACTTGTTGTGATTAGTTTGATTATAATCCAACGACTAAATGTGTACCTTATAAATATTAAATGAAATAAAAAACTGCACACTAAAATAAAGATAACTTGCAATACACAAATGATACAAAGGAATAATTAAAATAGGAATTGAAGTGAAACCTTCTAAACTAAATAGTAGTATAGAAAAAAAGGGGGCCCTGCCTCTTCTGATATACAATGTGGAAGTGATTACAGACTAAAGGGATTTAATAAAACATCATTATTTCAGTCAAATCATATTATTATTAAAATTGTAAAGTATTCTCAACAACAAATTACAACACACTCTTGCATACAATGTTCTTTGTTTTCTATATGTATCTTCCTTTGTTCTTCTGCAAATGACATATTTATAATACACAAAGTATTCTAGAAAATAGATTGTAATCTCTAAACATGTTTCAAAAAGTAACTTGTCATACTATGCCTCTTGAAATGTGTATCTAATTAAAGCAATTACATTCAACGTATGTCACTAAAAATGCGTTGATGGTCCTCGGTTATGGCTTTCTATTATGACTTTGTTTTGTACAAAATTTCTCTTTCTTAGATTTTCATACTCAAACCTTGATTCATGGAGAATATTTCATGACATGATAGTACACGAAATATTCTAATATCACCCAAAATCTAAACCTCAAGCTTATTGGAATCTTGTTGATATGTTGCCATTTGTTTTTAGAATGCATGTTGAATCGCTATGTTGACTTTTGTTTTGAGTTCTTTGTGATAACATCATTGTTTGATTCATTGAAGATATGGTAGGTGTCTAAGCACCCCCTTGACATATAGAACAACATATGACCATTGGATTTTCTTTTTCTGTACTGCTACTAGGAGATACATCAATTGTTACAAGTTTTGAAATATCTTGTAACAAGAAACATTTAATGATTTATAAATGATATTTAAGGCTAATTAGGATATCAATTAAGTAGAAAAATACTGACAAAGACAAAAATTTTACCTCCTACCTCTTGAATATATATACCCTTCATGATACATTGGAAAAGTGGAAAATTAATGTTATTCAGTCAAAAGATGAAGGATAAGGTAGAAAAATTGAGCTAATTAGCAGTTAAAATAGTGTCAAAATGGAAGACCATCAATTCTCTCTCCCTCTCAATCTCTACGTCTCTCATTATCTCTCTACCTCCCTTCTCTCTCTATGCCTCTCTCTCTCCCCTCTTCCCCTCTCTCCCCCTATATGATCCAAGTGGTTCTCGGTGTCCATTCAACTCTTCCATTGAATCATTTTTTTGAAGCCAACGGTTTTGATCAACCTTGATATTCAGCCTTTTGGTGGGGAATGTAATGTAATTCCATCTCAACTTGTTATTTACATCCATCATGTAATGATATTGTAGTGGTATTTTGTACATGCCTAGAGCATTGATGTAGCGAATCCCATTAGAAATTCGTAGTTAAGTGGACTTGGGATAGATTAATACTGGGATGGGTGACCACTCAAGAATTCCTAGTGTTTTACTTGCCTATGGAATTTTCTAAACTTATACTAATTTATCCACATGAATCATGGGAAATATTGTCCTCTCAATATATCATGTATAATCACAGTGAGGGAGGTCCTTTGAGCAGGAAATAAATTGTGATGTAATTCTTATTATGGATGAGCGTAGACAACATGTCTTTCTCTTAAGAGATAATTTACCACGATTATAGCCACTTTGTCTTCTATAGTATTCTATTATTCATTAATAGAAGTTGGGTGTCATTGTATTTCTTTGTTCTCTTCTATAGCTTTGTTGGTATCTCATTTCGTTCTCAACATAATCTCGATCGGTGGTATTAGATCATTCTTCTCCTTGTCATTTATCATTTCATGTCCCTGACAAGGTCAAGGTATAGATATTTAGGTCTTGATATAGTTTCACTTGAGGACAACTGCTCTCCCCATCCCAAGCAACCTCCCATGGTAGAAGAAAAGATACATCAAAAACTACGATATATTTTCAAGACGATAATCGAGGAATCCCTCATGTGATAGAGGAAGGAAATGATGGAAAACTTCGCTTAGATCCTTTGATGAACATCGATGAAAATAGAGGAATATTTAATAAGAATTCATTTCATAGGTGCAACACCCTTCAAGGTACATATTAATTTTGATATCCCCTTAATTGAAGGAAAGATTGTTACAAGGAAAATCTCTTTATGGCTAGGGTAAATCACAACAGACGGAAATAACTGCAGCAATAAACTCTCTTCTCAAGTATGCTATGAAAAAAAATATGCTAGAAAAACAAGATAAAAGGCCTACTTCGTCCACACGTTCGATGAAGTCCACCATTGAGCACTTGACCCAAAGCAATATACTTGCAACCAGTCCTTAAAAACCGGGAAAAGAAATCATATGGTGATAATAAATAATGTTATCGCATTCAATAGCATAATCCATTAATAAACATGACAAATATGCCCATGGAATAATAATTCAAATATTTGGAAGACATCAATTGGACGGGAAAAGAGTATTTCTATTAATATATGATCAGCATAAGTTAAAATGTTACAGACTTCTATGTTGGCACGGTTTGGAATCGGGAAACTAAGTTCCTTCCAGCTGGGCCTCCACCACTTCAATCCTCCACTAAAGGCAAGCTCATAAAAGATAAGCAATGAGGTTCTCAATCAATAAGGGAAGAGCTTGGGGATCGAACACTGTATTTAGACTTAAAGAACAAAGGGATCCAGACTCAATATGAAGTAAATAATTTATCCAGAGTAACTTTTCTCTCAAAGTTGAATTTTTTCTCCTCTTTCCATAGCTCGGAATTGGCCCATTTATAGCCTTCAAAATGGAACTAAAGGGATGAGTCGGAATGTTTCCAGTATATGGAAGGCCAAGGATCATAGATATCTTGTTGTGACATGGAAACCCAACATTAATTTTCATTTTATGGCATAAATCTTGATGTACATGGGATGTAGTGGTGCAGCCTGCATATACACATGTTGTATATTAGGCAAGATGTGTACATGTGCAAAAATATGTATTTTTAACTATGGAATTTACAAACAGGGATGACAATTCTGCATAAGGAAATGGAAAAATGTCTTATGTGAAAGATTATATAGGGCGAGGAAAATATTTCTATAACAAATTCCCCCTAATGGGTGAGGTCAGAGGAGTATCTGTGATGGTTGAAATACATTATAAATAACCTAGAAGTGGAGTGATGGGGAACTAGCTGGAATAACTAGTTGCTCATTACATTTTGTATTGACTTTGCATACATGGTTGCCAGTAGAATTACACTGCAGATCCATTTGAAAATATACCAAAAAACTGTCTGTGGCCATGAATAGGCAAATACAAATGCGGTTACATGCAAATATTTGTCATAGTCATGAACAAGGCCCAGTAGAACCAGTCTCAAAACCAATCTGAAGATATCTGTATACAATGGAGTACAATATAATCTTCCATGATCACCGAAGTCATATAGGTATTGGTCCAATGAAAAGGAAGAAACAACTCAGGAAAGCTGCGGCCACATAGTGATGTCTTCAAGTATTCTACACAATCTGCCAATGGTGCAAGTCTACTTCATGTGAATAAATGAGTTGAGGTTGAACACAATGAGACATCGTTTGATTACCGTTCATTGAGGTATACCATTAAAAAAAATGAGACAACCTACCAATAATGAAAGTAGGTATCAAGGCACCGAGTACACTATTACAAGTGTGAATAAAGGAGATGATGTCGAACACCTAAAGAATCCATCGATCAGGAGACATTGATTTATTCCCAACTGTCAATGGCAAGAGAACTTGCCACTAATGACTACAATCCTCAAGGTACTCATAAGAATCTAGGTCATGTTTCCAGAATAAATGAGCTGAAGTTGATGGAATTAGACCCGTTGAAAGGATAGAATTAAGGCATCTCTCATCAGTGAGCATGAGATACAAAGCAGGAGCTTCATTATTTGGAGGAAATTGGATGAAGAACATGTTCATAAACCAATTACCCTGTGCATCTTTCACGTGTGCCAAGTGAAAGAGGTACATGAAAAAGACCCTCTGAATAACAACCAATGATGAAAACCGCTGACAAAGGAGAGGAAACCACCAATAAGGCTAATGGAATTCAAGACACTGCAAGAATCCCAATGTGTGAATATATGTCTTGTCGTCGAACACAAGGGAAACCACCCAACCAATAACCAATGGTGAAACGTTGACTTTTGGGTTCAAGGTTGCCTACCAATGATGAAAGTAGGACCAGGGTGCATGATAGGACTACAGTATCATGTGATTCTGAGAAAAACTATGGGAATGGTCGAAATGCAAATTCAAGAGTTCTGAGAAGTGGTCGACACAGGTTGATAGACTTCCTTTGAACAAGAGCATGGGACATATGGAAGACTCCGGTAGCATAGACTCAATGATGAAACCATGAGATGCATAAGGCATCAATGAAATTCTCTATAGGGACTGGAAGAGTAACCAGTCGGTAGAGAAGACTCTGTAACAAGATCATCTTCCTAAGGCCATGTTAATCCCAAAATTATGATGACAAATGGACTCAATAACTTTGTGCTATGTTCAAAGGCAACACGACTGCTGCCAATATAAGATAATACTCTTTTCCCTCCCGTCTTTTTTTTGTTTTTTCATAGACAAATGAATGTTATGATACATAGTAGGAAACAAGTGATGCAAGTAAGAAAAACTAGTTCCAACAGTGGAACATACCTACTCTCATTGCAAGGAGATGCATGCAGGATATGGAAACTTGGGGGAATGTTCCCTCCTAGGTATAGGGTGTCAAATTGTGAGGGATATTAACGAGGCTCTGCTTGGTTGAGGATGAAAAAACCGCTAAGGCAAATGATTTATAATGCAAAGAGAGAAATGACTATAGGCTCAATATGAAAATCAAGGGCATGAGATGTGATCACAACTTAATCCCAAAAAATGTCCTTTTTCATTAATTTTAGTCTACTTGGTGTGAAAAAGGGATAAACTTGTGCCAAATAGACGTCCTTTCAAATCCAATTTATGAGTGTGAAAGAGACAAGTTCACTCGACAATCGTTTCTCTTTTTCAATATGAGTTGGAAAAGAGATTAAATTAAACTCAGTTGGTAGTCCTCTTGGTATTAAGTGGCATGTTTATGAGTGAGAAATGAGGCTCAACATAAAGTCATGTACTAGCTATAAGGGACTCCCAGTCCTATGGAAAAAATCTCTACATGGGCACCAAATGAAGTAGGGGATCTAACTAGGGCACCTATGTTCGGTAAGTCTCTACTACTTGATAATAAAATGAATTATAGAAGATGAAAGGTTCTCTTTCACAACAAATGTAACAACCGAATATTTCTAAACATCATTAAGTTTCATAAGCAATTTATGAAAGAAACTGAGACAATAACTTCCTAGCATAATATTGATTTTCATAACAGCAACTTCAGTAACTTAGATTTATCAATAAATATTGACTTCATGGCAGAAAGAAATAAATACATAACTTAACAAAGTACATGGTTCTGATGCTAATTTATGTTGCCTCTGTGCCTTGCTGCTGTCTTTCTGCTACCTGCTACCTAGATCAACCCTGCCACAAACAAGAAAATAACTACCCAAAACTACTGTCCTCCCTGCCAACTAGGAAAACTACATAGCTCCAGGATATCTACGGATATCCTGGCCCCCATGCCCAAACCTCCAGCAACTCGGTGCCTCAACTGATCAAAAGCCATAGTCAGAAACTTTGTGCTCACAGCAAGTCCAAAAGTCCTCTAGAATCCATCCTCCATCCAATGTCCAATGCCCCTCACGTAAACCTCCCTTTCCCCCTTATCCCTCCTTCACCGACTCCTCCTTTTACTCCCTTACCTGCCCTCATCCCCGCCCCTTATCCCTCCATTAATGTTTTATCTTCTCGGGACTAACAGGCTCTCCCTTGTTTCATACTCAACCATTTTATAACATTTCTCATTGATTTCTTAAGATTTATTTCTCAGGTCATTAAATGTGATCTGTAGTTAAAGTGTTACTCAGTTAACCACAATTATTTTCTTTAATTAATTTTACTTTATAATCTCTAAACATTTATTCAACTAGGGTCATTACATACACCCACCCTTCAAGAAACTTCGTCCCAAAGTTAAGGTATCTGATGGTACAAAGGAAAAGAGCATGGTTCACACATTCACAACAAGTAACTGACATTATCAGTAAGTAAGTCAAGAAAGCTCATACATACTAGCGTATATGTACAAGAAATGCATGTGTAGCTAGTACATGCAAATCTCGTGCACGTACTAATAATCAAACTGTCATCCTTTAATAATTTAGGCATGCATTCAATCCAGTCAGCAAGACTAGTCTGTTATAAAAGATAACAATCAATTAATTGTGTGAGAAATCGTTTAATTACAATTGTTCGGTTCAATAATTTATTTTAAACAACTGTGGTTTAGTTACATAATAATTAATATTCATATATACACATTTCTCTTCATCCAATTCCACCACATGAAAGATCTCCATATTGTCTCAACTATTACTACTCATCCTTCCTCCCTAACCTACTTCCAACTCCATTCCTATCTGTCCTCTGCTAGACTATCTTGGAGCGTCAACTATATTGACCTAGCTCCAAATAGAACCCGTAAGTGGAAGTTTCGCTATCTCGACCAAGCTTCCCTAGCAAGAAACTGACAGTCATCATCACACGTCTTGGGGAGCGTGAACTAGCACCATTTTCCCATGACTTCAGGTTTCGGGGGATACACGGTGGGAAATGCCTCCACCCCTCCTAATCATATCTAGGGTCAACACCCTACAATGGAGGATACACGGTGGGAAATGCCTCCACCCCTCCTAACAGAACCAGGGTCAACACCCTACAATGGAACATACAGGGACACCGTGTTGTTGGAGGTTTTGTCATCGTTTATTCGGTTTTGGGTAGTGTTAGTACCAAAATCATGCACTATTCCACATATCATAGCAATGCATTCAAATCCATATAAATTTCACATACATTATTCATACCATAATGTTTCTTGGTTAGTGGTCCTGATATCCACTTTCATCATCATTATCACTTGGATATTTCATAGCCCATAACCTACAGGTTAGTCTACAACACAACTCATACATTTCTATGCATTATCATCATATAATTGCATAATATCATCATTTCAATTTGGTATCCCTGTACCGATACATCAACATCAAAGTTTTCCACATAGAATTAGATTTCATAATATCCCATAATTCAAACTCATCACTCATTCATGAGATTATCATTTGCCCAAAATAGACTGCATTGTATCCAACATCGTTCTAATAGTATTTAAACATTTAACAATTTCACTTTCTCACAATATGTCGCATCATATACATCATCATCAATAACATTTAAACATTCATAAAATTCACATTCACATAATAGATCGCATTACATGCATTATCATTGATAACATTTAAACATTCATAAAAGTTCATAAGTTTAAAGTTTAAGTGTATCACTTAACAGTTTCACTGTGACTAGGAAATAAAGTGTATAGGTCTCAAATAATCATGGTCGTCTACATCAAAAGGTGGTGTTACATACACCCCACCTTCGAGAAACATGTTCTCGAGGTGGTCAAAATAGTGAGGGATAGTCTCGCCGTAGTGTCTCGGCGTCCTCCCAAGTAGCAGATCCT
>JZKD02S2278408.1:1049211-1072582 GCA_000966675.3 Picea glauca
TCGCATATAACTCTTCATGCTTCTTCAATTTTCTTAACGCAGAAGATATCACTCCTCCATCCTGCATTAGCATGGCCCCCAATCCTTGTTTTGAGGCATCCGTGTAGACCATGAAGTCCTTTTCCATATCTGGCACTCATAGAATTAGCGCACTAGTTAGTAACCTCTTAAGCTCAGTGAATGTGCTATCACATTCTTCTGTCCACTCATACCTGACCCCCTTACATTGCAAAGTGGTGATGGGTTTCGCTATTTTTGAGAATCCTTCCACAAATCTCCGATAATAACCCGCTAGCACCATGAAGCTTCTCACCTCATGTGCATTTTTAGGCACTGGCCATTCCATAATGGCCTTTACCTTTTCTGGGTCCACCGAGATTCCTTCGTTGGAAATGATATGACCTAAATAGTGGATCTCTTTCTAGAAGAAGGAACACTTCGACAACTTCCCATACAATTTGTTCTCCCTAAGGCAAGACAACACTATTCGCAAGTGTTCCTCGTGTTCTCTTTCATTCCTAGAATAGATGAGAATGTCATCCAGAAAAACTTATATAAAATGGTCTAAGTACTTCCGGAATACGTCATTCATGAGGCTCATGAATACTGTTGGCGCATTGGTCAATCCGAAAGGTACTACAACAAACTTTTAATGTCCAAACTGAGTTCGAAAGGCAGTTTTTGGGATATCACCTTCCTTAATCCTTAACTGATGATATCCAGATCGCAAATCGATCTTTGAGAATACTGCTGCTCCTTTCATCTGATCGAAGAGGTCA
This sequence comes from Picea glauca, assembly GCA_000966675.3. Taxonomy (NCBI): domain Eukaryota; kingdom Viridiplantae; phylum Streptophyta; class Pinopsida; order Pinales; family Pinaceae; genus Picea; species Picea glauca. The sequence goes on from JZKD02S2278408.1 coordinate 1,049,991, forward strand.
TCTATTTGTGGAATTGGGTACCTATTTTTCACTGTAGCACGGTTCAAGTCCCTGTAGTCTATACACAGTTGTAAGGATCCATCCTTCTTCTTTACAAAAATTACCGGTGCGCCCCAAGGTGAAACACTGAGCCTTACTAGCCCTAAGTCTAGTAACTCCTTCAACTGCATTTGCAATTCACAAAGTTCCGACGCTGTCATTCGATACGGAGTCTTGGATATTAGTTCTGCACCAAGTTTTAGCTCAATAGTAAAATCAAGCTCCCTTTCAGGAGGTAACCCTGGTAACTCGTTCGGGAAAACCTCTTGAAATTCTGACAATACCAGATACTGATCTAATGAGGGTCCTTTCCTTTCACCCACTACTTCCACTACATATAGTCGACACCCTTGCCTCAAGCACCGCTTGACCTTCATAGTTGATATAAGACGTAATGACACTTTTCTCTGTACACCCTGGATCTTTATTGGTCTTCCTTCATCATCAATACAAAGAACCCTCTTTGTGAAACAATCTACCAAAGATCGATGAGCTGCTAACCAATCCATTCCAATGATTAGGTCATACACCCCAAGAGCAGTGACGTATACCTTCAACCTGGTAGTTCACACTCCTAGGTCTACCATACAATTTTCGACACTAGGTCCTACAACTTGGTTTTCTCCCGAAGCCATCTCGACTTGTTTAAAGTCATCGTGCTCGTAGGCTGCCAACCCACTCATTTTTAATGCAGATGGTGAAATGAAACTATCTGTCGTACCATAATCATACAAAATCTTAACATTAACATGATTTAGTATACCTGAGGATTCTACTACTGTGGATTGATGTTCGACCTGGCTGTTGTTAACCGCTGCATAAATCTGATGGTTGCTACTTGTTCTCCCCATTGGTGCCTTTCCTTCTCTATGCACGAACCTTGATTGTAACTCTGGGCAATCACGCTAGTAATGGGGTCCCCCGTACCCCCAACAGGTAACACCAGATTGAACCTATGCATTGTTATGTGTCTGTCTTTGAAATGAGTTCCTTCCCTTGGAACCCCTGCCCCTACTAGTTGTTCCCCAAGATGGTCGTGGACCTGTCTGCACCGTTGGCGATGAACGAGATGCTGCACTGGCTACCATTGAAATCTCTGCAGCTACTGTCCCTGGCACGACTCTGTTACCATAAGGTGGTGGCCTTGAGCCCCCTCCCCTAGGAAATGTCCTCGGGGTCTTTCCTACAAATCCAGAGCGATGCGGAAATGACGATCTTGTACCCCCTGTTAAGTTCATGTGTTCTTCTGCGTAACGCACATTTTCTACCACCTCCACTACTGAAGATGGTTTCCACATCCACACCATAGCTCTTATATTTGGGTTCAATCCATAAATGAAGCGTTCTGCCTATTGTTGGTCATTGTCCATATACGAAACATACTTGACCAGTTCCATAAACCTGATCTCGTATTCTTCTACATTCCTGTTTCCTTGTACTAAGGCATGAAATTCCCCTACCTGTTGCTCCTCGTAGTATGTTGGTAGATATTTTCTTCAGAACCTCTCCTCAAAAAGTTCCCAAGAGACTGTGTCTGGGGTAAGGTGTAGTTGTCTTTCCAAGTTGCCCCACCAGTTCAAGGCGCTATCTCTTAACTGGAAAATTGCGATCTTTGCCTTCGAGTTGGACGCATAGTCTCTTAAGGAAAAACACCTTGTCATGCCTTCCAACCATGCTTCCGCGCGTTCATTGGCACGACCTCCGACAAACTCGGGAATTTTGATCTTCTGCAATTCTCACGTGATGTCTTCAGGTGGAAATTCTCCCCTTGAGTTCCTTGATGCTTCTGGATTACCCATCCCAGATGGTGGGAGTTCCACTTCAGTCCCTTGCTGGTTGGCACCCCTTTAAAGTCTCGTTAATGGCTTCCAATGAGCGCAGTATGAGGGCTAGTTCGGGCGATGGTGGTGGTGGTGCTGGTGGTGTTGGTGGTGTTGATAGTGTTGGTGGTGTTGATGGTGTGGGTGGTGTCGGTGGTGCCCATGACGACGCTCCACTACCTCGACCCCTTCGAGTCCTAACCATCTTGTGTGACTTAACCTGCATCACCCCAAAGTTATCAAGGTGAGTTCCAGGACGTTTCAAATTGGTGCTACTTAAACTTGGAAACATGGTTGGGCGTAAGTTTTATTTACTTGTCTGGAAACAGACATTACTCCATTAGGGGAATTGGCTAGGTTTGGGTTAGGATTAAACATCTAAGCTTGGTTAACATCGAATTTTAAGGTAGATTAACCTTACACTCAATAAAATAATTAATTTAAAATTATTATTTCACTAATTTAACCCAAATTAATTTTACTTTAATTTTATACTAACTTAATCTTATTTATATATAAATTATTTATACTAAATTATTTAATTTATTTTAAATTATTTTTAACACTTTATATTATATATATAAAATAATTGAACGTATACCCAAGGGTTCGGGCACGCATGGTTTCCACGTGCTCGTCTGGATTTCTCAAGCTCCCTCGTATCTAACCCCCAAATTCTACACCTATCATCCTTTCGACTTTCTATGCGTCCTTCCTCTGTCCCACTTTCTCATCCACTGGGACTTTCCTCACATCAGTCTCCGTCCACCACAGATCTGCCTCTGCTCTGCTCAGAGGTTTCCAGAATCTCTCTGGCCATGGCTCACATCCTTGCCATTGTTCTGAGCACCTTGCTAGTGCTAGGTATTACTGTATATGCTCCAGTTCATTTTGCAGAAACATAGTATATTGATGCGGCCACTGACAAGATCCAGGACCTGGAGTCCAGTCTCCTTGAATTGTTGGGAACCAATCCCCTTGTCTGTACACTTTGTGGAGCTTTCCCTCACTATGGTAAGAGGTACGATTCAGTCCGCATATTGTGCACAGTCCCAGTACCTTCATGAAGAACGCAAGGTTATTTGAATTAAGAAATTGCATAAACCTTCCTTACGCTGTGGTAATGAATGGTGATTTCCTCTTTCAAAACAGAATGATTTTCTTGTAATTCCATCCCTGTACATATTTTGGGTATTTTGCTTTCAATTTATTTCATTTATATCAATAAATTTTTTGTCTTTGCATATGCATGTAGTTAGATGCATATACATTATCTTTTGTATTGCTTACGACCCTTTGCTCCTAACTGTAAAATTCCCCACTTAAATTTTGGGTTTCAGGGTTTCCTTATGCCCGATGCCGAGAGTTTGTGGTCCTCACGGACTCCCGATTACCGATTCTTTGATATGGCACTTTATGTGCTAGCCCTCCAGGCTAGACATCCCCCTCATATGACCGTCGTTCCATGTGACCCCAGCCCTATCCTACATCGGAGTTTCGATGTTCCACTTGTCGAACCTCACAAGTCCTTAGGACTCGCAATTCTCCGATCCCCGATATGCTCCTAGCGCCTTATCCCCTTGAGCTATGCTCGTGATCCACACAACCTCGCCTTGTGACCGCAGTCTTATCCCTTATCGGGATTTCGGATATTGCACTATCGATTTGCATGAATCTCGTGCCTACGGGATTCCCTATATCCCGATGCACCTCTTCAGACTTTAGCCCCTCCTAGCTATGTTCTGGGCCCATACGACCCTTTCCTATGTGACCACCGTCATACCCTATGTCGGGATTCGGGGTTTCGTGACTTCTGTTGTCATGAACCTCCGCCCTTGCAGTCTCCCAATTTCTGATCTACTGATGCGTTACTTGTGCGTCAGCCCTTCGGGATAAATTCTTGGTTCATATGACCATTGTACCACAAGGCCACATCTTTGTCCCTTATCGGGGTTTCAGATATCGCAATATCGAATTGCATGAATCCAGTGTCTACGAAATTCCCGATATCCCGATACCTGATGTGTCTCTTCCTTGTGCATTCGCCCCTTTTCGTCTAGGCCGAGGTCCATGTGACCTGTTCCTATATGACCATTGCCTTATGGCTCCCCATCGGGGTTTCGGTCCCCCTCGAGCAAGAATTCCATCAATTCAAAGTTTGCGATGCGTTTAGGCGTTTACCCTTGGTCAACGAATATAAATTTTTAGCACCCCTCTAATTTTTATTCAGCGGTTACAACTTTAACTTTTACGAGTTAAATGTTAATGAAATTGGGATTCGGGGTTTCCCGTAATGAAGAATCGATGTACATTGAATCACGAAACCCCGATCTCCGATTTCACGATATGTTTAGGTCTTAATCAAACCGTCATTAATTAATTCTTTTGATCAAGGGTTAAGAGTTAAGTTAATTGCCTCAGCTTTCATGGTTCGCAATTTCGTAGTGCATGGACACCTTGTCCACGAAACTCGTGATATCCCGATGCCCGATGCCACCTATCCACCGTTGACTCTTCCGTGGGCCCCATTGTCCCTTGGCTTATCAAGAAATCGCGTTTCGCGATTTCACAACTCTTGTTGCTATGTTTCTAGGACTCTCGATATCTGATGAAGCCCTCCTATGGAGCTTTCACTGATGGTGTTAGATGATTGTCGCGCGTCCTCGAAATGAACGGCTCAGATCTCGTCGGGGTTCCTTGCTTTTATCGAGAATTTTTCCGTCGGGAAATCGGCATTTGCACTGTCGTTATCCTCTGTCCTCACAGATCCCCGACTCCTGATGCCCGATGGTACTTGGCGTTGACCCCCGCTAGAGTTGACCTTTTGACACATGTCCACCCTCGGTGGGTTGGAGTTCGCGAGTTCGTGAATCCAAAACCTAAGAGTTCCAGGACTTGTGTTTTCCCGAACCCCGATCTGCAATCGTTTGGTGTGATGCGACACTTGTCCACCACTCTAACCTTGGTGGTCCCCGCTCTGTCCTTGTACCCATTGGGAAATTGCATTTTAGGATATTGTGATTCCCGTTGTCATGTGCACGGGACTTTCAATTCCTCGATCTCTGACTCTGCGGGATCTCCTAACACGTGTCCCTGTTGTTTGGACGACTCTGACCCTATCGGTAAATTGTGGATCGTGATTTCTTGATGCTACGATTCTACTCTCTTGAAATCCCCGATGGGAAAAATCCTGATTCCTCCCCAGAACACTGACACATGTCCTACCGAGATCAACATCTAGGATCCATTCTTGGGATTTCGAGAACCTCAAGGTCTTGATTCTTTGGCTTCACAAAACCCCGATGACTCTGATATCCTGATGACTCTTCCAGGACTCCTCCTCTATGCACTAAGAATTAAACCCCGTGCAACTTCTCGAGATCTAATGGCTGATGGGATTTGGCCTGAGATCTGATGGCTCAGATCCGTTCTCCTGCAGAATAGGAAGCTCTCCTTTGGGATAATGACTAGTTGGATGAAACTCTACGCGGTGTAAAAATTTCTCTCTTTGGCACGGTTAAAATTTATATGGGTCTATAGTTCCCGAGATTCTTCATTATTTTAAAATTTCACTGAGGCTAGTATAGGGAACTAGTTTATACTGTTCCTGCGCGATACGAGTCTTCTAAATTTCCCTTCTTTTTTTTATTGCGCATTGGCAGTTCCTCATTTTAGGTGAATTCGAGATGAAGTAGGCCTTTTCAAGGTCCTACAAATGTCCTTTTGCATTTTATTTAGTATAATTCATGTAGTTATTGGATCTTGTCAACTTCAAATCTTCGATAGGAACTTCCTTCGTCATTTTCATCGATTTCAGGTGTCTATCTTACCCGAAATGTCATTTACAGGTATTGCTCAATAAAATTAAATTATCAGCTCTCTTTTCATGCTTAATAGCTTTATTAGGCTGCTTTAATGTTGGCCATTTCATGGGAAGTGATCCTTCAAACTATCTGGTTTGTTTCCACTTAATTTAAAGGGCGTTCCTTTAAATATTCAAACTGAGACTGTATTACCCATTCATGATCCAGTTAAAGGGTATTGCCTAAAGCTGTTGCTTGTGATACATCTATGAGATCATTTTCTTGGATAATGAAGGGATACTGCCTGAGTATATTTTTGGATACTGTATCAGTCATATTAGGTCAAATTGAATGTGTTTTGTTTGTAGTTTAAGCCTGGCTGGAGTTAACACTCGGGGTTTTGGCCCTTAGGCCCAAATTTCGAACTAAGACGCTCTGATACCATATGTAACAACCGAATATTTCTAAACATCATTAAGTTTCACAAGCAATTTATGAAAGAAACTGAGACAATAACTTCCTAGCATAATATTGATTTTCATAACAACAACTTTAGTAACTTAGATTTATCAATAAATACTGACTTCATGGCAGAAAGAAATAAATACATAACTTAACAAAGTACCTGGTTCTGATGCTAATTTATGTTGCCTATGTGCCTTGCTGCCGTCTTTCTGCTACCTGCTACCTAGATCAACCCTGCCACAAACAGGAAAATAACTTCCCAAAACTACTGTCCTCCCTGCCAACTAGGAAAACTACCTAGCTCCAGGATATCTACGGATATCCTGGCCCCCGTCCCCAAACCTCCAGCAACTCTGTGCCTCAACTGATCAAAATCCACAGTCAGAAACTCTGTGCTCACAGCAAGTCCAAAAGTCCTGCAGAATCCATCCTCCATCCAATGTCCAATGCCCCTCACGTAAACCTCCCTTTCCCCCTTATCCCTCCTTCATCGACTCCTCCTTTTACTCCCTTACCTGCCCTTGTCCCCGCCCCTTATCCCTCCATTAATGTTTTATCTTCTCAGAACTAACAGACTCTCCCTTGTTGCATACTCAACCATTTTATAACATTTCTCATTGATTTCTTAAGATTTATTTCTCAGGTCATTAAATGTGATCTGTAGTTAAAGTGTTACTCAGTTAACCACAATTATTTTCTTTAATTAATTTTACTCTATAATCTCTAAACATTTATTCAACTAGGGTCGTTACAACAAATGGGTTTGTACCTAAGGCATAAAAAGTGACAGTTGTAGGACAATGCAAAAATGAATGATGGAATGGATACCTATCCTATATGATGGGTAGTGAAAATACTTGCCCATGGTGACGAATGACCAACATAATGTTGAAATATGCAAGAATCCCTGGTAAAAACTACAAAAACCAACTCAATCCACCTTTGTATTAGTCCATTAGGAAAAAAATGACTCAAAACTATAGAAAGTGCGTTAAAAATGTTATAAATAGTAACAAAACAAAAAATTGCTATGTCATTTTGAATTTTTTCCCAAATAGTGAAAATTGGACCAAAATACCTCCGAGATTCAACTGGTGATTGTGGGAGCGTCAGTAGACAAAATCAGAAACCACCTGGACCAGGTAATTCCTCTTCCCCTTCTCTTCATTTCCAATGGATTAAAATTCTAAATTAGGTTTCAAATTTTGAGTAATTTAGGGCATAAATTGTGTAATTCGGTGTACACGGGTTGTCTCTTATCGGGTCGTGTATGTGATGGGTTATATGCGACTGTGCAAACTACAGGGTGTGTATACCCAACCCTGTAAGCAACTGTAACTAAAGCAACTTGCGTACAAGCATGTAATCAATTATTTCTATGGTTGCTAACTCAAATTTTGAATTTTCTCTTGAAGGATCGTTCTTGAATGGAGGGAAAGAGAGAATGAGGAGGTCGATGCTACTGTGGAAAGAGATCCGAGGGCCCAAATGTCCTTGAAGAGATATGGATTATATAAATTTTGGGAACTCAAAGGGATGAGGGCCCAGGTGAGGTTTCTTGAGATGCTTGTGGGTTATTGGGACCTTGAGAATAAAAGCTTCAACCTCAATGGGAAACCATTAAGGATTGAAGTAGAGGATATCTACTTTTTTACTAGATTATCACATCAAGGAGAGGTTGTAAACCTCAAATCACAGGGAGCAGGGAGAGGAATGAAAATAGAGGAGTACATAGATGCCCAATGTGTATCAGGGACTCCAAAGGTCGGGAGTCAACTCCCCATTCGAGAGATAAACAATCTCATCCTAAAGATTGTTGTCCTTGTGTTGACCATGATCACAGGTTCAGATTCATTGCACCAGGCATTGAGGTCGCTCATGTTCTATGTGGTAGAGTTTTTGACACCCACAATGTATGAATGGTGTACCTCACTACTGGAAAATATGAAAAGCCAATTGACAGAGTGCAAACATGGGTGTAAGAGGAATTTTGGGTTTGCCTCTATCTTATGTAGTTTCTTCTTTAAGAGGCTTCTAGGATTGGGACCTAGAGTCAAGATTATTCTGAGAGGACCTCGCGATATAGTGATAGCACGATGGACCAAGGTAATGAGATGACAGGGGGGAGGTAGGATGACCACACCCTACAATGAGAATTTCTTCTACTGGTGGCAACAAAAGGTCATTTATCTGGATGACTATCCCAATGTAGGGATAAAATTCATAGGGGATCCGGACATGCCACTCCCACCAGGGACCGCCTACCGGGACATAGGTATGTCAAATATTTTTAAATATTTCATTTTTTTGTATTTTTGTATAGTATAACAAAAATATTTTTAGATGATGCTTAAGTACTAACTAGACACTTGTGTAACATAGATGTGGGTCCACGATGGCTAGAAGGGATTCCTCGACATTGATGGAGGAACCGGGGAGACAAGGTGGTGAGAGGAGAAGCTAAGAGAGTCCTACAAAATGTGCAGGGAAACTTGTCTCATTTGAATCATAGGATTCCCATGGTTCAGGTAGAGGATATGTCGAAAGCCATGCAGCAGCAAGTGGTTGTTGTGCCCAGAGCTTGGGTATGACTCTTTTGACGTCTCGCAAATGCAATATGTTTTTAACATGACACACATCCGGCACCACAGGCGTAGATGTCATGGATATTGTAGTACCTATTGTATATGTGTAATGAGGGTATTAGCCCCAATTTTGTACTATAAGCACCATATTTTTTGAAATATATATAAAACATGGATCTTCGACTTTAATTATATTTTACAATGTGTACATTGATGAGATGGTTTCATTTACTTTAGTAATGTAACAAATTCCAATCTAAAATGAAACTAGCATAACCATTGGATACATGATTAGAACTCCTAGGAATGTGATAATAAGTAATAAAACCAAAATGTCATTTTAAAATACGTACTCATAGGAATCGTCAGAGTAAAGTAGGATCACACACCCGATCACTACCATTCAACAGACATACTACTAACTGGGAATCTAGGTGAACTTCTAAAGAGAGAATACCATGTGAGATAACATCATGAAAAAGTTCTATAATGGCGCTATATTCCACATTATTCATGGATCACCCTAGGAATATGCGACCCGAAGACACCAATAGACCCTCAGGTGAGTAAACCACCGAAGCGGCGGAATCCAAGTTCCTTGTATGATGACTGGATCCATCTGTGAATCCTAGGTAGACCAAAGACTCCATTGACATCTTCCAACCAAGGGAAAACTCGATAAGAAAGATGAAGATGAAAATAAAGGGAAAAGGTATAAACACTAAATTACATTATTATACAAAGAGTTCCACCCGATATTGGGGATCAGGCATAATATATTTTCAAGTAGAGCCCATTCCTGGGCTTATCCAACATATTCCCTTCATAATATTCTAACTCATAGGCTCCTTTTTCTAAGACATGTTGCATGATATAAGGATCGTGCCACACGGGTTTAAACTTTCCTGCCCCTAGTGGTTCTTTGGCTAGATCTTACAAGAGGACCAAGTCACCTTCAACGTACAATTCAAGACATAGAGACTTATCATACTGGACCTTGACACGTCTTTGGTTCACCTCGATAGTCGTAGAGGCATCTTGACACTGCTCGTCAAGACTGTCTAGGTGTACAAGGCATTGCTCGAGATCATAAGTGTCAGGTAGGAGCACGACTTCCAACTTAAGAGAAGGTATTTCATATTCAATAGGTAATATCGACTCTACACCATGTACTAACTAGAAAGGGGAAAATCTGGTGGATGTCTTGAACAAGGTTCGGTATCCCCAGAGTGTGGGATATAGCATAATGTGCTAGTCGAACTTACTCTAGTTGACAGTTTTTTTCAAAATCATCTTGAGAGACTTGTTGACAGTCTCTACTTGTCCATTTTTTTAGGGGTAATAAGGAGAAGAATGCCCATGTCTAAACCCCATCTTATATGTTATCTCTTCCATCATTTCATTATGAAAATGACTACGATGATCAGTGACAATCTCACTTGGGATACTAAACTAGGCGATAATTTGATTGAATATGAAGAAGGCGACAGTCTTCTCATCAGATTTAACTGTAGCCATGGCCTCGGTCCACTTAGTAAAGTAGTCGATGACCACAATAATGTACTGATTCCCCCAAGATGAATTTGGGTTACAATCCATGAAGTCCACCCCCCACTTCGTGAAAGGACTAACGGTAATGACTAGGTGAAGAGGGGATGGATGCGAGCGCATTTTCCAAGTGAACACCTGGTAGGGGTGACACTTATTAACCACTTCAATACAATCTCTAAAGATAGTAGGCAAAAAATAACAGACTCGAAAAATGTTTTGGGTTGTAGCAAGACTGTATAGGTGACCACCACAAGCCCCACTATGGCAGTCATTCAGGACTGACTTGGCTTCTCCATGAGTTAAAAAATTACACAAGATGTTATCTATTCCTCCTTCATACAAAGTGTCACCGGCGATAGTATAATTCTTAGCTTGGTATCTTATATGTCGTTGGTCATGTCGTGAGAGATGCTGAGGGAACTTCAAATTTTGGAGATAGAGAACAATGTCTCCATACCAGGGGTTGGATGATGAGACACAAAAAATGTGTTCATCTGCAAATGAATTAACATGGATAACATCCTCATCTAATCATGGAAAATCAGATATTAACATTGCGAAGACTAGCGATTTCATGGATTTCACAAAAGCAAAATTGAGATCAAACTCTTGTAAAATGACAATCCATTTATTATATTTTCCCCCAATGATACGTCTGGTAACGACTTATTGAAATGGATTGAAATCAACAAAAACGGTAGTCTTGCAATGTAATATATAATGATGCAAACGTTGGACTGCCTGAACGACAGCCAAAGCTATCTTTTCAACGTGAGAATAATTAAGTTCAAGACCAGCTAGGTTTCAACTAAGATAGTATATGACGTTCTCATGGAGCTCATCATCCTCCTGAACCAAAACCATACCAATCTACTCCTCATACATGGAAATATAAAGCAGGTAATCCCTACTATAGTCAACAGAGTTTAGCAGAGGCATCGATACCAAGGATTTCTTCAAGGCATCGAAGGACTCTTGGGCTTCCTCATCCTAGGTAAAAGGGGTGTCCTTCTTCAAAAGACGCATGAAACCCTTAGTGATATTGGCATAATTTACTATAAACCGACGTAGAAAGTTATCTTTCCCCTATAAACCCTAAAGTTTTCTAATAGTGCATGGGGGAGGAAATCAAAGTATTTCCTCAACCTTTAATGGATCTACCATGATCCCAGCCTCAGAAACTAGAAATCCCAAAATCCAACTAGACCTAACGCAAAAGATTCATTTGTGAGGGTTCAATCAGATTCTATAGTAACGACTTTTTTCAAAAACAAGTCGAAGGTGTATAGAGTGATCCGCTCTCTTATGAGAGTGAGAAGCAAGATCATCAAGGTAAGCTTCGACTATATGCTTAATATCGTGAAAAGTGAAGGTCACGACACGTTGAAAGGTTTCTCCGACATTTTTAAGGCTGAAAGGGATTTTTCGGTATGCAAAAGTACTCCAAGGACAAATAAATGTCGTCTTGTGTTCATCTTCAGGTTTAATTTGAATTTGGTTATACCCTGAAAATTCGTCCATAAAAGAAAATACTTCAGTTCCTGCACACTCGTCGAGAATATGATCGATGAAAGGTGTCAGGAAGTTGTCTTTAAGACAGTCCTTGTTCAGGTCACTTTTATCCATACATACACAGATAGTTCCTTACTTCTTATTCATGGGAATGGGGTTGGATACCCATTTAGTCAAGGGAACTGCATGGATGACGCCAACATTAAGTAGCTTCTCCACAACTCTAAGATGCTTTTGAACAGGTTTAGCATCCGGATAAGTTATAATATCATGCTAGAAAATACGAGGATCAATTTCTGGCATCTCTTCATATGACCAAGCAAATACATCTCAGAATTCCTTGAAGAGTTCAGTGTAGATCAGGATTTCCTATGGAGAACAATCTGCATCGATATGTATGTTTTCAATATTGCCAGTGGTACGAGAGATATTTATCGTGACAGTGGGATAAATACTCAACATATTTCCTTCAGAATAAATGTCATGCGTATCAAGTGGAACTACGACATGACCAACTAGCTCACTCAATATAGATCGAAAGTCATCTTGTTCGATTCTTCCAAGATCTAGGAGAAAATAAGTACGGTGATGCATATCGTCCCAAGGTTTGTCAAAACCATTCATGGCTTCGATGATGGCTTCTTCCAAAGGCAAAGTCTCATCGAGGCAGTCATGTGAACAAGACAATGAAGTGGCCCACACGGGCCTAAGAACATGATCCTCCTCATCTGTCTGTGAGGTAACAAGATCGGGATTGGAGGAAGATTCAACAATAGCTTGATACGAAATCTTCGTTGTTGATAGCGGCATGGCCATTCTATCATGCAAATTACCTTCACAAGATGAAGTCGGGGAAGGTCGGGTCCATGGATCACTAAAATAGGAAGTGCGGAAAGGAATCGACCTCCCTATCAAAACGGGCCTATTGGTCATGAGGTAAACATGTTGACTCGGTGCCGTGAAGTCGAAAGTACTCATAAGGGAAGAATACATTTCAACACCGATATTCTTAGTTTCTTGCTAAGAATTTTTTATCACAGAGATCGACGGTACAACAGATGCATTGGGACTAGAGTACGCAAAGGATAACTGGTCGATTGTCGTGATCTTCCCTTCATGAGGAAAACAAAGAGTACGAAAGATGAACAATACAACGACGACCATAGCATAGGTCCAATTGCATCCTAGTAATAAGTTATAATCAAGAGGCACATCAACTACCTCGACCTCCACCTCTACCGGATTACCACTTAACTGGACCGGAAAGGAAGGAAGAATACTGTGAGGGCGGAAGGAATGAAAATCAAAAGCATTCAATATGTTCGATGAATTATAAAGAGTTAGAGAAATGAGAGCTTTCCAACAGATTAGAGACATCACACATGTAGCAATGCCTTCATAAAAAACCGCATGTTTTATGGTATACTTTGATTACTCCACGTGGATTTGGAATGCCACATGGTAAGGCAAGCAAGGTTTCACATATATGATGTCAAACTTGATAACATTTGAGCCACTAGGTTCTAGAGATTCTAACACAGATAGTAAGGCATTCCTTTGTGAAGGAAACATCTAGAGTTCCTCCAAATCCGTCATCACACAAGGGGTTTGACCCAGGTCCTCAAAAATAGAGTACTTCTGGGTGGCTCTAGCATTTGGATTATGGGTAGAGTGCTTGACTACTCCTTTCAATATAGGAGGTGGTCACTCTAGTTTTGCAATCTATAAATTCATGTCTGGAGGAGGAGGATATTCTACACCCAAAATAGTTTGTGAAGAGCTATAATCTTGAGATCGAGTGGCTACATTAACTTTCGCATCGACCATATTGATACACAAATGGTCATCATCTGCAGTGATGGGTTTTGACTCCCACCAGCCGCATTTATGGTATTTGAGGAGCTCGAGGCCATGTGTTGGTTATGTGGGAAAAGATTCGTCAGCACAATGGGTGGTAGAGATAACAACCTCACAACTTCCACAAGTTTGGGGAATAAATGGGTAAGATGATCGTCTGTACAAATCTTACAGTGAAACTTCACCTTATATCCTTCTCATTTTCCCTCTCCAGCATTATTATTCGTCTTCTCATTATTACCATTGTACTTGCGTTTATTATTATTTTTTCCACCCTTACAATTATTATGTCCTTTCTTCTTATTCCTGCCTGGTTGGTGGTTACCATTTGGGTCGACCGACGATTGCATGGAATGTACATCCATCGACTAAGTGGGATTGGAAGACATAGACGAAGATGGCCCTCCTGCAGAGTAGTTTAGAGACAACTCTTTAAAATGGCTTGTCACTGAGTCTTAATCTTTACATTGGCAGAACCTACAATGTCATCGTCATGAGGTCCGAGATTTTTTCTAGGGTCATAATTTGACTGTGGTGCATCTGGAAGAATGTGGTATAACATCTGATACTGAGTGCATATGAGATCTAACTATTGGGATTTAAAGATCTATTCTTCCTCAGTGGTAACCCCAGATATAGAAACATCATTTGATATAGGAGGGTACAAATACTTGAGGAACAATTCTAAAATAAATTTCAGGGGTATGGAGGTCTTAATCAACCTCTTCCATCTATGCCACTCCTGGATATGATCTGAGATATGAGTGGTGATGTCATAGCATAAAGTCGACAGAAGTTCTAGGCCAACATCATAACGAACCGACAATTTGAAGTGGTTAAGGAAGACCAACACCAACTGATTAAAGGTCCCATATGCCCCCTAGGTAGCTCGATATACCATTTTGCAGTGACCCCAATGAGGGTGCATTGAAATAATATTAATCAAATAGAATTATCATTAAGGGAATTCGAGGAGCACCATAGGTGAAAGGTAGTAACTTGATCACCAGGATCCTCACCATTATTACCTTTGAACTTTGGGATGTTCGAAGGAATCTTGGTGGGGATGGGGGGCCATGTAGGATCATGAATCCTAGGCTTTATCATCAACTTAGAAAATTATGCTATATTAAGCATGGCCAAAAAAGGGAGACGAGGTTAAGGCATCTGGCCCCAAGCTCCCTAGAAAGATTGGGTTTGAGGACTACAACCCATTGAGGGTTATGGTAAGCACCATGGCCCTGTCCGGGATTATAAGGCCCTCCTCTGAGCTTATTCATAAAAGGTTGGTTGGGCATCATTCTAGCAGGAATGTTCTAATGGGGGTTATAAAACATTCCCCCCAACAGGATTGGATCTAGGTTGGGGGTTTCCCAAATCGTGAAACTGACCTCCTCCAGGTGTGAATCTGGAGGATAGAGGTGGATTCTTCATGCCAAATGTATAGGTAGTAATTGAAACCGAGGAGGAAGGGGTGTAGGACGGAACATGAGAAAAATCTTGTCCGCTAGGTTGGTTGTTCCACCCAGAAGTGATATGATTAGACTCGAGGTTAAAAGAAGGAATGCCTCCCAGATTAGGAGTCATTTGAGGGATTTGAGAACCACCAAACGAAAAAGGAGTATAAGAAGGTGTAGTGCCCCTAAGCCCAATGCTAGCATTAGGGCCAACAGTTGGGATGGAGTTCGAAAACTGCAAAGTAAAGTTCGACATACCATAGGAAAAATGACTAGATGCCATAGCCATTGACTGAACATTATAGCCCGGTGAGTGACCAAGAAACCCAAAAGGGTTTGAGGAAGCATATTGAGCATTCACTATAGGGCGAGCCATAGTAATGATAGGTACCTCTGGCACTAAAACCATTGTTTTTTCAAGAGTTGAAGGGGTTCCATTAACTATAGTGGGTGTGGGAGTCAAAGGGCTCCCAACATTTTGAAGAATAGGTTTAGTACTCATCCTTGTAGAATCACAAGTCTAAACATTGGATGTGTGTGTACCATGCCTAATAACTCTACGCCTTTTAGAAGGAAAAGACTCGAAATCTAGTGGTAATTGTAACAAGCGACGAGACCGGTAGGGATGGTGGTCTGACTCCACGATGACTTAAGACTCTAAATAAAAAAAACAAATCCTAAGAACAACTAGTAATCAAAGATCACACCAAAATTCAAATGAGAAAAATGCACACAAACGAGGTAAAGTGGTTGAAAGTGGCCTCCCTCCCTAAAGAATCTATGTCTCACCCAAGAGGGGCCTGAGACTCCCTACTAAATATCGGAGGTAACAAAATCAATTATAAGGTCCCTTGTGGGCTTAACAACTAGTTGGTCAGATCCCCCCAGAGAGGTAATCCTCCATAAAGGTTGTGTGTTGTCTGACCCTTATTTGACCCAGGCTACTTGCAGAATAACCCTTTCAAGTAGCCTATGTGGAACCTAATTCAAACAACTAATAAACCATTGTATAAATGATGCACAGGTGAGCATTTGTAAGCTAGGTCCACCGTATGGGTAGGGTAGAAAAGCCCGAAACCTTGAAAGTACCATCTCTCACGGAGGTAAAGGCACTAGCAAGATCCCCAGATACAAATAGATCCCGAAAAATATATCTGACGCTAAGAAGGTATCAGGGGGATATCCCTTCAACCAACTTCGTGCAACCTCATGATTAACTTTGTTGTGAGAGGAGCCTCCTGATATTACCAATTATACAATGGATTTCTCCACTCCCTTCATCAAACACATATGTTGATTTAATTGCATTGGAGATGTTTACTCACAAAATCCTATTCCATGGAACTAAATCCTAAGCCAGTTTGTGCAGTCTAGAAAATAAAATCGTGACCAATAAATTTTAAATTATAGCATTAATTTTAGTGGTCGTGATTACTCAAAAAGGTATGGTAGTGAAATTCATGATGTTATGACTCTGCAAGAAAAATAAATATGAAAATAGTGCAAATTCCTAACTTCAACTTTCAATGAATGATATGCTTCTAAAAACAAATACAAATTTTGATTTCAACTCTGCAATTCTAAAGTAAAAATGTAATCTTTCATTACATGCACTAAGATAATGACAAGGACTCAAAAGACCAAAATGCCAAGCAATGCAAAATGTCTAATATTTTTGTATTTTCAATATAATAAAAATGAAAATGCATGGACTAAAAAGAAACTTGATATATAAAATCCATTCTGTATAGAAAGAGATAACTCAATCATGATACCAAGCAACAAAACACCCAACCCATTGTACAAGGACAATCAAAATGAAAAAATGATGAGAAACACTCCGCACAAAAATTCAACAAAAGACAGGTTTCTTGTCATCCCACAGGCACTACAAAGACCTAAGAAGACTCAACTGTAGTGTCCCCAAGGCCAAGTCCCGATGTAAACCATGATCTGAAAGAGATTGTAAATTTGTGTTATAGGATGGTGAGCCGAGTTTTGTATAAGCCAGTAGGCTTATGTGTTTGATTAGGCCAGAGAGCCTAAGGATTGAAGGCCAAGGGCTTGGATTTTGTATCTGTATATATATGCAACACATCAATAAAATATAAACACCGCCAGGTGTAGACCGACCACAATGAATGAGTGATGGGGGACTGAGCATCCACAGACTTGGCAAGGAACTAGGGGTTGGAAGGTGGGAAAGGGGCTGAGTGATGAGCCTAGGGGCTAAGCCTAGGAGCTTAAGCCTAGGAAATAATATTTTAATATTATTCTAAAAAGAGACATGTGCATTTTCGTTTATCCTAAGTTCCTGGCAAGGGAAGGAACGTGCAAGGGGGATGTACACTGTGGTACGCATGCAGTTCCCAGGGTGATAAGTGTCAACCCTGGTGCATGCAAATAAAATAGAGGAAGTAAGTCGTGAGGGGGATCTTCTCCTCCATTCGGACCCGAACCTCTGAGCATGAAACCAGTACGACCTCTGCCAGAATACCCTGGTTCATATCTGAAGTTGTAAAGCCTGTGTTGGTGCTACAAAAAAATACGGGTACGCCCTCTGTTCTTGGAGCTGAGAAGATTGTGTCCGTCTGAAAAGTGAGTTGACTCTTTACCCATTCAAACCATGGAATCTGTGTAATTTCCTACGTGGATTTTTGTCACGCATTCCAAAACCATCACCTTGAGATCATCCTATGATTTTTGAATTGGTTTGGGGAAGCCTGTGTCTATTTTTCCCGTGGGTTGTTGTGACCACGCAGTATTGGACTGTGTGAGGCTTGTTGACCTGTGAGTGACTCCTCCAGGTGAGAGAGTGCACAGAGGAAGGAGAGAACTCCTGGAAGGAACCCTGTAGCTTCCATAGAGCCCGGAGACTTCTGGTCTGGTCTGTTCCTGTAACCCAAGTTAAGGGATACTGGCATCCGAAGGACTGTACAGGTGATAGAGAAGGTGCACTCTCCTAGGGAGGAACATGCATGTGGGGAATGAGGGTTTGTGGGCAGTGAGCGTGGGAGATTCCTGGGAGAGAATTCCTTCCTGGTGGTTGTGTGTGGCTGAATTCCCTGTAACCTCATCCTAGCCTAGGATCCTTGCCTTCGGGTGGATCTCGGTCCCAGCTCGAGGGTGACCCATTGTTGAGCTGATGAACAATGTGGTCTATGGCTAGGAGGTTCGTGGGAGGCCTGCACTTGGTTGGTGATTTCTACAGCTGTTAAAAGATAAGTATTCTGAATTATGCTTTGATCATGTTTTTCATGACTGAGTTGTTTATGTATCATGTTTCTACTGTGTAAATGAATTACTGTTTAATGCTATGGATTGTTTAATTGTAAGCAGTAACTTATATATTTTACTCTGAAAATTAACTGTGTTAATTGTTTAAATGCATGTGCTTATAATGTTTGTACGAATTATGTATAAAATTCATGTATAGAATGGTCACTGAGAGGTTTGAAAACCCTGGGTAGTGTAAAGGTACACTACATCAATAAACATCAAATCCCACCCAACAACCACCAGACCTAGAAAACAAGAAATGAAAGCTGGTGTACACGGTTGTTTAGGAAAACCGAGCATATGTATGAATCTTGCAGAAGGACATCCCTCATATATACGTGATTGTCAAAGAAAAAAGAGCGTATGTGTTTAAAAAAACAAGGCCAGGCAAGGGAGAAGGATGAAAACTCAGACCCAGAGTGAACAGAGGCTGTCAAGCAATGATATGACAGGAAATGCGATAGAAACGAGAGAAATATAAGGAGAAAAGTACTCCAAACCCTAAAAAGAAGATTCACTCCCCAGTATGGTCACCAATTCTGTTATGAAGAAAATCTCTCTATGGCTAGGGTAAACCACAACAGATGGAAATGGTTGTAGAAATCAACTCTCTTCTCAAGTATGCTATGAAAACAAATATGCTAGGAAAACAAGATAAAAGGCCTACCTCATCCAGACGTTTGATGAAGTCTAGTGTTGAGCACTTGAGCCAAAGAAATATACCTGCAACTAGTCCTCAACAACCAAGAAAAGAAAGAATATGGTGATAATAAATAATGTTAGCACATTCAATAACATAATCCATTAATACGCATAACAAATATGCCCATGGAATAATAATTCAAACATTTGCAAGATATCATTGGACGAGAAAAGAGTATTTCTATTAATATATGATCAGCATAAGTGAAAATGTTACATACTTCCATTTTGGTACGGTTCGGAACCGAGAAACTAAGTTCCTTCCAGTTGGGCCTCCACCACTTCAATCCTCCACCAAAGGAAAGCTCATAAAAGAGAAATAATGAGGTTCTCAATCAATAAGGGAAGATATTGGGGGATGAACACTGTGTTCAGACTTAAAGGACAAAGGGATGCAGACTCAATATCAAGTAAATAATTTCTCTAGAGTAAATTTTCTCTCAATGTTGATTTTTTTCTCCTCTTTCCATAGATCGGAATTGTCCCATTTATAGCCTTCAAAATGGAGCTAAAGGGATGAGTTGGAACATTTCCAGTATCTGGAAGGAAAATGATCATAGATGTCTTGTCATGACATGGAAACGCGACATTAATTTTCATTTTCTAGCACAAATCTCGATGTACGTGGGTTGTAGTGGTGCAACCTGTGTATACACATGTTGTATGGTAGGAAATATGCATACATGTGGAAAAATATGTATTTTTATCTCTATAATTTACAAACGGGGATGATAAGTCTGCATAGGAAAATGGAAAAATTCCTTCTGTGCAATATTGTATAGAGTGAGGCAAATCTTTCCATAACAAAGATAGATGCAGATTCTCTATAGAAATGGTAAAAAATTCCGATGGAAAAAAGATCACCTTTTCAGTCCTTCAATCCCCTCCTCATGTCAAATATTGGTGGGAAGGTTTCTAGGAGAGGCACATCATGCATGAATATATTTCATTCAGTAGACAATCAACCTGGGTATCTTCTATGGATTCCCCCAAGGATGAGTTCTACCCTGTTGGAATCTGTGATGACTAGTATATGAGACAAAAGACACTACATCAGAGGAGAGACCAGATAGTGTCGGATTACACCAACATATTTCATACCTTGAACTAAAATTTGTGTATCAAATAATCCAAGAGGAACCTAGTTTTGAAGTACCATATTCATCTACACAAGTACATACAAACATGTATTGACTTCTTCAAAATATCCTCATTGGGAGTCGCCTAGCAATGTGTTGTCAAAATAAAGAAGAAATTTAAGAAATGAAGTAATAAATAGTTCATGTTTGCAAAAATGCCACAAAATAAGTATGGAAAACACAACCCTAACTCATAGAACAAAGGATAAATCAAGGAAATCCAATATCATGAAAACCAATCTAAGCCATAGACAAATAAGGGTGATGGGATGTCAAAGAATGGCACCGAAAAGTGGTGTGAGTTCCATACCTATAATATTAGAACATACCTCATATTTAGATCATACCTCAGACTTTGATTTAGAGCATAATAAAGGTAAATGGATCATCGATGTAGACCCCAATACTACCATTAGGTCCATAAAACCTAACACTAGTGCATCTGGGTCAAATTACGACGATGCGTTAGACGTAATTTCCACTTTATATTGTCGGAAGAACGAAAAACATCGGACCCCCTCAAACGTCGTTTCACAGGACATCGGATTTCCGACGATAGAGTGTTCATCTATATTGCGACGTTCTAGGATGCCACGTGTCACCATGAATTCGATTGTTCGACCCCCATATAGACGTCGTAAGACTGACGTCTAGGTCGTGGCAAGACCGACGTCTTGGACGTGGCAAGAGAGACGTTTCAAAGGTGGCAAGAGAGACTTCCTAAAGGTGGGAAGAGAGATGTTTTAAACATGGCAAGAGCGATGTTTCAAAGGTGGAAAGAGAGACGTCCTGAAGGTGGCAAGAGAGACATTTGAAACTTGGCAACAGCGACGTTTCAAAGGTGGCAAGAGAGACATTCTGAAGGTGGCAAAAGAGACATTTTGAAGGTGGCAAGAGAGATGTTCTAAACGTGGCAAGAGTGACGTTTCAAAGGTGGCAAGAGGGACATCCTTAAGGTGGCAAGAAAGACGTTTTGTATGTGGCAAGAGAGACATTTCAAAGGTGGAAAGAGCAACGTTGTGGAGGTGGCAAGACCGACGAGATGAGGTATCAACTCCGACGTGGTTGCTATGGGAGCGACACTCTTGGATGTGGCAAGAGAGACGTGAAGAGAGTCCAAGACGTTGCAATAGCGACGGTTTTGTAGGTATTTAAAAAAAAAATACAATATCAATATCAAGACCTATGAAGCAAACAAACAACTCCAGGCAAGGAACTAGTGACAGACTAGAGGGTCTGAAGATGTTTAATTGTTGATTTCTGCCTGGAGTACTTCTTCCTATAATTATGATCATACTCGTTGCTAATTTGAAGAGTGTGAGCCCCTTCATTAATATGTTTTCATACCTCTTCGAGCCATCATCGAAGATTAGTATGTCATCCACAAAGAGGGGGTTGAAACCATTTGGGATTTCCTGCTAACTTTATACCCAACAGGCTCAATCCTTGATTGTCATTTCTTAAATTTACTCCACCCATGGTCTAAATCTAATTAATACCAATGGGGGAATCAATAAATTTTCCTTTGTTGTTAACAAAATTTGAATTTCCCTGTCCTCCTCGGAATACTTGTGAGGAATCCAGCTGCAGAATTTCTCTATACAATAAAGACAAATGCAGGGCCCAACATCACCTTCAATTCCAAGATAGACTTTGGCATATATCCAAACAAGAAAGATACCATAAAATGATGGTAAATATGGGTGGAATTAAGTATCTCTATAGTCATGAATGGGAATTCTRAGTAAGGAGTACAAGCAGAAAAATACTGAAGCAAAAATGAGAAGCTATAAGACACCCTCATCACCAAACAACAATAGAGTTATCATAATTTAGCACGTTCACAAAAATTGGGTAGCTCAAAGTAATAAATTATCTCTACCCATCAAAACCTCACACTTGGGCCACAACATAAAGAGCTAATAATTTCCCATAAATATTGCATCATGAAAAAATGAGTAATAATACTTCAAGCATGGTTGCCACCTAGTCATGTAATGTAGGCAAGGTCTAAGAATTTTAGAGTAAGTTTACAACTTAGCCAATGCAGAGAACCAAAACATCCAATTATTTTCAGTGATGCATGTGTACAGAAGAACCAAGAAAGATATAATATAAAACAAACGATAAAATTCGAAGAATCCGATCTACAAATTTAGTTTGAATCATTTTGGTTATAATAATGAATGGTGTTGTTAGCACTCAATTTTTTCATCAAAATTTTAAAGCATCCTTAGTAAACTTGTGCTAAAAATGTCAATGGATTTCAATCATTTTCCTAGGTCATAAATTCTAAAATCCTCATTGAGTCTTGATGAGTTTTATTCATCATTTTTTTCTTCTAAACCCTATCATCTTCCTATAACCCGCATAATCAAAAAAA
>JZKD02S2278408.1:1118300-1130814 GCA_000966675.3 Picea glauca
ATATATATATATATATATATTATTGCACCTTTACTACATCGCCATAACAATCTTAAAATTGTGCATACTTAATGATTAAATTACTTCCTCAAAAGGAAATACCATTCCTTACAGTCTGGCCCAGCAGGCAATCGGTCTTTCCTATGGGCTTACCTTACTGCCATATCCATGACCCCTGCTTCTTGCAATTCATTCCTCAATAAACCAAGCAAAATGGTTTGATTCTCTATGTACATATATTAATATATATTCAAACATAATTCAACATTTCAAAGGGTTTTAATAGAGGTGCCACTATCCATGGCCGCATTCATACCCAATGCATTCTTGCATTGATTTCAAGTTCATCACACTTTCGTAACGGATCTGGGTCATGAGGTGTTGGGATTTAACCGATCCTCTCCTCATATGGTTTACTCGTTTTCATTCATTCTTACAACAGTATCCACGCTTCCTGTTATAGGCCGACCATGACCCCAAATTAGTACATATTAGACTTAGAAGTTTCGCATGAATGTGCTCACACATTATGCCTTCATTAATAACCGTGGTGCCAATACTCATGGCCACCCACATTTGATTTTATCTAACACCTATACCTCATGAGTAAAAATGTTGGAAGGTCCTCCTTCCTTAATGAGAAATCCATTGTCTGTCTTTCATGTAAATATGAATTTCCTGGAAGTAATTCCATGCAACGTGCTATCTATGAGCACTTTTTGTTTCTAGTCATTCCTTGATTGGTCCACGTGTTCATGAAATATCAGTTCATGAATTCTTTTGAGGGTTACAACTAGTGTTTACTACCAGAGGTTCATGCCTCCATTATTCAGGTCATCCTCCATGAATCATACCCTACTCGGGTATCCAAGGCATACAACTGTCGTTTTCAATTTTTCAGGTATAGCATGCAATAATAAATATTTCGGAAGGGGTTCTTACCAAATCCCTTCATACCCGGTGCCACATGGGCACGAATACCTTTATACCTAGTCTTGGCCGCTTGCACCCTTTCTCTGTCCTCTAACTTATCAGTAGTACTTTAGCGGGATTTCCATAGTCCCGTCAACAACCTTTCGACTGTAGCATTTGCATGGTCACCCTCTGCTTGAGGTTGTTGATTATTGGCAACTAGCTTCCTCAATAGTTCCAATATTATTCCTTTCTACACATGACATACACCATAGGCATATTAATCGTCATGAAATTTAAATGCAAATATCGTAGCGTTTAATTAATGAAAATATTTGCAGGCATGTCTAGCATATCTGTATGCACTTCATCACATTATCCTTAATGTTTTTCATGAGCATAACATAACAGTTCTCAATCATTTTCACAGTGTTACAACCATCATTATTATGGTTTCAAAGCATTTTTTTTCATCAATGTACTAACTTCCTCATTCCATAGAAACGTAATGCACAGCAAGGGAAGAATTGAGGGCTCTCCCCTTCTCCCAATTCTTTCTACATCGCCCAAGCTTTTCATCCCAGTCAAGTTATCTCTAAGGTCTCATTGCCTTTCCTTAATCATAGCTTCAACCAATTTGTATCGATTAAACATACTCATTTATTCAGTTAATCATACTCAGGGGTTTACCGACCTCTTACCAACCAAACTGGTTTCCACAACTGCTCCTTTTCTTAGCAGCCCTAGTTTAGGCCCATCCTAACGCTTAGGATACTTCAACATGATTTAGTAGCAAATATTTTTTCATAATGAGATAGGAACATGTGCATCCTACACACTTC
Source organism: Picea glauca (assembly GCA_000966675.3). Classification (NCBI taxonomy): domain Eukaryota; kingdom Viridiplantae; phylum Streptophyta; class Pinopsida; order Pinales; family Pinaceae; genus Picea; species Picea glauca. The sequence goes on from JZKD02S2278408.1 coordinate 1,120,055, forward strand.
CATTAGGTTATCAGAATGGTCAATATTCAGTTATTTGTCTTCTATTACTTACATGATTTTTTTTTTCCAAAATGTAATCCATGATTCTTATACATGGACAGGCCTTGCAGCTCCTTGTCCAACCTTCAACAATTATCAGGGTAGTGACTCTGTTCTTCTGACAGAGACCTTATACAGTTCCTTCACCAGGAACTCCTTCAGCATGCAACTTCCTTGTTGCAGATCCATCACCACCTGTGATGGCCTCAACCTTGAGTTATCTTTTTAGTGTTCTACCAAATATTCCTTTAAGGAATATAACATGCATCTCTGTTAACTTACATATATGATGTATTTAACCACTTTCATAATCCTAGGCCTTCATGTAGCTATCATAGTTATATTTCATAGCCTACATACATTTCCATTTTTAAAATTAGTCATCTCAGGATTGTTCACAGTCCTTCTCATTGTGATCTACAAGGGCATAACCATTTGCCTCTTATCCTGACAATAGAGCATCCTTGCTCATTTACTCTTTCATTTAATTGTACTGGATCTTTCTCGGGGATATGGAGTACATTCCCTTTAAGCTATCCTTCAAGACAAATCCTTCATGACTCTTCAGAACAAAGTCAACCATGCATCCATGATATTCATTTGATTTTGGAAAGTGTAAGTCTTGCCTCATGTTTCACTCATCAAGGCCATCATGTTGGGCCTTTAGTATATTTATACTTTTACATCATACATGTGCATTACTTGCACGTTAAATATACCATTCATACCTTACTGGTATGAGTATCAGGCTTCTTAATATGAATCTCCTCAGTGCATTGACCCATGCAGTATTCATCATATTATCTCAAGCCTTCTCCTCACATGACCACCGGTAGTGCCCATGATCTGAACTAAAAGGCACTTCGCATTTCGCGATTTTGGAATTTCCGTTGCAAGGAACTTTGTTTCCTTGATTCCTGAAATCCAAAAACCCAAAAGACCGAGGCTAGGGTTTTCTTGGCTCTGTCATCCACATGACCCTTCACTCAGAACCTGGGATCCATTCTCAGACACGCGTCAGGATCCCATATTTCAACGAATCCGTGGACATCGCTCTATCGTTTCCCAACTTCTATTATATGTGGGCCCGACAGGTCTGGATCCCACGGTCCAGATTTCTCTGCCAATCATCGGTCTTGATTAACTCGGTGATTTACCTAGTGCGACCTTGGGAAGTCTACGCTTCCATTTTCCCTGTAGACGAAACCTCGAAGTTCTAGATCAACGGCTCTCGTTGATTTCGATCTAACAGATATCACTCCTCCGGAGCTTATGAGTGATGAGAGGTTATCAACCTTTTCTTCCCCACTGATTAATTAGGTCTAACAGTCACCAATGAATCTCCAACTGACGGTTGTGATTATGTTGCGATTTCACATTTCACGATTTCAGGACTTCTATTATGGAAAACCTCGAATTCTTTGATCTCCATAATTGCAAAATTTTCTCTGGACGATCAATGGTCCAATTCACTCTTTGATCAACGGCTATGATCTTTTCACGAATTTCTCCTACTATATCTTCTGAGATTTTTAAGTTACTTACAGGGCTAATCTCATAGTCCTAACTCATATGGGTGTTACCCCCTCCTTATGGAAACGACCAACAATGGTCACTCTTTGGAATTAGAAACAATCTCAAAGGACTCCTCAAACAGGTTATCCTCAAGGTCGATTTTAACCATTATAGGTCAGGTAAATCTGACCCTACGTATTTTCGCCAGTCGTCTCAATCATGAGGAATTGTATGCTCAAGGTTTAATCTCTTAATAATACAGTGGTCATAACTTTCTAAGGATCCTACCCATCCTTACCATATTTCCCAAATCATGAAGGGGTTCTTCCTTTGGGTATTAATCCTTACCTAACCAGCCATCTTAATCACAAGAGACTCTACCTGCTTTAGTAGGCAGCCATCGTTACACTAAAATAGAACAACTCAGTTCATGTCCCTTGTCTAGATCGTGCAGCTTCATAGCACAATTTATTCTACCTCTATCATTCACACTCAAATATTATCCGTGATAATGATCAGTGCATCCCTACTCCTATAAGAGTAGTTGCCATTTTAACAGAAGGGTTATAGGAATTTCCAAGTTATAGTTTCATTCTACAGTCCTTCTCCTTAAAGAGAAATGCTGATAACAATATCTTCTAACACGGATCGTGCCTGAGCCCAAGTAGGCCAAGTGTTGTAACCATGCTCTGATACCACTTTGTAACATACCCGCTACCTAATTTAATTTTTCCGGTCCTCTGTCAGACTCGAACCCCTAAATAACCATGGAGACCCAGCATACGCTGTCTCTTTCTCTCTCCTACATGGCCTTCTGCACCTTGACCGCAGTCTTCCCTGATCTTAATTTCAGGTTATCAGGGTTTCGTCTTCCCGTTGTCAAGAGTTCTTGTACTCTGCAATCCCCGATCACCGATGAGCTCCGTTTTGGCCTTATCCCCTCCCTGGCTAGGCTCCTAGTCCACACGATTGTGTACACAAGACCGCAACCTTATATCTTTCCTTTCGTCGGGGTTTCTGGCTTTCTAATACCAAAGTGCATATGCACCTTGGATCCGAGATCCTCCGATTCCCGATGCGCTCCAACATTCGCTAGTCCCCTGGGCTAGTCTTTTGGGGTCGATACGACCTCCCTCTATATGACCACCACCTTAGCTCTCGTTGGTGTTTCAGGGTTTTCAATGCCAAAGTGCATATGTCCACGGGATTCCCGATTCCTTGAATCCCGACTCTCTGGTTTGTTGATAGCTGGCCCCTCACGGTGGCACTATCCTCCTTCCCTGATGTGCGGACAACTGGCCCCCCCACTCATTGGGGTTTCAGACTTCACGATGCCAAAATGAAGAGATTTCATGTCCACGAAATCCCCGATATGTCGATCCCTGACTTTCTTCGGATCTCCGACACGCGTCCTAAAGGGATGGACGGTCCAGGTTAAGCCTTGGACTTTGCCAAACGCCAACCCAAAAAGCACTTATCTGTGTGAGTCCCGATGGCCCAAACGTCGATGACTCTCGATGGTTGTCACCTATCCCGATGAGATGGATGACTCTGATTGTATCGGGGGTTTTCACTATGGATTTCCCCGACCTTTCGCTCACAGATCTCCCGATTTGCCGACTCTCTTCAGATCTTTGCCACGTGTCTCACCCTGATGGACGGTCCAGATCTAATATCGCTAATTCAAGACTTATAGCATCCTTATTCCCTTGACCTCAGGATCTCCGATATCCCGATGCCGAATATCCCAACTCTCTACGGATTTTTGACACCTGTCTCCCCAAACGGACGACTCAGATTTTACCGGAGTTTTCACTTTGGACTTCCCCGATATCCTATCCATGGGAATGTTGATATCCTAACTCCCGATAGTAAACCTCGATCTCCACCACGTATATCCTCAAACAGATGGTCCAGATCTTCCTAGCATTTCGAGACTTGAAGTGTTTCGATTTTCTTGTTCCCGAAAAATCATGATATGCCAATGGTCGGAATCTCGATGACAACCCTCGGGCAGTTCCTGTCCGATCTGACGGCTAACGGGTAATTGCACCAAGATCTAATGGTCTAGATACGTTATTCCTACGCACATTCCAGAGACTAAATTCCGATTATCTTAACCCTATCCAACGACCGACGTGATTTCTGAATGAGATCCAACGACTGTCGATCTCCCCCTTCTATAGGCTTAACTTCGTACACCCCGGACGTAGAAACCAACGGTCTAGGTCTCCTTCTCCGGCTGATCTAATGGCTTAGGTCCGTTCCCATCATGCATTTATTCCACTACTTCGTGGATGTGGAAAGATCAACGATCCAAATGTTCTCATGGACCTTGGGGAACCTACGATCCTAATTTCCTTACTATTCACGAGGATAGAGGGAAAAGGGGCAAGATGTGTAACGCTCTTACTACTTCCGTCAATCTGATGATCGTGAATGACCATGGGTCTTCCGAAAAATATCTCAGCCGTCAATTCGTTACTTACTCCTACATTGCTACTTCGGAATTTTAAGAGGGTCATTCCTCCTCATGCAGGGTTATTAAGACTTGCACGTTCAAGTCCTTTTTCTGGGTTCTTGGTGAACCTTTCTACGGAGGGAAAGTCTCTGTGACGAGATCTATTCCAGGGAATCCCTTGAGACGGGTAAGGGGAAACATCCTCCCGAGGATGGACTGGAAGTCTGACTTGATTCGACTCATGCATAATTAAATTCATTTATCAGCATAAGCCATGCGTGGTTTTTCTGTTATAAGCATATATCTAACATTATTTATCAAAACACTATACAGACATTCTTATGCTGTAATCATTCACAATTTCACAGTTCTATAAACATATATGCCAATATATGAATTTCAAGAAGCAATATGTAAAACACTTATCTGAAATAACACCAGAAGTGGGTGCAACTGTTGAGAGGGGTGCTCGTTTCCACCCAACCGTAGGCTCAACGACTCCCAATGGATTTACCACTAGCCACCCCTGAGCTGAGACCACGATGCTCTGAGACTGTGTCTCTCTATCTTCCAGTGACTAGGAGCGAAGGTTGCAATCCTTCCTCTCTGTTATCACTCACTCTGCGTAATTCTAGAGTTCCCCTCACGTCTCCCTCTTCCAATCGCTTCTGCCATACGCCTTATCCTCTCGCGAGGTTGTGTGTGGCATGATTACCCTCACGCTGATTATGCCTGACGACTCTATTGATAGGCGGTTCACCTTCCCATCCCTCATTAAGCCCTCAACCTACCAGCCTGCAAGGCATTAAATTCAGGGCTAGCGAGCTGCTTTTGGTTCTCCGGGCCAGTGGAGTCGAAATACGGTATTTAATTCTCGGTGGAAGTTAGCGCCACATTTCCAGGTGCCTTCCACCGCTATCATCGTCTCTTTTTATGTACATCCCCTCTCAGCAGTCCTGCAATATAAATTCATAATGTTATTACTTTCACCGACCTTCTTCATAATGTCCATTCACGTCATACATTCACATTGTCATCATGCTTTAGCATGGTAATTCCTATATTAGGATTAATTACAAATTTGGGGGAAACAGGGTGTTACACATGGGCTAATTTTCCATGGTTTTTCCGAAAAAAAGATTCGCTATTCTAAAAATGATTCGCCCAAATTCTATAGGATAAAATTATTTTTCCTTAAAAATTGCCAAAAATTTATACAAACTATATAGAATCCTTAGAAATTTGTATATTTTTACAAAAATATCGCCAAACATTTATACTTGGCATATGAAGGATTACTAAGATCCGCCAAGGTTTCTACATTTTAAAATAAATTTCCATCCTTAAAATCATCCTTGGTGCGAGGGTGCTTGGAATTATACATGCACAGAATATGCACGATCATTCGATTCATGATCTTGGTTTGGCCATCTGTTTAGGGGTGGAATGTCATGGATTTGGTGAGCTTGGTGTCCAGCAGTGACTAGAGGCTCAACCAGAATGTGCTAAGAAATCGACTATCCCGATCTGAGATAATGGTTTGTGGGATTCCAAAATGTACGCAGACTCGTTCAAAGAAGAGCTTGGCAGTGGCTTCTGCTGTGATGCTCTTCTTGCAAGTAACCAGAATCACCATCTCAGAAAATCAATCAACAACCACAAAAAAACAGTCATTTCCCCGCTTGGTGGATGGGAGGCCCAACATGTAGTCCATTGAGATGGATTCCCATGGCCTGTCAGGACAAGAAAGAGGGGTGTAAATGCCCTATTTCTTAGTGGTTGGTTTGGCAATAGCACAGAAATTGCAAGACTTGATATACTTGTTGACATCCTGTCGAAGTTTCGGCTAGTAGAAATGTTTTTGTGGCATTGCCACTGTCTTTTCAAAACTAAAGTGTCCTACCACATGGCTGTAGTGGGATTCCCAGATCAAATTCTCTTGCTCACTTGATGGAACACATATATGGCCCAGTCAGCATAACAACCCATCCTGAAGATTGAAATTATTGACAATTTCCTTTGCACCCAACATTTTATAGGTGGTGGAAAAGTCCAGGTCTGTCTCATAGATTTGGGGCCATCCAGAGGTCTCATGGCCGCATGAGTATAGTACTGTGGTGAGTGTCACGACTGGTGGTCTGCTGAGGCAATCAACGACGTGGTTGGTGCTTCCTATTTTATACTTGATGTTGAGGTGGAATTGCTACAAGTATGTGGACCACTTTTGATGGCAGTCATTCTGCAATTTTCCTTGTGTCTGCATGAACCACAGTGGCTTATGATTAGTGTGGATGACTATATCCCTCCCAAGAATGTAATGTCTCCACTGGCGACAGGCTTGTACAATGGATTACATTTCTTTGTCTTAATTAGGGTACTTACATACAACATCTGATAGTGTCACACTATGATAGGCCACGGGGTGGCTGTGCTATGTGAGAACGGCACCCACAACATAGTCTGAAGAATCAGTCTCAATATCAGAGGGATTCTACAGGTCTGGTAGTGAAAGTATTGGGGTTGAACACAAGAGCTGCTTCAAATCATCGAACGCTTGTTGTTTGGGTCGGCCTGATGCAAATTTTTCCTTACCACCACCCCTGGTTATTTGGCTGAGGTCCCATGCAATATGGGAGAATCCCAACACAAACCTGTGGTATAAATTGGAAAGGCCCAAGAAGCTCTGAAGCTCAGTGAGTGCGGTTGGGGCTAGCTAGTCACAAATGACTTGGATCTTGGCTTGATCCACATGTAGGCCATGTTGATCAATGATGTAGCCTAGGTAATGGATCCTGTCCATGCCGAAGGAGCATATTTCCAAGTTGGCATATAGCTTGTGCTGCCGCAGGGTATGCAGAACCTGCTGAATATGTTGCAAGTGTTCAGCCCAAGTCTTGTTGTAAATGAGAATGTCATACAGATACACCACTACAAAATTATTGGTGAATGGTCACAGGATATCATCCATCATCCTCATGAAAGTGGTTGGAGCATTTGTCAGACCAAAGGACATGACCAACCATTCAAAAAGGCCTTCCTTTGACTTGAAGGCAGTCTTCCATACATCAGTTTGTTCTATCAGGACCTGGTGGTAGCCAAACTTCAGATCAATCTTACTAAAGTATTTTCCCCCCATGAGTTGTTCAAGGAGGTCGTTGATTCGGGGAATCGGGTACCAATTTCTAACTGTGATTTTATTCATAGCCTGATAATCAATGCAAATTCACCAAGTTACATCTTTCTTTTGTACCGACATGATTAGGCTCCCGCAAGGTGATGAGTTGGGACAGAAGTGCCCATTGTGGAGCAATTTCTGGATCTGTCACTTGATCTCTTCATTCTCTAACAGAGAGTGACGATAGATTGGCCCATTGGGAAGTGGTGCGTCAAGGGTTAGATTGATGGGGTGCTTGACCTGGCAGTGTAGAGGTACCCCGATAGGTGAGGAGAAGATATCTTAGTATTATTCCATGACCTTAACTACTTGCTTCTGCTATGTGGAGAGGTTGGCCGCAGAGACCCTGGATGTGACTGTGATTTTTCTCTCATTCTGAGAGAAAATCATGAAGAATACAAACTTCCCCGTCTGAGAGATGACCTTCCTGCATTGCTTAGCAAAGATCAAGGAAATAACACTAGGTGGGATAGCCTCGGGTATCCTATACAATTTCATGTTCAAAGTAATAATAACACTACAAGGCCTAGACTCATATACAACATGACATTTCCATTAATAAGGTTGGCCCAAAAGAACATCACAAACTTCGAGGGGAGAAACATCAAACAATACATCATCTTTGAAGGGCTTGATGCCGTATGACAGTCGACACTATTGGTTGACATGGATATCGCTCCCTTGGTGGAGCCATCCAATGGTGTAGGGTTGTGGGTGCGTCGTTGTCAGTAGGGCCAACCGCTTGACATCCTATGCTGAGATGAGGTTCTTCTAGATACCACTATCAATGATGAAGTGCAGCGTGGTGCCTTTTACCCACATTTGTGAATGGAAGAGGTGCTCTCCTTCTTCTAGCTCGTCTGGTTCACCATGCTGGAGCTTGGTGGTAGCAATGGTGGCACTAGGTTCCGCGTTAATGATCTGTCTTCTCCTTTCTAGTTCTGACCCAGATTCATAACCCACATATGATTCATATTCTATCACTTTGACCACCAATTTCTTCTTTGAGCGGTAGTCAGCAGTGTTATGCCAAGGGATCTTATGGAAGTCACACGACTTCCTGGTATCTTTCTTTGTCTTTTTGGTGTCCTTCTTTTCTTACAGCTTGGACTAGTTGTCCTGATTTTGTCCATATTTTGTTTGTCCTTTGCTCTATGGATTGGGGCCACCCTTTCCTGGCTTTTTTTGTGAGGGGTTCCCCAACCCAAATTGCTGTGTCTTTTGTTTGAGCTTCTGCTCGATTTTGATGGCATATCGATAGGCCGCGCCTAAGGATGATATGTCCAAAAATTCCATTTCAGTATGGATGTATCTATGCAGAGCATTGTGATACTTGAGCACCAAATGTCACTCTGAATCTTTGATACCCACCTTGGTGCACAAGGTATGGAATATATTTGTGAAATTTGGCACTGCTTGGTCTCTTTCTTGCCGCAGTGTGGTCCATTTGGTATACAAGTCGTCATAACTTCCGACAGGGTAGTATTGTTTCTTAATAGCATCCCTGAAGGATTCCTAGGTGGCCGTGATTGTAAATAATGAGGGTTCCTTTGTTTCCTTTTGCTCACAGAAATTTTCCCACCAATCTTTGACATGGGGAACGGCTTTGAGGAGCACAAAAGTAATCTTTTCTCTATTCGAAAAGTTATGGATAGAAAAATACCCTTCTAGTAGATTCAACCACTTGTCTACAACATCTGCATCTATCTGACCTTGAAATATAGGAATATCAAAGTTTATTTGTACCTTGAAGGGGGCGGTGCCTCCGCTCGAAGAAGATGTGTCGCTTGTTGGTAGTCATCGAAGGATTTGCACGAAATTATCCATCATCTCATTCCTCTGTTGCGCGATGGCTTCCTCAATCAATAGTTTGAAAGGATCTCCTTTTCCTTCATCTTTCTTTTCTCCTTCCATGAGAGCTCGCTTGGGTGTGCAAGAGCTTTTGTCCTCAAGAGAAACAAGCTTGAGTCCTAACTCTTTGTACTTCGACCTCGTTGGGGACATGCATTAAGATGACAAGAAGAAGGCCACTATGATACCACTGATCCAGATTTTATGAGAAGAATGAAATGACTACAGATTATTACCAGATGCTTAACACAGAATAATAGAGATACAGTAAAACTGGTTTTCTATTCAATAAGGAAATAAGATGAAACTTTAAAATGCAGCAGAAAACAAGCTTGCTGGAATGGTGGTGGCTTATCTCTGACAAGAGCTATGAAAACTGTGCTCACTCGCAAGAAGATGATTACAATAAGGCTCTTAAGGAATTTTTACAATAAACAGGATTTTCAAAAACCCTAAACATCCAAAGACCTAACCCTAGGAGATGAAGCGCCAAAAGTCATGTGGGCCCCGTTTGGGTAAGTTAGTACATCAATTCCCGGGGTCGTAACTTTTGCATATAATCTCCATTTTATGCATATGATAGCCCATTGGAAAGATCTATCTGAGGACTACAACATTTGTACAAAATTTCATGATGAAATTTTGCAACCACAACATACACCAAAAAATATCGTTTAGGGCCTCAAAACGGCTTTGGGAGTTCAGGACCCAAAAAACTGCTAAAAATAGTAAATTATCAAAGTTGTGAGAAAGATGTTTTGAGCCAGCTGGAAAAGGTGGGTGGCCACCAATATCCACCTGGATCAGATGGTAACTATGCACTGCTAATTCAATCATTCCATTGTCTTGGTGCCTGATGTCCCCTTGCCCAATTGTCCAATCTATAGATTCTCCCTTCCATAGAATGAGAGTCTTCCCTATGTTCAACATAGCCCTATTGACCATGGTCCCTTTCAGGTGCACTTGGGGTTACAGCCATTATACCCCATTTATATATATGTTCCTGTTGCATCTTCTCCCCCAAAGTCCTCCCACAGTCAAACCAAGGAAGAACATACAACCATATTTGTTGAATGGATTCATTCCCTTGAACAACAGATTCGTGAAATCTTTCAACAAGATAATTCTGAGTACAAATAGTACAATTAATTTATCAAGGAAAGCATCTTACCAAGGTTCAGATTCATCCAAAGTTTTTTCATATCTCTAGGGAACTTGATGTAATGGGGACCATTGCTTCCTAATGGGGGAGGAATGATCATTTTCGATATCGTTGGCCATCCACCTTTTCCACTTAATCAAGGTTTTCAATTTGATGGTTTTGAAAAACCATGATATTCACCCTTTTGATGGGGAGTGTAATATAATTCCATATCCATTTTTTAATTGTACTCATCATGTAATTATTTCCTAGTGGTTTATGTACATGCCTACATCGTTAATGTAGAAAATCCCATTAGAACTTCATAGTTAAGCACGCTTGGTCTAGAGTAGTACTGGGATGTGTGACCTCCCGAGAATTCCTAGTGTTCTACATGCCTATGAAATTTTGTAAAATTAGACAAATTTATCCAACATGCATCATGGCAATTATTATCCTCTCACTCTCTGTTGTAGGAAAATCTGCCTGCGGACAAGTAGATCGACCTCTAAGGCTTGACCTTAACCCTAGACAGAAAAGTGCTTATCATGGACACTGAATTTCTTTCGAATCTATCT
>JZKD02S2278408.1:1136505-1152846 GCA_000966675.3 Picea glauca
TTCTCCTCTTCCAAATCAGATGTTTGAGGTGTTTCAAGTGTCCTTCTCATGTCGTTATGGGAACGACATAGGCATCATGGCAACATGCTTTCTTGCGACACTTGTGAGCAACACATGACACTTGCAACCTTGTGAGCAAAATGCGACACTTGCAACCTTTGTAATGACGACACTTGCGACACTATCAAAGTGAGTAATTTTGATGTGTAACACTCTCTCATATATAACCAAGGTGAAATAGGTCCTTTGAGTAGGCAATGGAGTGTGATGTAATTATTATTACTAATGAGCATAGCCAATATTTATTTCACTTCATAGATAATATACCATCATTTTATCCAATTTGTTTTCTACAGTATCATGTTATTCATTAGTGGAAGTTGGGTTTCATTGTATTTATCTGTTCTCTTCTATAGTTTTGTTTTTATCTCATTTTTTTTTAACATAATTTGAATCACTATCTCTCCACCTCCCTCCCTTTCCCTCCCTCGATCCCTCCCTTAGTCCCCCCCCATCTCTCCTTCTCTATCTCTACCTCCATCTCTCTCTCTCTCTCTCTCTCTACCCCCCTCTAACACTCTCTATGTCCTTCTTTCTATTGGAATTATTTTCATTGATTTCAAAGGATTAGTGATTTCATTAATGTCATATTACGATATTACAATATACATATTTTTTTAAGATTGATTTTTATATATAGCTCTACAATTATATTTAAAAGGGGGTGCATGTGAAAAACTAAAAAGTGAAATGGTGGCTTCAAACCCATGTGTTTGGGGTATTTTCCCATGGTATTGGGAATCAATTATTTAATTAGTAGACAGATCCCTTCATGGAGGGTTATGAAAAATTATAAAAATATAAATCATTGAGAGAAAGTGAGTGTGTGAAAAATGGATGAGAGAATATTGAATTGTGAAATCAATTTAGGTCATCTTGGTATTTTAACGATAATTGTTTTTCTAGGACGTTTCAGACCCTCATATTTTCAAAATATAGAGGAGAGATATTGGTGTACATGTGTTAAAAATATAAGATGTTTTTTTTATAAAATTTTAGAGATATTCCCTATGCACATTAGGGTTCTTGAATTCTCATGAAATCATTTTCAAACAAGTCTTCTTGATACATTCGTTGTAACATGTCTTCTAGGATGTTTTAGAACCTGATATTTTGCAGAGAAAAAGATGAGATATTGGCGTACATGTGGTAAATATATCATATGTTGTTTCTATATACATTCTGAGATATGTGCTATGGAAGTTAGGTTTTTGTTGATAGGTCCAAATGGCCTTTAAAGCATGTAAGGGAGAACATCTAATGGTGGGTCCCAATCATACCTACTCGTGTTTGGTATAGCATTTCCTATTAGTATCTAGATCTAGTTGCCACTAAGAATTAAAAGAAGAAAATGGGGAAAGACATCAAATTGTCCCCAAAAGAGTTATAATTAATTCTAAACATACTCTAAGAAAAAAATTAAAGTAATTTACAACTACTTCTAACATATCGTGTGAACGAGCAAAACTAATAGATTAGTACAACTTAAAATAATATTTTTTTCCTATAATAAATAGTTCATGGTAGACAAGAATATGTTGAAACAATGATATTTCATCTATTAAAACAAATAGTTGCAAATAAAAACCATTACATCATCCCTATACTCATAATAAATCACAAGAACATAAGCATAGAAATAGTTCATGTAATCAATGCTCGATAAACTTAAATAACACACACATTAGTGGAGTAGTCCCAAATTCCTTCGATAATAGTTATGACTTCAAAACACCTTATGATCTTCATATATCTAGAAATAAAAGTATCTAAAGTATATACAATGGACAAAAGTCCCTTCGTACATTCAATGAGTTCTCTTTTATCAGATAAGAGAAACCCCTTCTTTTTTTGGACATTCATTTCCTTTTCCTTTGTTTTTTCATTTTACACTTCAAATTTCTCTTAGATTGTTGTAAATGGAATTTTCATATTCTTTCAAGTATTTATTCTCACCCTAAGGAAGATCACAAATAATATTTATTTAAAAATATTATTAACTATGCTTGTTTGTCTCTTCCTTTGTTCCTCGAAATGTTTCTGGGTATTTTTTGTATCATTATTATGAATAATATCATCCCACATTATTATTTTCTGTCTCTTCCTTTTAGTATGCTCTTCCAGGTCCGATTTAGTTTCCTATAGCTCCAGATATGTTTTTTTTTTTTTTTTTTTACTGGTGGAATCGGCAACTCGCGGTTCTCGTACTCGCGTGACACGGGGTCGATCCCCTTCGGCTACCACTATAACCCCAGGTGCAACCACCTAGCCCGCAAGAATGGCGCACGAGTAAATCCGGGTCAGAATTGAACATGGGACTTCATTTTACAAATTTCCTTCCATTTACATGGCACTTGCCAATCCATCTACACCCGTGCGGGCTAGCTCCAGATATGGTTGCGTGAACTTTGTAGATCCCATTTTTTATTTTCAAGATTATTTTATTTTATACATTTCCTTGAAATTTTCACCCTCAATATGTCAATCTCAGTTGTACCATCATGTTATTATCTCTATTATATTTCTAGTGAGCTATCCTCGACCTATTTTTTTTCATGTAGCACCAGATATGGTTGTTTAAATTTTTCACAATGAACTTTCCGATATATTTCTGACCTTATATTCTTTCTGTTTTCTAGGGTTTCCTATCAGTAGTCTATATAGAATTCTTCTTTCAATTTATTCTTCTCCTCGATACCTTTCCAACTAAGTATCATGGACCTGATTCTAACTCTTGTAGCTTCAAATATTTTCATTTGAAATTCAACGCTCAAAATCCCTTGATCTACTTGTGGGTGAATCTGGGTCGTCAATCTTCAACTTGAAAATCATTGTACCACATGCATGAGATAGTTTAACACTCAATGATTAATATTTTTTTTTATCTCCCTTAGTTGATTCATGTAAGGGCCTAGATGAGGCATACGACCTAGGGCTTGCGTTGTAATTTTGGTCAATTACCATAGTGAAAATACAAAATAAAATTAAAAAAAATGAAATACGAAAATAGTAAAATTAACTAAAATAACATACACGAAATAAAAAATAAAAAGCTAATAAAATTACCACCCAACCCACATGAAATCAAAATTTAATAATATAATAAAAAACCCAAAATATTAAATATCCTAAGGTTCATTCCATCGGGGTCCCATGGTAAAGTCAATGAGTGAAATATTTTCATGGCTCAATCATCCTTCTCACGATGTCTTAGACCATCAGGGTCCAATGGTCAGAAGGTGAAACTTATGTGTGATAATTGGACTCCGATGGTAACTCAATTTGATGGAATCTTATTAGATTCTCATGGTCGTAGGTCAAACCTAAGGAGTGACAAGGTGAGCTCTGATGGGTGAGGTATGATAGTATAGTATTCTAATGACTTGATTTAGTAATAAAATAAGCATATAGTTCCCAAAGGTATTTTAGAGGAAATCTCATCCCATGAGGGTTTGATGGTCAGAAGGTGAAACTTATGCATGATAACTGGAGTTCGATTGCAACTCACTCCAATGGACGTTGATCGGAGTCCAATGGTTAGAGGTCAAACCTAATGAGTGATAAGGTCAGCTCTAATAGTTGAGGATCATTAGGATAGGATTTTGTTGGCTTGATTTACTAATAAAATAATATTTAGTTTCTAAAGGTATTCAGGAGGAAATCTCATCCCATCGGGGTTCGATGGTGAGAAGGTGAAACTTATGTGTGACAATTGGAGTTCGATGGAAAATCACTTTTATGTCAGGTCATCGGATTCTAATGGTTGCAGGTCAAGCCTAATGAGTGATAAGGTGATATATGATGGGTGAGATTTGATAGTCTAGGCTTATGGGCTTGAGTTATTAATAAAATAACAATATAGTCTCTAAAGGTATTTAGGAGGCAATGGGAATTTACCATGAATTAAAGGTGTAGACCAATAGGAAGAAGCCTACGAAGAGGTGAAATGAAATATTATGTGAATACCTATGGGTGAGGGGGGGGGGGAATGAAAAAATTAAGTTACAAATTAAATGAAACTAAAATAGAAATACAAATTATGTACAAAAATAAACATAAAAATAGAAATAAAAATTAGGAAAATGAGGCCAAGTTACACACTAGTCAGGGTTCCATGCCAGTCAGGGTTCCACACCAGTCACAATTTTGTACCTAGGGACCTAAAATAGGAGCAAGGTGTACCATGTGGAGTTTGAGTAGCCAGGTGTCAATTCAAGTAAGTATGTCATATGGACATCACAAACACTCAAATTAAGATGTGACAAATGGAAAGTGACCATGCGGAAAAATATGACACATCATGTGACAAATCAACAACACAAATAGAGACTCATATGATAAAACGAGATCAATGCTAGTTGAATGCACAATACATGTCAATCTAGTCTAACTGAAGATCTTGAAGGGCACACCTGATTAGATTTCAAAGAGAGGGAATATGATCATATCATGGTATAGGTTCTTACATTAAGCCACAATGCATGAAAGTGGTTATGATAAGTAGCAATCAAGCATTGGATGACAATACAAAAATTATCTACATCCATGAAGCTTGAAATTCCTTTAGATTTTGTTTTTGGAGGAGGGGAGGCCCATAGAATAACCCGATAGAGATAAATATGAAAATTCTCACGTCTTTCAAACCTCGAGAATATCACAAGGGGATTTATTAGGATAGACTGATGAGACAAACCTGATGAGGGTATCCTGATGGGATTTTGTCCTTCGAGCTTCAGACTAGTGTTAAGATGATGCACACTCAATAATTTGAATCAATATTCCTCATAGAGTAAATTCGATGATCTCGCAGCATAGGACTACGGGAAAGGTGGATCTGATAGCCTTTCAAGGTTTGGACCTCAAGGAAATGATAAGAAAAGGTGAATACATTTACCTATGAGATAGAGGCTCATGGTAAGGATAAAGGTTTGGGATAAGGATTAAGGTCCCAACCTCATCAATGAAATGGTGATAAAAAAGAAAACCCCTCTAAGATTTGGCCAAGACAAGGCTTAGTTCATAATGTTGATTATTGGCTTCAAATAATAGATGATATCCACATATATAGAAGTCTAGGAAATAATAAGAACATCAAGGGATTCTCCACATTCATTTCAAGGCTAGATTGGTCATGTAAATGAAGTGATCCTCCAAACTTGCTCCTACAACCACATAAAAGATGAGATCATTTATGCGCGGAAAAAGACACTTTCCATTACCCCACAAAAATTACATTCTTTGCCTTCAAGAAACTTATAAATGACTGTTGGGTTTGTTCAAATATAACCATGGGTGGTTGTAGATAAGTTTCTTGAAAAATTCTTGTTCCAAGTCAAAAAATGCAAATGAAGGATGAGTGCTTTTGTGATTCTAATCAAGATTGCAGAACTGAGGAGTATGATGAAGACATTAAGCACAACATGGAAGCAATAGGATTAAAAATTTAATTTATACATTCATAAAATCCTTAGAAAACATATCTCATCAAAGAAAATCATCAATCAAGATCAACCTCCAAGTCCCTCAAGGTAGGTGAAGAATTAACAATAGTGTC
Source organism: Picea glauca (assembly GCA_000966675.3). Lineage (NCBI taxonomy): Eukaryota > Viridiplantae > Streptophyta > Pinopsida > Pinales > Pinaceae > Picea > Picea glauca. Next base: position 1,142,120 of record JZKD02S2278408.1, read on the forward strand.
GAGCAGTAGAGGATTATGAATTAGAGTTCAAATTTTAGCAGGGGGCCTCTTTCCTTTCACTTGTAAAAGAAAAAGTAAAGGGGGGTGGTTGTGGCCTCAAAAAATTGTGACACACTAGAATAAGTAGTTATCTCTATCAATAGAAGTATAGGGCCTTTAGTTCAGATATGAATGTTACGGATAATCTCAAAAACATGAAGACAATTTTCCAATAACCATGGGTACCACAATGACGCTAAATTTCTAAAAAATATAACCCAATAATTCTAGTACTTGTAATCTAACAAACCCTTTTCAAAGAGACAATTAGTGAATTCTTTTACTGGCTACACACTTTAGATTGACTTTACATTAACCATGGGTTTGAAATTTTTAGAACAAACAAGCATATACATAAGTGTGTTCCTCATCTCTCTTGCCTCAACATTGTTTCACTGTCAACGAGTGTCCATAGGACCGACTAAATTGCCTCAATACCATACAAACATATCCCCACTACCATACTATTAATAGTTCTTTCAAGTTCTTTTTTATTTCAAATTATGATCACCCTTCTAGATTTTATATATAGATATGCATATGCACATAGGGTGTGAAGGAAGCATGGTGGTATGAGATTTTATTTTATTTTTTGCATAGATGTTGTGAATTTTAGTTTAACCCATAGGTATCCACAAAAAACATCATAGTATTGGTCATTTTATTAATATGAAGTGAATGGAGCTCAAAGAAAATGGTAGATAGACACTTTCCTATACTTATGGATTATCATGTTCTGCTCAATGGGCACATGTGTTCCACCATAGCTATCAATCCATACCGATGGCTAAAACATTCATGAATTTTCATTCAAATAGAGCATCCCATGCATCTCATGACTTGTAAAAATACTTTTTTAGTATATGATAAGAATTGGACCATCCCCCCACTCAAATTTAAAGAGTAATCCTAAAGGAAGATTAATAAGTCCAAATCAGCTCATGGAACATATCGACATTCAAATTAAAGTATAGAATAAATATGTACCAGTAGAAAGAAAGGAATAAAATTGAAGCCAATTCATGAAAAGAGAACTAAATCAACAAAATCCTAAATCTAGAATTTCATTCATAAAAAAGAATAAAAAGTGGTTGAGAAATAAGAATAGAACCCAACAACAGGTAATAAATTTGGAGTAGTAATAATGAAAGTGTTTTTAGTGAAATATTGGAAAGTAATCCAAGGGAAATAATTAGTCAAGAAATGTTAACCATTTAACATCAATCCCAATATAAATATTCCCAGGGTGAATATCTAAAATGAAGAACAAGCAAGATTACGAGAATTAATAATCTAATGAAAAAAATAGCAACACAATCCTCTAATCAATTGTCTATTTAGTGAAACAAGAAACATATTCCTGGAACCTAGAAGAAAGGGTTAATGGAGAAGTTTAGTTAATACATATTTAAAAAAATTCAGTTACATGAAACATTCCATAAACCCATAAGCTCCCAAGATTTCTTGACATGAACAAGTCCTTTGCACTTTTGAATATAATGAATTTTTTAACCTCGGAAATTACATGGAATACCTTTCACCAAAATATCACTTTCTCTATGCCATAGAAGATAACTATTAGAAAAAAATATTCAAATAATCCAATTTGATGAGGCAAAGAGGGGATATTATAGTTATGTAGGTCATAAAAAATAATCGTGATAAGGACTCCAAATATCAACTAGATCAGAAACCAACATGGGAATACAGGAAAGATACTATATTTTTGATCAGTTGTTCAGTTGGTCACATTATTGGTTGATTAATAAAAAATGTTGCAAAGGAATATGAGCAGCCAAGTTTATATTAACACCTCCCTAAGTTTCCTTTATTAAAGAGAAAAAAAATTGAGTTGCTAGTTACAAAAGCCATTTTCCAACCTGCACAACAAAAGAGAATGTTATGCTAAGTTATTCGATAGTTTGGGAATAAATCTTCTTACAAATGCTTGAATTATTGAAATGAAATTAGACTAAAAATAAAATTAAAGACCAAAATTAAAGTAATCCTAAGAAAAGCATGCTAAGCTAATGTAAACTTGAACTATATTTGTTGTCATAAACTTATGCAAATTCCAATGCAGTCATCAAGTATTTATCTTTTATCCAACCAATCAAATATTACAAACTTCTTCCTAAGAAATAGCCATCATGTGTTTTCCCACAATACACGAGGCTCAATTTAATTGATTGTTGAAACATTTGAATTCCTGGACACATTATCTTATTCAAGATAAATAAAAATCTGATTGAAAATCATCATCCTTACAAGCCAAGTTATTTATTTTTTCTTTTCATTAACAATAATGATGTGAAACATTTGTATGATCATGTTCAACCTTGTGAGAGGAAATATTAAATCATTTTGGAAATGGTAGAAGTTAAGACACTCTGTAAAGGTTTAAGTAATCTCATATCACAACCTAGATGGATTGATTCCCCCATCATAAATGAAATATATCATTAGAAATCAAAATTGAATGAAGTGAGTAAGATCTGATTTCTAATAGGTGATAAGTCAATGTTTTTCAAGATGGGAAAATCCATGAAATTGATATCCTCAAGTCCCTAAGAGTGTTCCAAGAAGAGAAAGAATAAATTTCACTTCCTTGAGCTTACATATGGGATATAGTATGGAGAAAAAGAAACGAAAAAGAAGAGTGTGTAGCTTGTCTCTCTACTAGATAGGTTTTATGTGCAAAAGAATGAGACATATAGTATGGAAAATAAAATCAACAAGATCATGAGCAATATGGATTGGTTAAAAGATATTTAAACATAAACCAAACATGTTATCTTTCCAAGTTATGAATAAAATTATTTTTTAGGTTCAAGGAATGCTAAAGAGTGTGATCCCAATAAATTGACGAGTTACAACCCACAATAAATTAACAAGACAACATAATCAGAACTTAATTGATGGGGGGAGTTCATGGGAAAGTAGCATACCCAATAAGAACCATGTATAGAATCTATGTGAAGTATACTTGGTGAGAGAATCTTTCTGTTGATATGCATGTTAATCCTTAAATACAATACAAAAGAATGAGGACCTGGCATAACCATTGGCGTAGACCGAAGTGCCTCATTTTCTTGGCAAGCCTCCTTGGAATCTTAATTCAAGCAACTATAAACTTGAGATAAATTAGTGAAATCAAATTATATACATGGACTATCATCCACCATGGTATAATATATATCTTCAAGAAAATGGTGGAAGCCACTGACATCAATAATATCAACTAAAGGGATACTTGAACAAGAAGACTCTCTATTGATAAAAAATGAGGATGAAAAAGAAGAAGACACCATTTGATATACATCTGCTACAACATTTCCTTCATCCCATGAAATGTTGGACATTTGGTTTAGACAATTTTTTGTCATTTATGTCAAGACTTGGATATTGATATGTTGGAGACATCAACCACACTAAAAGGGGGGAGTGAATCAGTGTGTCACTCGTTTCACAATTATTTCTTCCTTTATTTATCTAGCACTTCAAAAATTGTCATTCACTATTAGTTTCTTTCATGTAAACATATATCGATAACATTCATCAATAATAAAAACTATGAGCCATCATCATAATGAACACAATGAGCACCATATATATGTGCAAGATTTTGTATTATATTGTTACATGAAGACTACAATATTTAGGATTTTATCAGCATGAACTAAAAAGAGTACCAAATCCAAGAGAGTTCCAACTCTCAAATACAAGACTCAGCTTACAGATCTCAGTACCAACTGAGATGTGATGATTCCAATGCTCAAGTACAAGACCCAACTTATAGAAAGAAAGAAATTTGGAAAACAATACCAATCGGTCTATACCAACACAAGTGAATCAACTATACACAACACATGTCATAACAACCTATCACATCAACCTCATCAACCAAATCATATCTACTCACCAAGATCAATCACCAATACAACTCTCACCCATGAGCACAATATCACCAAGATAATCAACAAGATACATCTATCTATACACCACACTCTTCATAAACCAAATACCATAAACCCTCACATACACAAAGCATCCAAACCTTGATATAATGCAATCTCAAGATTTACCAATAACTTCAACAATTCACCTTAACCAAAATCTCTCAAACATGTACCACTCAATCATATACCAAAACCACTAACCAATGCCTCTCATAATGTACTACAAGATATTCTAATAATTCAACATAAATGCATCAATAACGTAATTCACCAGATATGCCTCATAACCATTGACCACAATAATTACTATACAACAGTAGTACCTTCAAGAAGATTCACAAACTCACAAGACCATTCCTCATCCATATACAAGAAAATGCCTCAAATAATTACCAACAAGTGTGCCAATGATAAAAAGCAAGTATACCAACATTGTACATTTGTATATTGTTCTTATGCAACATATATCATTCAACCAATGATGTCCCTACTGAACCTCATATGTTCGTACCTTAGGCTATCACAAATATCCAATCATGTAGCATACCTTTTTGAACTTGTAGCTTGATATGTCGTACCTGAACAATGTCACACTTCATGTAGCCTCAACATTCACATTTGGTAGTGCCTCGCATGATGCAAGTGAGGTTTCCAATGGGGCCTCGCGTGGTAGGCTTTACTCAACCCACTTGGGTGCCTCATGGGATGTCTACTGGGTGACCCGTGGGGCTAATCCTAACTAGGGGTTTCACGATTCCTTCACACTCCCCTGCGACCATGAAACTTTTTCGACACTCCAACATTACTTCCTCAAACTTGTGAAACTTCATATGTATCAATGATTAATTGCAATAAAACTTTTACAATAATAGATATTCAATGTGATCAATTCTATACGAATAAGAGACCCTTGATCTCTTATTTATGTTGAAATTACTAAGACAACTGAGAGGGGGGGGGGTGAATAAATTGCTATTGTTCTTAAACAATTTTAAGTCTATTAAAACATTTTGTATCTTTCTTCAAGGGAGCATAAATATTATACAACATATGGACAACATAAATAATGAGCATCAATCACACATAAGATATGCATAGAGACAGAGTTTCATGAGGAAACCAATAAAGGGAGAAAACCTCTTCTTCTTCGAAATGATAGGTAGTCTTTTAAGTTTTGTACATCATCTATAATTGAGCACCAACTCAAAGTGAGGCTACTACCTATGTTTTACAAGCTCCAACTTGTTTGAGAGCACCAACTCTCTAGTTTCTCTAGCACCCACTAGAAGGAAGCATCAACTCCCTGAGTGTTTCAGCACCGACTGGATGGAAGCACCTAATTCCACTTATGCAAGAACCAACTTGTTTGAGAGCACCAACTCTCTGGTTTCTCTAGCACCCACTAGAAGGAAGCACCAACTCCCTGAGTGTTCCAGCACCAACTAGATGGAAGAACCAACTTCCAGTTACACAGGCTCCAACCTATATAACAGAGAACACTTGTTCTCCCTTGCACCACCCTGCCACCTGTGAGGACCACACAATGTACCTTTTTGCCTATACTTTTTGCCACTATTACACTCTTGATCACCCACATTTAAACTCATACTATCACTTTATCTGATCATTCCAAAGGTATACAACGTCCCTTCTCATTACTATATGTTTAATCTGTTTTGCATAATATTTTACATCACTCTCATACTTAACCATTGATTAGAAATGTATAAGTGTTGAAACAGTTCAAACTGCAGATTAGCATTTGAGGCTTGTTGTTGAAACACAGAGCTATTACACAGTCCAGGGTCGTAGATGATGAAACATAGAGTTGTTACACAGTCCAGGGTCGCAGATGCTGAAACACAAAGTTGTTACACAGTCCAGAGTCGCAGATGCTAAAACACAGAGGAAGTCATTACACAGCCCAGGACCGACGATGCTGAAACACAAAGGAAGTCGTTACACAGTCAACGGTCAACAAAAAATCTACAACAGTCACACGTGAGCCAAGAACCAACCATCGCTCCTACATGAGAATGCTGAAATAGTCAAGAGCGCAAATCCTGTGGCTGAAACAGCCTGCAATTTGCGATGCTGAAACATAATCAGCAACAACGAGAAGGAACTGTTACTCCAGCCATAACAACAACACCTCATTCAACACTTGTAATAGCATTCTGTTGTGTGAGACTAGGACATCCTATTCTGGTTTAGGAAGTCAATCTGACTAAGAATAGGACTCAGATATACATTGTAATTTTTTATCAATTGTACCGAAGGGGTTCCCTCTTTAAATAAGAGGAAATCATCATTCGAGGATCCCAAGTTTTATGTATTAAGAAAGCTTCAGAGAGAGGGATGTACTTCATTTTCCAGATTGTAATATGATCCATTGATAGATGAATAAAAGACTATTTTGAGCATCCTTCTCTAGCCTTTTCGTCTCAGGAGAATCTTGTGAGAAGGGAGGGCCCACCTTCTTCACAAGATTCACCCGTTAGTTTTATAGTGTGTTAGTGTAATTTTTGTTTATGCCTTGATTAACCTTTGTCTTGCTGAAACACTACTTTTAATGAATTCTGCTTTGTTGCAACACTACTGAACTCTATCTTGTTAAGAACTTTAGTTTATTGAATGTTACATTATTTTCACGAAGTTCATAATCATTTTCATTAGTAATCTTGTGTGATGATTTTATGAAGTGTGTTAATCAGAGACTGGGTTAAGGGTCCCTACTTAATGGAAGGGATTAGAATGTCCTGTTCTCTGTAGATTCAGTTATTTCTGCAAGTGTGCTAATCAGAGATTGGGTTAAGGGTCCCTGCTTAATGGAAGGGATTAGAATGTCCTGTTCTCTATAGATTTCAGTTATTTCTGCAAGTGTGCTAATCCGAGACTGGGTTAAGGGTCCCTTCTTAATGGAAGGGATTATAAGGTCCTGTTCTCTATAGATTTCAGTTATTTCTACAAGTGTGCTAATCAGAGACTGGGTTAAGGGTCCCTGCTTAATGGAAGGGATTAGAAGGTCATGTTCTCTATATATTTCAGTTATTTTCACAAGTGTGTTGATCAGAGACTGGGCTAAGGGTTCCTGCTTAAGGGAAGGAATTAGAGGGTCCTGTTCTCTACTATATAGAGTTAGCCTTCCATGCATTAATGTTTTCATGAAAGTGTGTTAATCAGAAACAAGGTGTTGGAGTTCCTGCTTGGGAATAGGGTCATGTTCTCTGGTTACAGAATAGTTGTTCTTTCCTGTTGCAGTTGTTAATTTAATGTAATCCAGGATTCTTTAGATTAATCTTTAAATATCTGCAATAGGTAGGTTGCTTTCCTATAATTCAAGTCAGAACTTCAGTTCATTCAAGGCAAGTGTGATTAATATAGTTTCCTTTACTACAACTCTAAGTTGCTTTTGGAATTGAACATATATAGTGCGTGGTTATATTTGAAATAAACAGACTTCCCTGGGTTGACAATTTATGTAGAACTTGATTGTTTGAATTAATTAAGCAATTATAGTGACCAACACCACCCTGATTTCTCTAGCTGCAACCAAATGGAAGCTACAACTCCTTGTGTTCAAGCACCCACTTGAACCTCTGAGGACAAAATTCCTCCCTATCACCTGCCAACCACCCTAAAATATAAAACTTTGCTTTCTATGAATTTATTACAGTGATTCAATAGTTTTCATTTTCTGATGAGGATTATCATTGTTCATCTATGCCACTCTGCTCTACCTACATCAATGTCTCCCTTCTTGCATCCTCTTCATCTTTATGATCTTATCCTCTGTCCCAACATGCACACCTTGGACTTATCTTCTTCTCACATATATGCATCTTTGATATGTGCACTTTCTTCTCTCTTCCACTATTCTATTATATTCAGCTTATGTTCCTCAACTTTGTGTTTTCTTTCCACTGCGCATACTGTAATTTTACCTTTCTACAGTTCAATTCATTTTTCACTCAGCACATCCATAGGCACACAGTCGCATCATATATATTTTATCCTCTTGCTCTTAGGTTACACCTCGAATCTTCTTGGGAAAAAATGCCTCATCAACTGAATCGCCAACCATCCAAGAACCATGATTCGGTTATGCTAACTGAATCGTAACTAAACAGTTAATCGTAAATATCAACAATATCCCTTCGATCAGATGCTCAAATAACTGGTACCATTGGATTAAATCCATAGGGTCCTGCGTTTATTTTTCCATTTCACATTTCAACATTTCGGCATTCCTATGGTGAAGTGTTTCGACACTCCAAATCCCGATATCCGAAACCTACACCAAAAGGCATTTTTCGCATTTCAACATTTCGGCATTCCGACATTCTAGCATTCTTGTGGTGAAGTGTTTCGACACTCCAAATCTCGGTATCCGAAACCTACACCAAAAGGTCTTTTTCACATTTCGACATTCCGACATTTCGACATTCCTGTGGTGAAGTGTTTCGATACTTCCTACTCCCGGTATCTGAAACCTGCACCAAAAGTTGTTTTTCGCATTTCTGCATTCTGGAATTTCAACATTCCTGTGGTGAAGTGTTTCGACACTTCCAACTCTCGGTATCCGAAACTCCAAAATGGAGTCATTGTTGATGTGCCTGTTTCGGGATTTTGGTGTTCGCTACTTCAAATGTCAAAGTTCCTTTGATCTTTGATTTCCCAGTCTGTGAAACTCTGAAATGGAGTCACTGTTGATGTACATGTTTTGGGATTGTGGCGTTTTGCATTTCGCAACTTCGGGACTCCTGTGATGAAGAGTCTTGACTGTTGACTCCTCCAACTCCCGGTATCCAAAACTCTGAAATGGAGTTTAGCTTCTAATCTTTCCATGCGATCATCGTTGTGCTGTTGATCATGATCTTTTCCATAAATGAAAAACATGCATACTCTGACTCTCTCTGAAAACATGCTTTAGCTTCTGATACCCGAAATGGAGTTTATCTTCTGATCTTTCCATGCGATCATCATTGTGTTGTTGGTCGTAATATTTTCCATTAATGAAAAACACGCATACTCTGCCTCTGTCTGAAAATATGCCAATAATCTCCCCCCTTTTGCATTGATGGCAACCCCTTGAAGAACATCCAATTATACCACTGTAGCATCTTTGAAATTACCACACATTCTCCCCCTTTGACATCAATGTCAAAGAAGAGACACACTCCCCCTGAGCTATTGCAGTACATACTCCCCCTGTCATCTATGATCATATTATAAATACAACATATATTCAATAAGTACTCCCCCTGACCAAGTGAATGTATTAGACGAAAGAATTTATAACCCCCAAATTTTGATGAAGATATCCAAAAAGGGTCGCTGCTAATGGCTTAGTAGATATATCAGCTATCTGTTTTGTGGAAGGAATATAATTCACCTGAACAATTCTATTTGTAACTTGTTCTCTGAGAAAATGGTGTTTTATTGGTATGTGCTTAGATTTTGAATGAAGTATAGGATTCTTAGAGAGACTGATGGAACTGGTGTTATCACAGTGAAGTGGAATCGGATCAGTGTAAGTTACCTTGAACATTCTGATGGCTTCCAATCTTGCCACTGGTGCAAAATTTTCATCAAAGTCCTGACCTTCAACTTGTGCATACCCTTTACAGACCAATATGACTTTATTTCTAACAACTTGTCCTTTTTCATTCATTTTATTCTTGAATACCCATTTGGAACCTATTACATTCTTATCTTTGGGTCTAGGAACAGGATCCCAAGTATTGTTCTTCTCAATTTGATCAAGCTCTTCATTCATAAATCTAATCCAATCATCATGCTGGTTGGATTCATAAATTTTTTTAGGTTCAATCATAGATAAAAAAGCAACATGAGATTGTTCTGAGTCTTTAATCAACTTCCTTCTTGTCTGAACTCCTTTATTTATATCTCCAGTTATCTGATTTCCAGGATGATTCTTTCTAACAATTCTGAGAGGTGATTTTGATTCTTTCTGTTGATTTGTGTCAGCCTGAGTATTTGTATCTTCATCTGATTCAGATTCTTCCCTTTCTGATACTTGGATCTGTTCATCTTCATATTCAACTATATCTTTTGCGCTTTGTTCAACACTGCTTACATTTCTGACTGAGATTTCTTCATCAACTTTTATGTCTATACAATCAACCAGTTTATGCAGTCTCTTATTGTAATATTTGTACCCTTTACTGTTTGTAGCATAACCCAAGAAGATACCTTCATCGTCCCTTTCATCATATTTGCCAATATTTTCATCATTGTTCTTGATATAACATTTACTCCCAAAGACTTTAAAATGCTTGATTGAAGCAGGTCTTCCAAACCATAGTTCATAAGGAGTCTTGCCACTATGTGGCCTGAGATGATGTTTGTTAAGGATATGAATGGCTATATGAATTTCTTCTACCCAATATGTTTGAGGTATGTTCCTTTCATTAATCATTGATCTTGCCATTTGTTGAACTGATCTATTCTGCCTCTCAACAACTCCATTTTGTTGTGGAGTCCTTGGAATTGTGTACTCTCTTTTGATCCCATGTTTATCACAGAACTCTTTGAAGTTCCATGAACTAAACTCTCCTCCTCTATCATACCTTACTGCCTTTAATCTTTTCCTTGTTTGATTCTCAGTCAGAGCCTTAAACACTTTGAATTTTTCAAATGCTTCAGATTTTTCCTTCAAAAAGGCAACCCATGTTAGTATAGAATAATCATCAATAATCAACATAA
>JZKD02S2278408.1:1165768-1204126 GCA_000966675.3 Picea glauca
CCCGCAGAGGGGGTACCCCCCCTCTGCACTCCCCCGCGTGGAAGAGTGTACATACTTCTAGGGTGTAAATACTTCATGGGGTATAAGCACGGCTGAAAGCAAGGACCTCTGAATCAGGAAGATAATCAGGCTCCACAACCAACACTTCTAACTATTTTTTCCACTTACAACAACTTTATCCACAAATAGTAAACTCTCCACTTATAGTTGCAACTAATTTATTTTTAATTATTTTCTTTTTGAAAGAACTTAACTCATGATTAACTCCTAGTTGCAACCACTTTGACTAGTCAACTTCTTCTAGGGAATTCTAAAATAATTTGACTTATTTGACCTTCTAGGTGCTTCTAGATGATTCATGAGGGTTCTCCAACTTCACTAAGACATATCTCCTCAATCATGAGGAACTACATTACATAAGATATATCAACGGAAATGACACGACATGGACTACCCATCTAGAATAGTCTTACCTGGATATTCACTAATCTTCATTACATTATTCCTTAAACAAAATTGGGTTCCTTACCCAAACCTATGGATCTATTGAAATGTGATACTGAACATACTCAAGAGTTTACATCAATATCTAAGGTTTGACATCAATCTACAATATCACTTTCCTATGGTTGACATCAATGGCAACCAACTATCCAAAGCAATTTTCCATGATCTTGTAGATTCATGTCAACCCTTGAAGCAGGTCCGATAGACAAATATGGTAGCCCGAGAGGTGTGGTTAAGGAACCTGAGTTTGTATGAGGAATAAAGACATTAAGATCAGTAGGTTTGTAGGTAACACTATCATCGATGGATAATACACATCATCGCATTTTCGGGGATATGTGGTACATCACGTAGTTACTCATGGTTGAGGATGTATCGATTTGTGAAGTTGGAGTACCCACATGAATATTTTAGAAGACCCTAGAAGGTCAACAAAGAAGTCAATTATTCTAGAAGCGCCTAGAAAGTCATCGAGAAGTTTACTAGTCATAGTGGTTGTAACTAGGAGTTAATTATGGGTAAATTTGTTGAAATGAGAAAATAAATAAAAATAAATTATTTGCAACAAGCAGTGGCGAGTTTACTAATTATGGGTAAAGTAGTTGCAAGTGGGTAAAGTAGTTGAAAGTGGGTTAGCCTTAAAAGAGGGAAGTTGGGTAAAATAGTTAGAAGATTACCCCTAAAGGAAGGAACTTGGATATTATAAATAAGAGAGAAAGATACTCCCATTAGCACCTATTGATCTTATTGTATATCTATCTTGCAAAAGATTTATTGGAGGTACTCATTGACATATATGAAGTTGTGAAAGTCTAAGGAAGTGAAGGAAGAGTGGAGGAAAAGTTTCATAGTTGCAGTAGAGAACGAGAATATTGTGAAAAACCCTGATTAGGGTCATCCCTATGGGTTAGGCAGTAAATGTCTCATGAGGCATACCCATGTGTTTCTTAAAGCTTGTCACGTGAGGCCCCACTCGACACCCGCCTTCATTATACGAGGCACTATCTAATATGGAATATCAGAAGCATTGTAGGTTGTAGGAGCTAAAAGAAGGCTACAGGAATGTATGATAGAGTGAAAGTACAAAAAATCTATCTATAGTAATAAAAGGTATGTTTCTATGTATGCTTGAGGCTTGTATCATGGATTTTTTAGTACATGCAGAAGGCATTTCTTGGAGGCTTTTTGGCATATGATATAGATCCTTCTCTTGGTGATATTGGAAGATACATATTTGTGGTATTTTTTCTATGGCTATTATGGATCTTTGTTAGAAGAACATATTGGGATATATTTGAGGCATTTTCTTGTGCATGATTGAGGTATGGTCTTGTGAGCTTGGGTATTTTCCTAGAGCTACCATTAGTTGTATGGTTCTTGTTGTAGTGAATGTTTTGAGGAAGATCTGTTGAAGTACATTATTGGTGCACTTAGTTTGATTTATTAGCATATCATGTAGTGCATTGTGAGAGGCATTTCTTAGTGGTCTTCGTATATGATTGGCTTGTGAGTGGTTCATGTTTGAGGGTTTTTTGGTTCAGGTGTGTTGTTGAATTTATTGGTACATATTGAGGCTACATACGAGTGAGGGTTTGATGATTTATTTATGTGAGGGCTCATTACACTTGGTTTATGGATGTTTGTATATGTATGGCACATGATTAGAGAGACAGAGTTGTACATGGTTTGAACTATACAATTGTGACAGTTGGTATGAGATCTATGTGATCGGATATGATTTTTTGATGATATTAATGTTATAGGTTATTGGTACAGGCTATGATAGATATTTTATGTACTTGGTTGATATACATGGTTGATGTGCATGGTTGGCACATGATATGTTACAGGATTGATAATTGGTATAGTTGATGCACTAGTTATTGTACATGGTTGATGTGCATGGTTAGCACATGATATGGTATAGGATTGATACTTGGTATAGTTAATGCACTTGTTATGGTACATGGTTGATGGTACAGGTTGAGATAGAGGTTTAGTGCATGGTTGATGCATTTTTTATGGTACATGGTTGATGGTACAAGTTGAGGTATAGGTTGATACATGGTACATGTTAGTACTTGGTTGAGACACATACCTTTTGATGGTATGTGGTAATCTTGGTACATGCTTGGTAGAAGCATGTGTTGGTGATGTTGATCATATGGTTTGATATATGATCTTAGTAATATTCACATTAGTTTTATGTGGATGAGAGTGGATATGGTTTTGTGAATGAGACAGTTATTGGTTGGACATGTTGTTGTGAAAGTGATCGGTTGCACAGGCTGATGTGATAGTGAAAATGACAATGAAAGTGACAATGACAATGATAGTGATGGTGGCAGTAATTTTTGTAGTGACAATTGGTATACACTTATATTTCAGGGCATCAATACAGGGCAAGGAAAAGGGGTTGTAACCTCCTTCTGATTAGAGACAAAGAATTAGGGAGTTGGAGCTTCCTTCAAGTTGGATTCTAAGAACTAGGTGGTTGTATCCACCTTCTAGTTGGAGCCATAGAAGATAGGGGGTTGTATCCTCCTTCTGGTTAGAGCCAGATAATCTAGGGAGTTGTATCTTTCTTCAGGTTGGATCATGAGAATAGGGGGTTGGATCCTCCTTCCATTTGTAGCTAGAGAATTAGAAGTTGGTGCTTCCTTGAATGCAATTATTCTAACATATAAGAAAATAATTATGTGGTTTTATCCCACATTGTGTTTCCACGTAAAAATTTGGTGTATTGTGTACTTGACTTGATGTTGATGCTTATGATTATACGATGATGAAATATTGAATGCATTCATGGATACTATATTGATGATGAACTGATGAACATTGTTGAATAAGTTAAAATAATATATATTGTGTTTAAAAGTGGAATAAAGTGCTCATAATAATTCACCCCCCCTCTTAGTATTCCATAAATTGGTATCAGAGTAGGTCCTTCAAGAAAACATTTTAAACACTCCAACGTAGATCATGGAATTTACTGAGAATCGAGTAAAAATGTTTAATGGTCAGACTGGTTAGAATTATGAAAAGTGGAATATTAGAATGAAAACCTTTTTAAAGGCACAAGGATATGATATTTGTAAATTAGATGTGACAATATAAGATGATACAAAGAAACCAAAGACTGCAACTAAGAATGAATTGAAGAAGGACAACAAATTAGCAATGGCTTTCGTTCTAGAAGGACTATGTAATTCAACGAAAGAAAAGGTGGGAAAATGTTCATCAACTAAATAGATTTGGGTTAATCTACATAATATATATGCTAATGAAGATGAAAGTATAGAAAAATAAGAAATATGCTCATCATGTCAGACAATCCCAAAAGAAGAAGAGAGTGAAGTGGATGTTGAGAAAGAATTTAACTATGCCTTCACTCAATTAAGCAAAGCAAAGAAGGAAAATCAGTTCCTCAAGGAAGAATTTATTAAGCTAAAGGAAATTCCTAAAATATAGGAAGAAGTACATCACATTTTTATAGGTTTACAAGATCAGTTGAAGAGGCCATATAAATTTAACAAACGCTCAATATTCATAAGTAGTACATGGAAGAAAAAATGGTAGCACAAAAGGAAGAAGGACAAAAGAGAGTGAAGATATTGACAGATCATCTCAAGGAAAGAACTAAGGATTTAAATAATATTGAAGCGTAATTTGGTTAAGAAGAGAGAATAATTGAAAAGGAAATCATATCCTTGAAGATCCAACTTGAAGAATAAAAGAGAACAAAAGAATTCATGAAGAGTCAGATGGTGAATAAAGAAGAGGAGGTTTTGAAGATTGAAGAAGAAGTTGTCGCATTGAGAGCCAAAATCGTCAAGCTCAACAAGAACGTTGAAAATACAGAAAAAACCACATCAGTAGTAGAGAATGAAGAAAATATAAAGAGTTATGTAGAATTTCTCAAAGAAAGGAATCATTGTCAACTAGAATCTAAGAAAACTGATTAAGATACATATTCAAGAAGACCCTCCACATCCAAGCAACAAAGAAGCTTCAATCATGATCAGCCAAGGTAGGAATTCAAAAGGACTACACCATTTACTCCAATTTATGTAAATTTATTTTATGTTCATTTATTTATTGTACTAACTTTAGACATAAAGTTGCAGATTATAGGGCTTATGAAATAAATGTTCAAGAAAGAAAAACATATGTGGTCCTACATAATATTGAATGTTACAGTTTCCACAATTATGTTCACATAGCTTGTGATTCTATAAGTATGACAGATACTTCCTTGAGAAATAACACTAGTATCATATATAAGAAGATATGGAAAAGAAAGAAAGAACGAGTAAAGGAAGATAAGATGAATAAAGGAAAACTAGAATTCATACTCTCAATATTGACAATAATACGTGATGAAGAAAATTCTACAAAGAAAACAAAATATGTCATATACAGGAAGGTTTGGAGAAGAAATGAAAAACAAGAAGAACATGTGAATAAAGAATAGGTCCCATATATCACATTGTTTGTAGTAGCACAAGAAAGAAAAGAAGAGAAGGTCAATAAAGAACGATCCCAAGAGATTTTTTGTTTAGGAATTATAATGCAAAATCAATACACAGGAAGAAAGAAAGAATTCAAAGTTTAGAAGGATGATGAGTCTACAGAAAAAGAGCAATATTACTTCCCATTAGAGAGGGTATTTTTCTGAGCCACCTAGCTTGAACACTCCCAATAAATATGAATATTGAACAGGGGGAGTCTAGGTAGAAGCTCTACATATCATAGATTTATCTTTCCAACAATTTGAATTGTTTCAGAATGATAAATACAATTTCAGAATGGTTTGATGGTAGAGGTACAAAATGATAGATTGATTGATTGAGAAAGAAGTGTCCCCACACATGTGCCAGTTGGTAGTTACAGAGGAAGAATGTTATGATTGTATTCAAGTAGAGATATGTTCATTAAAGATTTTTCTAGACATGGAGATCTTGGTTTGCATATAGAGAAGACCAGTGGAGACATTTGATATGCGATGATAGTTGTAGGTGTGAAGAGTTCATGATAAGTACAATGACACATGGGTCAAAATTGTGGACAGTTGAGTAGCAAATTCATGGATAGTATGCATAGAGATGGATTCGAAAGAACACTTAGAAAGTTTGGAGAGATTTATGACAATGAATGAAAGAATGAGTTTAGGATAGATTGGTTCAGAGACTAACTCAAAGACAGTTGGATGATCTTGATAATGAAACATTTGAATTATTTAACATTGAATTATTTTAATATATTGTTGGAATACTGAGAGGGGGGGCTGAATCAATATTACCCTTTTTCAAAAATTAGTAGTTACTTTTTTATTTTGTTAATTACCACAATAGATCAACAATAGACTTGTTTGTAAAATCAATTATATAAATATAATTAATCGGAATTGCAAGGATTTTTATGAATAATAGTGAAGGAAAACAATCATTTTTAGAGAACCAACTCCCTTGTCTTTAGGGCACCATCCCTGGGAAGAACAAACTCTCTTGTTTTTAGGGCACCAAACCTAGGAAGAACCAACTCCCTTATCTTTAGGGAACCAACCCCAGGAAGCACAAACTCCTTTAAATAAAGGATATAAATCCTTACGTTCTCCTCCCTTCCACCCTCTCTCCATAAGAATCATCATTTATTCTTCTTGTATTGTGTTATTGTTTTGATCTTCTAATCTAGGCTGCAAATATGCATCTTCTCACCATTCTTTCTCATTTATATATTCTTCCAACTGGTGTGAGCTATGAAGAATTATGTCCCTTTATTTTTACCATCACACCTTTTCATTTTAAATTAACAATAATATTTATTATTATTCAAACATCATTATGAAGGATGCTAATTCAATAAGAGTGATTTTCATAAATCAATCACATGTATGAATTGATTTCTTTTAACTTGATTCCATGTCTCTGCAAATGTTGCAGAAATTGAATCATGTAGAGGCACTTCCTTCAAACCATTCACATGTGACCATATGCACAAAACCATAGTTTGATTAATTAATTTATGTATTGAACACCTTATGGATTATTCATTTATAACCCATGACCGAGGTTTGGAACCTATCTCTCAGGTACTTCGGCCTTCAAGAGATTTCTCTATTATCCAATCTTTTGGAGTAGTTACTGTTGGCATGTTTTACAGGAAGCATATGCTTGTCATTGATGGCAAGTACAACAACGATGACGGCTTGAGTACAGGAAGAATGTAACAGATGGGCACCATAAGTATTTTGGGAAGACGTTGTTGAGAAAGCTCAATAAGATAAGAAGAGATAGTGCAGAGGATGGTTGGCATGATTTACAAGCAGTATGTGCTTGTCATTGATGGCAAGATCAGAGTATTCAGTGAAGGGAAAAAAAGGACAAAGTAAGCTCAGGAGAAATTAGTCCAGAGTTGAACGCAGTGCATAAGTGTGCACCAGGGATGAGGTTAACTCATTGACAAAGATCAAGAGAGATATCATACTCAGGATCTCAGACAGATCAAAGGTTGAGGCCCTTGACACTTAGAAAATCTCCCAAGTAAGAAGGATGCATAAACTCGGGAGGAGAAGCATCAATGATCATTGGATCCCATCCTGAATTCCTAATGGCTGTCAGATATGAATGTAGACAAGAAGAGTGCGTTGAAGAGGAGGACAGATCTCAGGCATTAGATCCAAGTGTGGGATCCGACCATCGTTGGATCAAGGAGAACCTAGACGTTCTTTAAAGTACAAGGAGAAGAGAATGTACAAAATATCGAAAGAAGGAGGATCGTCCATTTACGGGTAGGACACGTGGACATAGATCATCATTTTGCTAACTGGGAAGTCAAAGGAACAAGATTCTCTAACCTGCCAAATTCACGAAATGCGAAACCCCGAAGTAAACTCCATATGGTAGTTTCAGAAATCGGGAGATGGAGAAGTCAGAGACTCTCAACATTAGGAGTCCCGAAGTGTCGAAATGTGAAATCTAGAAACAGACACGTCAACAAACCACATCAACTAAGAACACGTGGCACAACCAGGCAATGACAAGTGTCAAGTTGATTCAACATTTCAGGAACATATAAGTCACAAATCAGAGTGACACGTGGCAGTTATTTGACACTAGTCAATCCACGTGTGATGTCAGTAGGTTTACATCACTTCGGAGTTTCAGAAATCGGGAGATGGAGATGTCAAGAACTCCTACCATAGGAGTCCCAAAATCGTGAAATGTGAAACGCTGAAATCATGTCAACCATCCATCTTAGGGGGTTATGTGGACCGTTGATCTGACTCCCTTTCGGAGTTTCAGAAATTAGGAGATCAAGATGTCAAGAACTCCTACCATAGGAGTCCCGAAATCACGAAATGCGAAACGACGAAATCCCGTCAACCATCCATCTCAGGGGGTTATGCAGACCATTGATCTAGGTCCCTTTCAGAGTTTCAGAAATCGAGAGATGGAGACGTCAAGAGACTCTACCATAGGAGTCCTGAAGTTGCGAAACCCAAAATTGTGATATGCGAAATCATGAAGAGATCAGGACTATCGAATCACTTAGAGTGTGGACCATTGATCCAACCCCATTTTAGGCTTTCGGATACCGGAAGTTGGAGTGTTGAAATACTTTGCAACAAGAATGCCGAAATCACAATATGCGAAATTGCGATATGATCTGAGCCATTGAATCAAGATCATATTTGGACCATCAAATCATAGGACAAGTGGCAAGCGATTGGAATTTCACTGACTTGGAGTCAAAAAAGCATGGTGTGGAAACTCGCGAGATGCGATATCATGATAAGATCTGGACCGTTGGATCTATGGAGATTTAAACCGTCGATTGGACTCAATAAAGTTTATAAACTCGTGAAATATGAAGCGCCTTTTGGAACAGCCTGTGGTGACCGTCGGTGGTCACAAGAAGGGAAGGAATCAGTTCATATAATCTCCATTTTGGAGTTTTGGGGATCAATACATGGAGTGTAAGGAAATCTTTACCACAGGGATCCTGAAATGTCGAAGTGTGAAATGGTGAAGTAATTGCAAGTTTCTATGAATTCAATCCAATGGTGCAAGTGAAGTTGAACAAGATTGCAGGGATAATTTTTTGCTTCTCAGTATAACAACTAAAACAAATGATGATCTCTGCCAAAGGACTCGAAGAGGATTGAGTGTGATTGCCAAAGAATATGAGGAGTCTCAAGGCATATTCCAGTGGATTGAGGATTATTGATACAGGAGATTGATAGATGGATGAGCGTTGAAGTTTGTAACTGAAACAGAAAGTATAAGCTCGACTATGCCAGAGAATATGTAGAGTCTCAACTACCAGAGAAACTAAGGAATCTCAAAACAACACCCAGTGATGATGGATGCATAGGTGAAACTACCAGAGAAGCTGAAGAGTTACCATGATGATCAAGAAGAGGACTCACTATGAGCAGAATACGCAGAACAGAGAGAGAACGTGGTGCACAAGAGATTGGATAGTTGTGGAAGAGTGAAGTGGAGAAAAATCTCCGATGTGGAGGAGATAGGATCCAGGTGAGCATGCAGAGGCATGGAAAATATTGCATGCACAAAGAGCACAGAGACTATAAGAATGTGGAGCAAAGAAGAGATAAGTGTTGTCATTGTGTAGGAGAAATTAGGTGTGTGCAAGGAGGCAGAGCGCAGAAGTAGAAATACACAGCAGAGGAATGGTGCATTGAAGGGATATGGCACCGGGAGCATAAAAGGAAGAAGAATAGAAAGTGCAAGGGGTGTGTAGAAGACACTGATGTAGACAGAGCAGAGTAGTGTAACAGAATAGCGACAAGGCTGGTAAGCCATTGAATAACTTTATATCACTGTAATAAGTTTTTTGTAACAAGGAATTTATATTTCAGGGTGGTTGGGAGGTGCTAGGGAGGACTAGTGTCCTCAAAGGTTCAATTGGGTGCTTGAACATAGGAAGTTGTAGCTTCCTTCTAGTTGGTGCTAGAGAAACCAGGGAGTTGGTTCTTCCTGCTAGTTGGTGCTAGAGAAACCAGGGTGTTGGTGCTTCCTTCTAGTTGGTGCTAGAGAAACCAGGGAGATGGTGATTCCTTCTAGTGGGTGATAGAAAAAATAGAGAGGTGGTGCTCTCAGTAAGTTTCATCTTGAAAAATAGAGGTTGTAGCCTCACAATGAGTTGGAGCTCATATGTATGATAATGTAAAGAATGTAAATATTACTTATCATATAAAGAAAAAGATGTTTTTACCCTTTATGGGTTTCCTCGGGAAATATCTATCTTTGTGTATCTCATATGTGTGACTGATGCTAAATATGCTATTTCTTACTTCCCTGCACTATTGTGAATGTCATTAAGTGTTTCTGCAAAGAGTTTAAAATAAGTATAATTGTTTAAGTACGGTAACAACTGATTCACCCGCTCCCCTCTCAGTTGTCCAACAATTGGTATCAGAGTGGCCGCCTTTTATTTAAAGGTAGATCTGTAAGCTTAAATATGACAAGCCATGAAGGGACTTCAGTCACTAGGCCTCCTCTATTTGATGGAACGAATTTTTCCTTCTGGAAGGTTAGAATGAGAACATACATAATGGCCTTAGGAGCTGATGTCTAGGATGTAGTAGAGACTGGATACATAAAGCCTGTTGTGCTAGCTTCCAAGAATGATAAGTTAGAATTTAGATTTAATGTTAAGGGAATGAATGCTATCTTGAATGGACTTACAGAAGCCGAGTTTGTGAAGGTGATGCATCTTCAAACTGCTAAAGAAATCTGGGACAAACTCATTAACAGTTATGAAGGTAATGAGAAGGTAAAATATGCCAAGCTTCAAACCTACAGAGTATAGTTTGAAAAGATACAGATGAAAGAAGATGAAACCATTAGGAAGTATTTTCTGAGAGTTGAAGAACTAGTAAATGCAATGAAATCACTTGGTGAAAAAATTGAGGAATCCTCTTTAGTTCAGAAAATTTTGAGATCTCTGCCAGATAGGTTTAACCCAAAGGTCTCAGCTATAGAAGAACTTAATGATATAAAGACTTTGGCTTTTGATCAACTTCTAGGAATGTTGACTGCATATGAAATGAGGATAGTCATAGATAAAACCACCTCTAGAGAAGTATCATTTAAAGAAGATAAGAATGAAGATTCTGAGCCTGATGAAATTGAAGCAAAATTCGTGAGAAGACTAAAGAAAGGATCAGACAAATACCAAGGAAATTTTCCCTTCAAATGTTTCAACTATGGTAAGATAGGTCATTTTGCAAATAAATGTCCACACAAGAAACATGATCAAAACTCTGAAGATGAAGAGAAGCACAAATCAAGAAGATTTGATAAGAAGAAAAGTTTATGTGTAAACAATGATGACTCCTGAGAAGACACCGATAGTGATTCTTCCTCTGAAGATAAAGTAAATGGCTTCATGCTTATGGCCAAAGAGGATTATGATATTGAAAGAATAGGCAATGATGAAAATGAAGAAGAAGTCGTGGTTGACATGGAAGGAGAACTGATCAGTGCACTGGAAGAGATTGACATACTAAGAATGAAGAACATAAAGAAAAGACAATTGTTGATACAGTTCGAGAAAGACAATAAAGGACCTGATGAAGACCTTGTCCTATTAAAAGTAGAATTAGAGGAGGCAAATAAAATCAAAGATATTCTGAAACAACAACTATCAGAAAAGAAGGCAAGATGTGAAGCATTAGAACAAGAAGTAGTGAAAACTAGGAAAGAGATGGAGAAGTTTCAAGCCTTGTATAATCAAAGCCTCAGAAGGATTAGCCACCATTCTAAATCAGCAAAGGAATCCAAAGTTGAAAACAGGTTTGGGTTATCAAGAGGGATCAAGTAGTGGTCATCCAAGCAACAAAGACTTCATAAAGTTTGTCAAATCTATAACCAATGATGACAACAAACCTGCAGAAACAAAGGAAGATAATCAATTGCCCAGGATGAGTAAGGAGAAAGGTGCCAGAACTGAATCTGTAGAACAAGGAAATAATGCACTCCCTGCTCAAAGACATCATCAACATGGAAGAAATCGATTTACTCAAAGAAGACAACCATTTTCCAGGTACAAAGAATTTTTCTATGGATATTGTTTCTACTATTCTAACTTTGGTCAAAAAGTTGTAAATTGTTCCTTAAGACTTAGACACGAGAAATTAAGATTTCAAAGGAATAAATATATGCCACAACAAAGAATGATATAGCCAAGTAACAAACCATCACAGATTGCAAATTGTCAAATTAAGTCGAGAGACATGCAACTGAGGAGGTCAAGAAATAATAAACAGTCAATGAGTAGACAACATTGCAACAATAACTTTGACCTATTGAACAATGAGATTGAATGCTATAACTGTCACGACTTTGGCCACAAAGATGCAAACTTCCATCTAAAGAATTACAAAGCAGATCCAAGGATACAGTTCTTATATAGAAAGGCCAGCACCTGGAAAAGGAAAGATAGTGAAAAATGTGGTCAAGCACTTTCAACTCAAAAACAAAAGGCCTCTGGGAATATAGACAATGGATTTTCCAAGAACATGACTGGAGACAATGATAAGATATTGTCCATAAGTAAAAGAAAAACATGAAATGTGATCCTTGAAAATGATGAACCAAGCAAAATCAAGGATAGAGGGATGATGAGTTTGATTAATGACAAAGGAGATGCCCAATACGTTCTGCTTGTGGATGATCTGAAACATAATTTGCTCAGTACAAGTCAAAAATGTGATAGAGGCAGTGAAGAGGTGTTCACGTCCAAAGAATGTAAGGTAAATGTAAACTCAGGACAAGTGGTGAATAAAGGCATAAGGAAAATTAATGATGTTGAAATTGAATCCTCCCCTGCAAGTAAAGAAGAAGATTCAGATACAATAAAAGCATGTTCGGTTAGCATTTTCCCCATGGATGAAGTAGGAGAAGAACCATGTCATAAGATGGAAGAAGAAGTCTTGAAGGTTGAGAAGGAAAACACCCAAAGCAAGTTTTTAAATAGCTCCATGACCCTGGATAAGATCTTGGATAGTCAGAGATCACCAAATGACAAATCTGGTATTGGATACAACAAGGAAGAAATCAGTACTCCTAAGAAACTTGATACAGGTCCTTTGTCCGTGAAAAAGAAAAGCAGATATGAGAGTGGTTGTAGTGTTTTTTTCTTGTGATTGAATATGGTCATAAAAGCCTTGGATGGTAAGCATCATGAAAGAAAAAAATGAAAATTGCAATGATAGAGATCGATGAGAATCAATGGGGAGATCCAAGGGTTGTTTGAAAAGTACGAGCTACAATTACGCAATATGTCAGTAGGACAACAACTCTTCAACAACAAGATTTTGTTTTACAAAATGATTTACATGAAATCCTGTAGAGATAAAAAGAGGAAAGACCTTGTTAGGGAAAGATAACCTTTTAGAAACAAAGGAGGAAAATAGTCAGAAGAAGAGAGATAATAGTGACAGGATGAGTCATCCACTCATGAGAAGAAAAGGTTGATAAAGGAGTCCTAGTAAGAGAGGTGAGCAATTTTGAGTTTTCCACAGAGGATACATCGGAAGCTGAAGATGAACGGGTCCAAGAATTAGAAAGAGAAGACTCTGTTTTAGATACAAATATTCTGCAGGCCTCAAATGAGAGAGTCCATCTGGTCAGGGGGATTTTGCGTTGGTTTAATATATGATACCTCCTAAAAATACTGCAACAGCTTAAGGGGAGCATGTTCTCTTTGACATTGATGTCCAAGGGGGAGAAAATAATCTGGGTGCCTTTGTTTCCATCAATTCCAAAGGGGTATATTGTTGGCATGTTTTACAGGCAGCATATGCTTGTCATTGATTGCAAGTACAACAAGGATGATGGCTTGATTACAGGAAGAATGTAACAGATGGGCACCAAAAGTATTTTGGGAAGATGCTGCAGAGAAATCTCAATAAGATCAGAAGATATAGTGCAGAGGATGGTTGGCATGCTTTATAGGCAGTATGTGCTTGTCATTGATGGCAATATTAGAGTATGCAGAAAAGGAAAAACAAGGAAAAAGTAAGCTTATGAGGAATTAGCACAGAGTCGAACGCAGTGCATAGGTGTGCACCGGGGATGGGGTTAACTCATTGTCAAAGCTCAAGAGAGATAGCATACTCAGGATCTTAGGCGGATCAAAGTTCGAGGCCCTTGACACTTAGAAATTCTCCCAAGTAATAAGGATGTGTAAGCTCGGGAGGAGAAGCATCAGTGATCGTTGGATCCCATCCTGAATTCTCGATGGCCATCAGATCTGAATGTAGACAAGAAGAGCGCGCTGAAGAGGAGGACAGATCTCATGCATTAGATCTAAGTGCGGGATCTGACCATCGTTGGATCAAGGAGAACCTACACGTTCTTTAAAGTACAAGGAGAAGCGGGCGTACAAAATCTCGAAAGAAGGAGGACCGTCCATTTACAGGTAGGACACATGGACATAGATCGTCATTTCGCTGAGTGGGAAGTAAAAGGAACAGGGTTCCCTAACCTGTCGAATTCGAGAAATGCGAAACCCTGAAGTAAACTCCATTTCAGAGTTTCAGAAATCAGGAGATGGAGAAGTCAGAGACTCTCAACATTAGGAGTACTAAAGTGCCGAAATGTGAAATCTCGAAACAGACATGTCAGCAAACCACATCAGCTAAGAACACATGGCACAACCAGGCAATGACAAGTGTCAAGCTAATTCAACATTTCAGTCACATGTAAGTCATAAATCAGAGTGACACATGGCAGTTATTTGACACGTGTTAATCCACATGTGATGTCAGCAGGTTTACATCACTTCAGAGTTTTGAAAATCGGGAGATGGAGATGTCAAGAACTCCTACCACAGGAGTCTCAAAATCATGAAATGCGAAACGCCGAAATCCCATCAACCGTACATCTCAGGGGGTTACGTGGACCATTGATCCAACTCCCTTTCGTAGTTTCAGAAATCGGGAGATGGAGATGTCAAGAACTCCTACCACAGGAGTCCCGAAATCGCGAAATGAGAAACGCTGAAATCCTGTCAACCGTCCATCTCAGGGGGTTATGTGGACCGTTGATCCAACTCCCTTTCGTAGTTTCGGAAATCAGGAGATGGAGACGTCAAGAGAATATACCATAGGAGTCCCGAAGTCGTGAACCTCGAAATCGCGATATGCGAAATCACGAAGAGATTAGGACCGTCAAATCACTTAGAGTGCGGACCGTTGATCCAACCCCATTTCGGGGTTTCGGATACCGAAAGTTGGAGTGTCGAAACACTTTGCAACAAGAATGCCGAAATCGCGATATGATCTGAGCCGTTGAATCAAGATCAAATCTGGACCGTTGAATCATAGGACAAGTGGAAAGCAACTGGAATTTCGGTGACTTGGAGTCAATAGAGCATGGTGTGTAAACTCGCGAGATGCGAGATCACGATAATATCTGGACCGTCGAATTTATGGAGATTTCAACTGTCGATCAGACTCGATGAAGTTTATAAACTTGCAAAATATGAAGCACCTTTTGGCACAGCCTGTGGTCACCACTGGTGGTCACGAGAAGGGAAGGAGTCAGTTAAGATAAGCTCCATTTCAGAGTTTTGGGGATCGGGACATGGAGTGTAATGAAATCCTTACCATGGGGATCCCGAAATGCTGAAGTGAAAAATCGCAAAGTAAATACAAGTTTCTATGAATTCAATCCAACGGTGCAGGTGAAGTTGAACAAGATCACAGGGCTACTTTTGTGCTTCTCAGTATAACAGCTAAAACAAATGATGATCTCTGCCAGAGGACTTGAAGAGAAATGAGTGTGATCTCCAAAGAAGATGAAGAGTCTCAAGGCATCTTCCAGTGGATTGAGGATTATTGATACAGGTGATTGACAGATGGATGAGCTTTGAAGTTTGTAATTGAAACAAAAAGTATAAGCTCGACTATGTCAGAGAATACATAGAGTCTCAACTACCATAGAAACTAAGGAATTTCATAACAACACCTAGTGATGATGGATGCATAGGTGAAACCTCCAGAGAAGCTGAAGAGTTACCATGATGATCAGGCAGAGGACTCACAATGAGCAGAATATGCATAACAGAGAGAGAACATGGCGCACAAATGATTGGATAGTTGTGGAAGAGTGAAGTGGAGAAAACTCTCCGATGTGGATGAGATAAGAGCGGGGTGAGCACGCAGAGGCATGGCGAATATTTCATGCACAAAGAACACAGAGACTATAAGAATGTGGAACAAAGAAGAGATAAGTGTTGTCGCCGTGGAGGAGAATTCAGGTGTGTGCAAGGAGGCAGAGCACAGGAGAAGAAATGCACAGTAGAGAAATGGTGCATTGAAGGGATATGGCGTAGAGAGCATAAAAGGTATAAGAACATAAAGTGAAAGGGGTGTGCAGAAGACACTGATATAGATAGGGAAGAGTAGTGTAATAGAACAACGACAAGGCTGGTAGGCCATTGAATAACTTTATATCGCTGTAATAAGTTTTTTGTAACAAGGAATTTATATTTCAGGGTGGTTGGGAGGTGCTAAGAAGGACTGGTGTCCTCAGAGGTTCAAGTGGGTTCTTGAACACAGGGAGTTGTAGCTTCCTTCTAGTTGGTGCTAGAGAAACCAGGGAGTTGGTGCTAGAGAAACCAGGGAGTTGGTGATTCCTTCTAGTGGGTGCTATAGAACGCAAAGAGTTGGTGCTCTCAGCGAGTTGCAGCTTGCAAAACAGAGGTTGTATCCTCACAATGAGTTGGACATCATATGTATGATAATCTAAAGAATGTAAAGATTACTTATCATATAAAGAAAAAAAGGTTTTTACACTTTATGGGTTTCTTCAGGAAATATCCGTCTCTGTGTATATCATATGTGTGACTGATGTTAAATATGATATTGCTTACTTCCCTGCACTATTGTGAATGTCATTAAGTGTTTCTACAAAGAGTTTAAAATAAGTATAATTGTTTAAGCACGATAACAACTGATTCACCCCCCCCCCTCTCAGTTGTCCAACAATTACTTCTCACAAATATGGATCTAATGGTTAGAATGATTCTTGGAACTAGATCAATAGTTTCTCTTTGTTCCTTACTATATCCTTCCACTTATTAATCCAATGGGTATGAATTAATCAATAATTTATATGGACAATCATTATTTACTTCGGGACTTTGGGACTTCTAGCCTCTGCAATATTTCAACCTTCTGGAGTAAATTTTTTTGAAGTAGATCAAATGATTGATATTTGTTCTTCCATAGATGGATGATCTTGGGTTGTCCAAAGGGCTCAAACATATCGATGAACATGAATTGATATGCAATTGAGTGGATGTTTCTCATTCACTTCAGGAATTTGGTGCTTCCAGATTTTGCAATCTTTCAACCTTCTAGAGTTACATTTCTCCAAAGTAGATCGAACAAACAATATTCTCTCTTCCATAGATGGATGATCCTGGCTTGTACATAGGTTTCAAAAAAATCAATGTCCATGACTTGAACTTCCTTTTAGTGGATAATTCTCATTCACTTTGGGAGTTTGGAGGTCTCGGTAATTGTTGTTCCAATTTCCACCAGAGTTGGTCAGTGACAGAGTGATCAACACGGGAGTGCTTACATCATGTTTTGATCTAATGGTCATGTGAGAATCGAGAGGATCTTACATCAATGGTTTAAATTGACTTCAGCCTTTGACGGTTCAAGTAGTTGTTGGTTTCCCCTGAAGAAAAAACTCCTTGAGTGGCGTAGCTTGTTGAGGTCATGATTGACTTGGCACTAGTCGATTGGTTTCCATGTGTCACATAGATTCATGACTTACGTAACCTAAAGTGACAAGTGGACCAAGACACTTGTCACCATATGATTGTGCCACATGCTCTTACTGACATGGTATGTTGGCATGGATCTCCTGATGTGTCACATTTCCTCCTCCTAGATCTAATGGTCATAGGTTCATCTGAATCCTTGATCCAATGATTGTGATCAGTTCATTTCGACATTTGGGAATTTTCTTAATATGTTCCCATTTCCCAAATATCCTGAAATGAGATTTATCCGATTAAACCTCAAGCATATTTACTTCATCTAATTATCCTTCTTTGATGTGAAACACTTAATAAATCCAATGACTGTCGAGATTTCAGCCACTTCGAGATCTCGTGAATCCTTGATCCAATGGTTGTGATCAGTTCATTTCAGCATTCAGGACTTTGGGTTATTTCAATCTCACTTCCCAATTCTCCCAAAGTGATACTCCCCAATTAAACTTCCAGTAACTTCCATATCTGAGGGCCCTGGTTTGTCCCAAAATATTCATCAGTGGACAAGATTCTCCCTCGATTATTTTGTAGTTTTACTGTGGAGATTTTAATCCTGATCGTGTTTCTTCAATGAGATTTCACTCCTTATTTTTTTGGTTGTGTACTTGGATTTCAACTGATCGAGATCATTTATCTTGTTGGGAATTCAATCCCGATGGTGTTTCTACATTTGTGCCAATCTCATGAAATATAGTACACTTCCTCTCTTGAGATTTAGGTAGATTCCTCTGCATATTGTTCATAAAAACTCATCACACATCATAATGAAATTGACTATTGACATAAATGAAAACACATCAACGACAATATGTCCAACAATATCCCCCTTTGACATTGATGGCAAGCTTTTTCTTTTTGAAATTTATGCCCTTATCATTTTCCTCTCCCTTTAACAACAATGGAAGAGGGGATATTTCTTAGCTCGCCCCATGGGAATGCTCCCCCTAACCATGAGCCCCTTATGATATGTTTTTATGGTTTTTAATGAGGTTTTTAAATTACTCCTAATTTATGTTGAATATTTTCATAAGTACTCCTAGGCAAGGCTTTTGTGAAATTTTTTACAATCTATTCTTTGGTGTCTACATACACTATTTTAACTATTTTTTGGGTAACCTAATCTCTTAGGAAATGGTATTTAATTGGGATGTTTTTGGTTTTAGAATGCATGACAGAATTTTTAGAGATACTTATGGAACTAGCGTTATCACAGTTAATAGTAATGGAATTATTACAACTTATTTGTAGATCTTCTAAAGTTTGCTTCATCCAAAGAAATTGTGTGCAGCAAGATGCAACAACAATGTATTATGCCTCTTCTGTAGAGAGTGTTGTGAATGCTT
This sequence comes from Picea glauca, assembly GCA_000966675.3. Taxonomy (NCBI): domain Eukaryota; kingdom Viridiplantae; phylum Streptophyta; class Pinopsida; order Pinales; family Pinaceae; genus Picea; species Picea glauca. The sequence goes on from JZKD02S2278408.1 coordinate 1,184,443, forward strand.
GTTTCTTTCTTAACCATGCTGCCATTCTTTTTCCTAAGAAAAATTATCCTCCACTAGTTTTTTTCCTATCATCTATGCTACCGGCCCAATGTGCATCAGTATATGCAGTTAGATTGAAGTATTTATCTTTTGGAAACCATAATACAAGTTATAGGGTGCCTTGAAGGTATCTAAATATTCCTTTTACTTCTTTTAAGTGAGTTTCTTTAGGTGCAAATTGAAATCTCCCCATGAGTCCTACAACCTGCATGATGTCAGGTCTTGTTTTTGTTGAATAGAGAAAAATTCCAACCATTGATCTATACATCGTTTGGTCTACTTTTGGTGGCCATGGGAGTACTCATACGTTTATTGTCTTCCATTTGAAATTTATTCATAATTTCCTTGATATATTTGGTTTGGGAAACAAATATTCAATTTTCTATTTGATTTACTTGTAAACCTAAGAAAAATGGTAGTTCTCCCAGCATAGACATTTCAAACTCTTCTTGCATTTTGGTTGGAAATTTTCTTCTTAGTGTAGTGAGATTACTCCCAAATATGATTTCATCTACATATACCGCCACAACAATAATATTTTGATCCTAAATTTTGATGTATAGGTTGTTTTCAGTAGTCCGTCTCTTATATCCTTGGTTTTGTAGGTACTGATCAAGCCTAGAGAACCATGCTCTGGGGGCTTGTTTAGGACCATACAAGGCCTTTTTCAGCTTGCACACATAGTCATGATTTTTTGATAACATGAATCTTTCTAGTTTCTCAACATAGACTTATTCTTCTAGTGTTCCATTAAGGAATACTGACTTGACATCCATCTGATAGATTTTCAAATTTCTGAAACATGCAAATGCCAAGAACATTCGGATGGTCTCAAGTCTTGCTAGTGGAGAAAAAGTCTCTTCAAAATCAATACCTTCCACTTGGGAATATCCTTTGCACACTAATCTAGCTTTGTTTTTTATAATTTCTCAATTTTCATTTAGTTTTGTTTTGAAGACCCACTTGGTTCCTATCACGTTCTTGTCCTTGGGTCTTGGAGCTAGTTCCCAAGTCTGATTCTTCTCTATTTTGTCTAGTTCTTCTTTCATTGATTGTATCCAATATTTACTTTTGATAGCTTCTTTAATTGAATTAGGTTCTATTAGGGATAGCATTTCTTGTTTTGAGTCCAAAGCGATTTTCCTTCTTATTTCCACTACTACACTTTTATCTCCAATAATATGACTTTCAGGATGATTCTTTTGAAATCTTTTTGATGGAGCTCTTGGAAAGGGTGTTTCTTCATTATCTTCTTCATCAGCATGTTGTTCATTTTCCTATGTTTCATGATTATAATGTTCTTGTTGATATTATACATCATCATCTTCCTATTGATTTTTTACATCATCATCTTCTTTTTGAGATTTTTTATCAATGCCTTGGGATATGCTCCTTTTTAGATCATCTATCTTTACATTAGCACTTTCCACTATCTTTAGTATTCTAAGATTATAACATCTGTATTCTTTTTTATTAGATGGATATCCTAATAATATTCCTTCATCAGATCTTGGATCAAACTTTCCTAGGGTATTTTCATCATTCTTTATGTCACATTTACTTCCAAAAGTTCTAAAGTGTTTTACAGATGTTGGCCTTCCAAACCATAGTTCATAAGGGGTTTTGCCATGGTTGGATCTCAACTAAGCTCTATTAAGTATGTCGATTTTTTTTTAGATTGCATCTCTCCAGAATTTATCTAGAAGTTGGGATTATTTAGCATGGTTCCTGTAGCTTCTTGAACTGCTCTGTTTTTCCTTTCTACCACTCCATTCTGTTGAGGAGTCCTGGGAGATGAAAACTATTTTTTGATACCATGATTTTCAGAGAATTTAATGAAATCATTAAAGGTGAATTCTTCTCCATTGTCTGATCTCAGACATTTAATTTTTATATCTATTTCATTTTCTACAAGGGCTTTGTATATTTTAAATTTCTCAAAGGCTTCTGATTATTCTTTTAGAAATAATACCGAGGTCAATATTGTGTAATCATCAACAACCAACATAACATATTGTTCACCATAAGGACTTTTGGTTCTAGTTGGTCCACATAGTTTTGTGTGAATAAGCTTTAATGGTTTTGTTGTGGAATGCTCTTTATTTTTGAACCTAACTCTTGTTTTCTTTTCTATTTGATATTGTTTACAAATAGAATCTGAAGGCTTAATCACTTTTGGAAGGTCCCTAACTACCTTTTTCTCGTTGGATTTGATCAAGTTGTCAAATATTAAATGTCCCAACCTTATATGTGATAGCCATGTTTCATCTACTGTGCTTAAACAATTTTTTTCTTCTTCATCTATATTAAGGATGTACACATTGCTAGATTTTCTTGGTGCAACTGCCACTAGCTTTCCAATGTCCTTTTTTCTGATCTCACATTCCTGAGAATCAAAAGTAAGTATGTCAACCTAATAACATTTATGACTTACACTTCGGAGATTTGGTTTGATATTTTCTACCAGAAGTACATCTTCTAATTTGGTTTTATTATTTCCTAAGCTAACAATGCCTTTTCCTAGTATCTTGGCTGACATGTTATCTCCAAAAGTTACTTTTCATTTTCCTTTATTATTTAACTTGATAAATTTACTTTGATCTCTAGTCATGTGTTTGGAACATCCACTGTCTATATACCAATGAAATCCTTGATTTCTTGCATATAAGGCTACATTGCACTCTATTTTTTTTTTCTTCCATTCTTTTTTATTATGGGAAATATTTGTCTTTTTATCATATTTTGGAAATCTACATTCACTGGTTTTATGACCATAGTTGTTGCATTTTTAGAATTCACTATTGAATTCTTGGAAAGGAGAAAATGAGTTATATTTTCTCTTCTCTGTATTGTACTTATTGTTCTTATATCTTTGGGAATTTCTATGATTGTTTTATCCATAAGCTTTGCATTTTACTTCCTTATGTCCAAAATTATTACAAGGGTAACAATATCCAATAAATAGATATTTAAGGGGATTCCTTTTGATGATTGTATTTTTATTATCATATTTTAGTCTAGTAGGGAGTATTGATTTATGTTTAAGTGTAGTAGTTTTCAATGGCATCATATTTTCCTTATATCTTCTTTTCTCAATGAGTTTTTCAGACCATCTGCATAACTGATTGGTTTCTTGATAGATCCTTGTGATGTAAAAGTTAAGTCTTGAGTGTACCCCAAACCAATATTGTTGTTTGGTAACCTTTGACTACTGATAATTTCATCCAGGATTTCTGAACTATTTCCAAATTGTGATCAATTATTTTCTTTCTCAATTTCACGTTTTAACATCTTAATCTCAGCTTCTAGTTTCTCACATACTTGTTCTTTTATCATTAAGTTGTTTTAAAATGAATTCTTCAATTTTATTAGCTTCCAGAAGATGATAATTCAAATCACGAATGGTTTTTTCTGAATCTTTGAGAGTTTTCGAAACTTCCCTCTGTCTTGATTTAGTAGCTTCTTTAATCTCTAGAAGCTATTCCCTTAGTAGCTTGTTTTGTTTTGTAGTTTTTCTTAGTTCTTCAATTTCACTAAGGATTTCTTCTTCGAAGTTCACTTCTTCTTCATATTCTGAATGTTTGTCTTCTTCATTTTCTTCTTATGATCTACTGTCTTCTTGGGTAAAGAACATTATATTTTTCTTGTAGGACTTATTTTTATTATTAGTGTTTCTTTTATTCTGATTTTTTAAGGGTTTTTCATCATCACTTTCCTCCTACTTAGGATGGGGACATTTATTTTCAAAGTGTCCAATATTTCCACAGTTGAAAAATATTAGAGGATTCTTTAATTTAGATTTCCTTGTCCCTTTCTTGAGTTTCTTTATGAAGTTGGTAGTTTCCTCATCAGATATATCTAATAAATCGTCATTGATATTTTTCTCTTGCCTCATATTTGTTTTAGATGATGTAAAGGTTGTTTCTCATTTTGATGATTTATCATTCCCTGTTCTCATTTGATATACAGTAAACATTCCATGAAGTTGATCAATTGTGAGTGTGTCAAGATAAGACCTATCTTCAATTGTAGAAATATTGGCATCATATCTCATAGGTAATGACCTTAGTGTCTTTTTCATAATGTGTTTATCTGTAAGTTATTATCTTGTTTCTATGATTGAATTAACCACTTCATATACCCTATGAAGGTATTCAACAATGTTCTCTTTTTCTTTCATTTTCAGATTTTCAAATTTAATTCTATAGGATTTTAGTTTGGCTTCTATGAATTTTCTATCTCCTTCGTATACAACCTCCAATTTGTCTCAGATTTATTTGGTTGACTTACAATTCATAACCTTCACACATATAGAATTTGTCAACCCTCCTAGAATTGCATTCACTGCTCATGAGTTGTCATTGCAGATTTTGTTTTCTACAACATCTTTGGCTGGAGTAGTTGGTGCAGTGTAACCATCTCCAACAGATTTTCAGATATCAAAACAAAGAGCCAACAAGAACATTTTCATTCTTATTTTCCATAGAGCATAGCCACCTCCATTGAACAATGGTTCTTTCTTGTTAAACATTCCTTCTTGTTGATCCATCTTCAAGATATACTGTCCAATTGTTTAGACTATGTTGAAGGAACCTGCGTTGATACCAATTGTTGGAATACTGAGAGGGGGGTTGAATCAATATTACAATTTTTCAACAATTAGCAGTTACTTTTATATTTTGTTAATTACCACAATAGATCAACAATAGACTTTTTTGTAAAATCAATTATATAAATATAATTAATAGGAATTACAAGGATTTTTATGAAGAATAGTGAAGAACACCAACTCTAGGAGACAAAAAACCCCTTCTTTGGGGAACCAATCCTAGGAAGCACCAACTTTCTTGTCTTTAGGGCACCAACCCTAGGAAGCACCAGCTCCCCTGTTTTTAGGGTACCAACCCTAGGAAGCACCAAATCCCTTACCTTTAGGGCACCAACCCCAGGACACATCAACTCCCTTAAATAAAGGATATGAATCCTTCTGTGCTCCTCCATTCCACCCTCACTTCATACGAATCATTAGTTATTCTTATTGGACTCTGTTGTTTTTTTGACCTTCTAATATGGACTGCAAAGACACATTATTCTCACCATTATTTCTCATTTATATATTCTTCCAATTGGCGTGAGCTATGAAGAATTGCGTCCCTTCATTTGTACCATCACACCTCTTCATTTTAAATTAACAATAATCTTTATTATTATTCAAACATCATTGTGAAGGTTGTTAATTCAATGAGAGTTCTTTTCATAAATCGATCACAGGTATGGATCGATTTCTTTTCAGTTGATTCCATGTCTCTTCAAATGTTGCAGAAATCAAATCATGTAGAGGTGCTTCCTCCAAACCATTTACATGTGACGATATATGCAAAACCACAGAATTATTAATTAAGAAATGTACTCAATTCCTTATGGATTATGTGTTCATAACCCATGACCGGGGGCTAGAACCTAGTCCTATGGTACTTGGCCTTTGGGCGATTTCTCTCTCATCCAATCTTTCAGAGTAGTTACTTATCACAAAGATGGATCTAATGGTTAGCATGATTCCCAGAACCAAATCAACCATTTATCTTTGATACTTACACTATCCTTCTATTTCTTAATCCAACGGATATTACTTAATCCAACATTGATATGTACGACCATTATTTACTTCGAGACTTCAGGAATTCTATCCTTTGCCATCTTTCTACCTTCCAGTATATATTTTTTCGAAGTAAATCAGATGGTCGATATTTGTTCTTCTGTAGATGGAAGATCCTCTCTTGTCCATAGGTTTCAAATAGAACGAAAACCATGAACTGATATGTAGTTGAGTGGACATTTCTTGTTCACTTCAGGAATTGGGTGTTTCCCTCTTATGCAATCTTTCAACCTTCCGGAGTTACATTTTGTCGAAGTAGATTGGACAGACGATATTAGATCTTCCATAGATGGATGATCCTAGCTTGTCCATAGGTTTCAAAAAAATAGATGACCATGAATTGATCTACCTTTGAGTGGACGATTCTTGTTCACTTTGGGAGTTCAGAGGTATGGGTAATTGCAGTTCCAATTTCCACCGGAGTTGGTCAACACTAGAGTGGTCAAAATGGGAGTTCTTACATCATGGTTTGATCTAATCATCATGTGAGAATCTGAAGGATCTTAGATCAACAATTTACATTGAATTTGACCTTCGATGCTTTGGGTATTTGTTGGTTTCCCCCGAAGTACAAACTCCCTGAGTGATGTAACTTGTTGAAGTCACTGTTGACTTAGCATTAACTAAGTGGCTGCCACATTTCACCTAGATTTGTGACTTACGTAACCTAAAGTGCCAAATGGACCTAGACACTTGTCACCATTTGATTGCACCACGTGTCCTTGCTGACATGCTCTTGTGACGTGGATCTCCTGATGTGGCACATGTCCTCCTCTTGGATCTAATGGTCATAGGTTCATATGAATCCTTGATCCAATGAATATGATCAGTTCATTTCAGTATTTAGGACTTTGGGTTATACATTGCCATTTCCAAAATATCCCTAAGTGAGATTCACTAACTAAACATGGAGCATCTTGAATTCATCTGACGATCCTTCTTTGACACGTAATGCTTAATACGATCCAATGGCTCTCGGAATTACAGCTATTTCGAGATCTCGTGAATCCTTGATCCAGTGGTTGTTATCGGTTCATTTCAACATTCATGACTTTTGGTTATTTCACTCCCACTTCCCAATTCTCTCGAAGTGAGATTCCCCGATTAAAGTTTGAGTAACTTCTATATCTGATGGTCTGGGTTTGTCCTGAAATATTCATCAGTGGACAGGATTCTCCCTTGATTCTTTTGTAGTTTTATTGTGGGGATCTCAATCCTGAACGCATTTCTGCAATGCACTTTTCCTTCTGAGCTTTTTAGTTTTTTACTTGGATTCTAACTGATTGAGATCATTGATATTGTTGGGAATTTTATCTTGATGGTGTTTTTTCATTTTTGTTGATCTCGTGAAATCTAATACACTACCTCTCCTGAGATTTAGGTAGATTCCTCTGCATATTGTTCATAAAAACTCATCATCGCGTCATAATGACATCGGTTGTTGACATCAGTGATAACACATCAATGACAATATGTCCAACATATATGTCAATGAATTACATGAGGAACCACCAATGGAAAATAAGAAGGACTAGAAGAGAGGAAAATAAACATAAATGGGAGTTGGAGTTACTTCACACACACCTAGTATTTATTTTTCCTAAGGTTTTCCCTATGTTTATTAGTCATTATTCAATATCCTATATTTTAGGGAGAACATTCCTCTAGGACAATATTCTCTTCAGTTCACACTTTAGTTTGATCAGCTGAGTTTGATCAGCTGAGTGGATTCTAGATGCCACATTGGGATCATCATCAGCTAATGCGCGTTGTCCTTAGGATCATCACCAGATTAGTGCATTACTCATGATTCCTTGATCTCCTCCTCACATCACTCTATTTCAGTCAGTTAACTAAAGACTGATAGACTAGATAACTTAGTTAGGTGACAATTCACTCCTGTAACTTCCCGAGAGACTAGACTAGGTGGTAGTTTACTCCCGTAATTGTTGGTGTGTGTCTAGATAACTCTAGACCACCACTATGGTGCATTTATTTCTCTTCTAGTGTGCATTGGTTGAGTTATACAAAGTATATCATGTGTAAATTATCATTCATTCATTTGGTTAATTACATTTCTTCCATTATTTTTGTTCTGCTTCTCTCAAAAATTGGTACATAATACTCAACGTTTGTATCCACATTTCATTCAGTTATATTCACCCCTAGATCCACCTGGAATATTCCCTCTCTTAAGGACTTTATCGAATCTTTGACACAAGAGTAGAACAAGCTCATCAACATGGGAAAAATCAAAGGCCCAAAGGGACATGCACTTACTTTGAAAAATGGCATTGGTCATCAATGTAATAAATATAAATATAAATACAAAAGTAAATCACATGAAAATTTGAATAAGGAAGCGTATTCAAAAACCCTTCAATGATGCCTCTGGACCCAAAGGTGGAAAGGGAATAAAAGGGGATAAATGCACTTAATGCAAGAAAGGATTCCATCGAGAATCCATGTGTATGCAGAAATAGATAGATCTAATGACCCAAATACTTAAAAAAAAAAACCATGGATATCACATCCCTGAGGGTGCCATGAAGAGGAAGCCAGAAGATCAAAATCCAAAGAAAGGCAATTCTAGCCATGCCTTGATTGCCATCAAAACCTCTCCCGATGCTTGGATCATAGATTCAGGTGCATCACACCACATGGATACCAAAAAATAAGTTTATTCTTCATTGGATGCATGAAAAGGTCCTCCTCTTCTGATGGGGGACAACTCTCCAGTAGAGGTCACTTGCAAAGGAAGAATTGAACTCACAAACGGAAGCTTTCAGAATGTGTTGCACATTCCCAAACTTTTCAGCAATCTTCTCTTTGTGTATCAGAGGAAAAAATCGGGTACCATAAAGACATTCATATTCACACCTGATGCAGTGGATATATATGACATGTAAACCAATTCCATGGTTTCTACTGGTGAGGTAGATCATCAATCTAGACTCTACACATTTTTTGAATTTATTGAAACAGATTTTGCATTACTGCTTACCCATGTTGATGAAAGTAGTAGAATATGGAACAAAAGGTTTGAGAATTTAAATTTCAGATATATGCAACAAATTATCAAGCAAGGAATGGTTTATGGTCTACCCGACATCCACTTCTCCAAAGGAATTTGTGAGAGATGTGGTATTGGAAAACACCCTCAAGAGAAATTCGACAAAGGAAATACTCAAAAGGATTCCTCTCCTTTAGATCCGATCCATAGTGACTTCATGGGCCCTTTTATGTATCCATCAACTAAGTAAAGCAAGGTACATTCTCATTTTTGTTGATGATTTCTCATGCTTCACATGGATTTTCTTTCTCAAGAAAAAAAATTAAAGTTCTTCAAACAAATAATGGGGGAGAGTATGTCAACCATGAGATACATAATATTCTTCTTGAGGCGAGCATTCAGTTGCAAAACACAGTTCCCTACACTCCATAGAAAAATGAAGTTTTTGAGTGGAAAAATAGAGCTCTAAAAGAGATTGCATCTTGCATGCTACATGAAAAGTCACTTACACAGATATTATGGGTTGAAGCAATTAATTGTGCAACCTAAATCCAAAACAGATATCCCCATAGATATATCAAGGATAAGACACCCTATGAGGCTCTGATCAGACTCCAACCAGAATTGACCCACTTTCTTATTTTTGGTTCACATGCATGAGCTAGGATTCCCTGTGAGAAGAGGAAGGTACTTGCTCCATAGAGAACATAGTGTATCTTTGTTGGATACCCTGATGATGTGAAGGAATATAGATTCATTGATATTTCCTCATATCGACTCATCATTGATCATAGTGTCCAATTCGAGGAAAGTGTCTCACATGTACCTCGACAACTGCATGCAAACATTTTTGTTCTTCCACATACCATAGATGATGAGCATGAACATGTCGATTATTCTTCATATGATAGTTTTGATTCATAGGATTCAGATGATCCAGATACAAAGTTAGTACAGTCATATGCAGAGTTAGTGCATCCAGATGCATATGTAGAGAAAGAGCAGAGGCCCAAGTGGGCCCTGAGTACTCTTGATCTGGAATATATTTGCAGAACGAAATGAATACACATTATTATCAAAATATGCTTAACATATAATAACATATGTACAGTAAAATTAGTTTTTGTTCAATAAGGAAATAAGTTGAAACTGTAAAATGCAGTGGAAACAAGCTTGCTAGATTGGTGGCGGCTTATCTCTGAGAAGATATGTGATGGATGCAGTCATTTGCAAGAAGATGATTACAATGAGGATTTGAAAGCATTTTTACAATAAACAGGAATGTAAAAAACCCCAGGCATCCAAAAAGACCTAACCCTAGGAGATGAAGCACCAAAATTCATGTGGGCCCCATTTGGGTAAGTTAGTACATCAACTTCCCGAGATCGTAACTTTTGCATACGATCTCTGTTTTAGGCACATGATACCTTGTTGGAAATGTGTATACAAGGAATACACATTTTTTCTCTATCTATAAGAGGTAATTATAACTATGGTGATCCCTAAAATTCGTTGTTTAGTTCCTCAAAATGGCCCTACAAGTCAAGGACCCGAAAACTAGGGAAAAAATTGCCAAACTGGAAAAATGCCAAAATGAGCTAGCTGGAATAGGTGGGAGGCCACCGACATCCATATGGATCATTCCTCCTCCCTTAGGAATGAATTGTCTCCATTTCATTTATTTCCCCCATCAGATGAGGAAATTTCTACTGAATTTGGCCCTGGGTGAGCCACTTGCCTTGGTGCAGGAGCTACCCTTCTTTGACAACTTGATAAACTTGGATCCTTTATTGGTGAGTTCCATTGATCTGTTTGTCCATAATTTAATCACTAGATTCCTATTGTATGTATTCGAGGTTGAGATTTGTTGGTTTCATTTGTTCTGTTATCTTTGAGGTCTTCAATAATGGTGGGAAATATGGTCGAAGGATATCCACGTTGAACATTGGATGCAAGACAAGGAAAGGAGGAATGTTGAGCTCAAAATAATTATCACAAACATCCTTGGTGATGGTGTACAACCCATAACAAAGTGGGAGAAGCTTACGATGGGGTCCTGTAAAGTGCTCTTTCCGCAAGTGCAACCAAACCTTGTCTCCCACCTGAATCTTATGTGCCACTTGATGTTGATCATGGTGCTTCTTGTACTTGTCATTGGACTTTTGTAGGATATCCTGAACCTATTGGAGGATGTGTTGGATCTTCTCAATGAACTGGGTGGATTTTTCAACTTCAGTTGGAGTATGACATGAGTCAGCCGAGGTGACCAAAAGGGGTAGTGCAACATCTATGCGACCCAATGGTTGCAATCGCAACCCCACCTGAAAGGGGCTATGGTCCGTTGAGATATGCAGGGCTTGGTTGTAGCTATGCTAAACATAGGGGAGACTCTCATCCCATGTGTGAGGGTTATTGTAATTATACATGTGTAGGATATGCACGATCATTCGATTTACGCCCTCGGTTTGGCCATATATCTGAAGGTGGAAGGTTGTGGATTTAGGGATCTTGGTGTCCAGCAGTGACCAGAGGCTTTACTAGAATTTGCTAAGAAATCGATTGTTCCGATATGAGACAATCGTTTCTGGGATTAAAAATGTACCCATACTTGTTCAAAGAAGAACTTGGAAGTGGCCTCTACTGTGATGCTCTTCTTGCAAGCGTCCATAATCGCCATCTTAGAAAAGTAATCCACAACCAAAAAAATATAGTCATTGCCCCGCTTGGTGTACAAGAGCCCCAACATGTAGTCCAATGAGATGAATTCCTATGGCCTGTGAGGAATACGTAGAGGGGTGTATAGGCTCTATTTCTTAGTGTCTAGTTTGGCAATCATGCAGGCAGTGTAGGACCTGATATACTTGCTAACCTCCTGTCGAAGTTTTGACCAGTAGAAATGTTTATGCAACATTGCCACTTTATTTTCAATGCTGATGTGTCCTACCAATCGACTGTAGTGGGATTCCTAGATCATCTTTGCTCGCTCTCTTGATGGAATGAATATATGGCCTAGAAAACACAACAACTCATCCTGAAGATGGAAATTAGCGATAACTATGTTTGCACCGAACATTTGGTAGGTGGTGGCGATGTCCAGGTCTATCTCATAGACTTGGGTCCATCCATAGGTCTCATGGTGCAAGAATCTAGAACCGTGGTGAGTTCCACGACTAGAAGTCTGTTGAGGAAATCAATGACGTGGTTGGTGTTTCTTGTTTTATACTTGATGTTGAGGTGGAATTGTTGCAAGTACGTGGACCACTTCTGATGGTAGTCATTCTGCAATTTGTCTTGTGTACACATGACCTATAGTGGCTTATTATAAGTGTGGATGACTTTCTCCTTCCCAAGAATGTAATGTCTCCACTAGAGGACAACTTGCACAATGGAGTACATTTCTTTGTCGTAAGTAGGGTACTTACAAACAACATATGATAGTGTCTTCTCTATGATGAGACATGGGGTTGTGGTCCTAAGAGAGAACAGTGCCCACATAATAGTCTGAAGCATATGTCTTGATCTCAAAGGGTTGTTGCAGGTCTGGTAGTCAAAGTATTGGGGTTGAGCACAAGCTTTGCATAAAATCATCAAATGCTTTTTGTTGGGACCATCCCCACAAAAAATTCTCCTTACCACCACCCCTGGTTATATCTCATTTGTCACCTCACCTCTCACAACTACATAAGGCTAGTGGTGCACAAGTTTCGAGAGGAGCTGCAGTTGCAGCTGTTGCAACTGGAAAATTTTGGTTTTGGCTTGGACTTTCTCTTGGTTATGTTTTGAAATTTCTTCTTGGATTTTGGTTATTCTTTATTGGTGCGCTAGCCCTGGAGAGAGGTACGCTACCTTGATTGTCTATTAGGCCTAGGGTTTTCTTCCAGAATTATTCTCTGTCAAGGTTAAGGTGCTCAGGGGTGTCTTCGACCTATGGTTGGGTGACAATATTGATATATTGTCTATGGTTAAAAGAGAACACCTATTATTTATAACATTTTATGTGCACACACTATCTTCGGACATTCTAACCATGGGAAGATAGATTGGGAGGATTTTCTTAGTTACAGTTGTAGTTGCAGTCAAAGTTTTTGCTGGAGCAACAAAACCCTAAACCTCTTGTTGAAGAACCTTAAGTTAAGATATTGGCCTAATTTATGGATAGCCTAGTACACCTTAACCTAGCACACCTCCTGGTACTCTCAGGAAGCTAAGATGTCAAGTTTGAGCTTTTGGTCAAAGTCAAAAGTTGACCAAGTCAAAGAAGTCACGACTTACTCTATGAAGTCAGAAAATAAGTTAGAAGGGGATTCTAAATTTAGCATGGAAGACAAGGACTGATCTCATCCTTGCCAAGAATAAAGTGTTGGATATCGTGAAAGGAAAGATCATGGAACCACAGTTTGAAGAAGGAAAAGAGAAGGAACCTTAGAAAATTGAAGTTAAAGAGAAGTTCAAAGACAATGAAATCAATGCCATGAGTATCATAGTGGACTCTATAAAACACCACTTGATACCCTGCATCTCTCATCTTGAATCATCTAAGAAGATGTACGATGCCCTAACTAACCTCTTCTCAATCAGAAACATTAGACAAGTAATGAGTCTAATGAATGAGCTATGTGACATGAAAATGAATGATGATGACACCATAACATCATATCTTGTGATAATCTCTCAGTTAAGAGATCAACTACAAGCTATTGAAGAAATATTTTCAGAGAAGGAACAGGTAAATATAGTACTCAATGGTCTTCCCAAGACATGGGATACATTTTTTGCAAGCATGACCACAAGAAAGGATTATCCCACATTTGAATAACTTTGGACTTGTTCTGCACAAGAAGAATCAAGGTTTAATACAAAAGAGAAACCACAAAAGAAATACGATAATCAAATTTTCATAGCAAGGTTCAAGAATTTCAGGAATAAGAAGAAGTTTGGTTCAAGGAAGAAACCAAATCAAGAAAATGATATGTCAAATATACAAGGCTTCAACTGTCAAAAATATGGTAACTACAAGAACCATTGTCCCAAGTTAAGGAAAATGAAGGAAATAGATGAAGCAACAGTTGCCAAAGAAAAGGAACCCTCAAAGAAAGTCAAGCAGGATAAAACAAACTTCTTCTTCTAAGTCAAGGTAATAATATTATTCAAAGCACTTGTATATATCATGTTTACATGTTTCCTGTACATATCATGCATATCTATTTATTAGAAGAAAATATGTTCAAGGAAAACAATACCTATGGAAGAATAAAAGGATAAGGATTGATATTACGATGACTACAAGTCAAGCAATACACATGAAAAAGATGATGTATGTTCACAATATTTGTCAACAATTCATGTGGAAGATATTATATAAGTAACAAATTCCAGATAAGATGAAATCATAATCAAACCTGAAGAGACCCAGAAGAAGTCAAAACAGAAAGAAGTCAACAATCAAGAGGAAATTGGAAAAGTACCTGCAACACTTTGCAAAAGGAAATAAGGATGAAGACATAAGCCTGGACTCTCTTAGACAGAGGGAGTTGATTATAGAATTCCAAAAGAAGATCATGTATTCATGTATAAAGCAAGGATTATGAGGGAGCTAATCCTAAATAATATGATCCATTGAGGATTATGAAGTATCTGTCCATGTTCCCATTGAAACTAGCATCCATGTAAAGCAACACGTGTTCAATGTGACCTTAGAAGAATTCTTCTTCGAAAAGAGGCCTTAAAGTATCCTTGGTTGTCCATCTACATCCATGATCCTATGATGAAAGGAAAAAGTTGGAATCTTCATGGAATGGAATCTATAGAAAACTCCATGGACCCAAGAGATAAAAAGAAACATGAGGAAGAACATGAATATTCCAAGAGAGAAAGAAAATCCAGAAAAACCAATTATTATACCAAGAATCACAAGACTACCAACTTCGTTTGAACCCACTAGAAGAAATCAAGCAGAAGAAATGGAAGTTATGATGAAGAACAATATATGTAAGAAATTGTGAAAAAGGGTTATGAATGGAAGACTCTGATAACAACTTGTTCTCATAAACTAGATATACCTCTATCTGAGCTATTATATCTCTTGTAGTATCCATGAACTGAATTTTTCATCAGTTGGTTGTAAAAGATTGTTCTCCCAATAGAGCATTTAAGGAAGAAGCTTATGTAAAGAAATCTCAAGGTCTTGAGGTATACCAGAAAGAAGACCCATGTATGCAGATATAAGAATACCTTGTATGGATTCAAACAAATTGATGCAGAGTATCTCATATACAACAGAAGCGTGGTGATTTTTTTTTATGAAAATGACAGTGTATCAGAATAGTTACTCTGAAGTTTGGGATGATGGATTGTTAATCCATAGAAAACACTCATGATGATAGAAGAAGTGTTACTTGGATATGTTTCAGTTTTAGCCTTGCCACAATGTCATGAGCTAGCAGGAAACAAAGGTGTTGAATCCAACCATGATATATTGTAATGATCAGAGATATATGAAGCCTTCATAGAAAACCAATGTTCCATGAGAGACTGAATTACATTGAGATCAAGTATTACATTCTCAATGATGAAGTCCTGAAAAGAGAAGTGGTTCTCCAATATATCTCCATATATGAGCAGATAAAAGATATTTTGGTAAAGCCTCTGTCCAACATGAAAAAGTTTGCATACTTAATAAATAAGATGGGGCTCATGGAGACAAATTCCTTATTGAAAAAGGAAGAGATTACTCCTAGGTTGAGAGGGAGCATTAATGTGTTATTGATCGATAGACAGTCATTTTTCAGTTTGAAAAATGATCCAAGATGAGAAGTTCCTTTCCAGTTCACAAAGTGGTTTGAGGTTTCTAACGGACATGCATTTTCCAGTCTGCAAAGTGGTCTAGATCGGAGAGTCATTTTTCGTAATGAAAATGGTCTGATAGATTGTTGATGTACCATAGACAGTGATTCCCTTTGTGGCCAATGTGGGGGAATGGTCTAGGACAATCATTCTTCTTGGCAGTCACTCTCAGTAGTGGTCAAGTAGAATGGTATGCCTCGTCAGACAATCATTCTTTCGAATTTCATAGTTGTGAGCAGTTTCGAAGAATGGTATGTTTTGGAGGTTGGTGTGAGATAGTCATTTCCTTAGGAAATGGTCCGAACATGCATTCCCTAGGGTAGACTCATTCTCTCTAGGTTGCACTATGTTTAGTGTCGGAGGAATGGACCAATTAGGTGAATGGTCTAGGTTCAACAATCAGGGATAGGCATCCCCTAGGGAAGACTCATTCTCTCCAGGTTCCACTATTATTAGTGTCATAGGAATAAACCAGTTAGCTAAATGGTCGAGGCTTAGAAATCAGGGAAAATTATTCTTCTGTGCTTGAGAAGAATAGTCCACATATCCCATGGTTGATGTTTTACTTTCTGAGGGAAAATGCTCTTCTAGATATCACAGATGTGATTCGAAGAATGGCCCAGATGACTCAGTTTATATCATGATATTGTTTCTATGCAGGTTGATATCAAATGATGTGATTTTTTTGGAGACTGTATGTCTTTGGATAGTAGATGTATGTTACTATGGTGGATGTGTTCCACTGGTTGTGACTATGTGTCACTGATTAAGTAATCATGTGCTACTTGGTGTGGTTGTGTACCACTGGATAATAGTTGTGTACTACTATGGATAGACATAGTTGTTCTA
The DNA here is from genome assembly GCA_000966675.3 of Picea glauca. Taxonomy (NCBI): domain Eukaryota; kingdom Viridiplantae; phylum Streptophyta; class Pinopsida; order Pinales; family Pinaceae; genus Picea; species Picea glauca. The sequence continues at coordinate 1,200,843 of JZKD02S2278408.1, forward strand.
TTGAATGGCATTGTTCCAATTGCCATGAAGACTATCAATAGTGTTGGAAATGATTACCATCTAGATGGATAGTTAGTGAGTTGGTGGGAATATATTTTCCAGGAAGAAAATGGTCCTAGAAAATTATTCTTCTAGGACGTATGTCCGGATTAGAAGAATAGCCCTTATAGCCCATGACATGCCTTCCAGAATCTGTTGGAACAATTATTATTCTAGGACATATGTCTGGATTAGAGGAATAGATCTTGTATCGGTCTGTGGAGTGAGTGACTTATTCAACATGATGCTTGATTACTCAGATGGAGTATGGCTTCAAGAGATGATGCAGTTGATGCTATCAGATGATATTGATAGTGATGATGGTGCTTGTGATCTAATCATGAGATAGCCTGTATGGATATGGTGATGCTATTGGTTGAATGGTATGTTTGTGCTCAAGACCATTGCCTTCAATACCTCCCTAGCTAGGAGGGAGTGTTGATATTATGGTAGCTGCGAGAGGTATTAACCTCAACGTGTAAACCTGAAAGGAATAGAATATTCCAAGAAGCAAGAGAAACCCTAAAACATTGGATAATAACCCTAGGAGGCAATTCGACTAAAGAGAATATTTATTATTGAGTTATTAGCCTCCAGAAGTAGAAGTCGATCCAGTTAGATTACCTGGAAGACTATAAATAAGAGGGCGCTAGAGCTCATTTTTCACCTCACTTCTCACAACTACATAAGGCCAATGGTGCGCAGATTTGGAGAGGAGTTGCATCTGTTGCAACTGGAAAATTTTGGTTTTGTCTTGGACTTTCTCTTAGTTATGGTTTGGACTTTCTCCTTGGCCATTGGTTATTCTTGCTTGGTGCGCTAGCCCTGGAGAGAGGTACTCTACCTTGATTGGATATTAGACCTAGGATTTGCTTCCATAATTATTCTCTCTCAAGGTTAAGGTGCTCGGGGGTGGCTTTGGCCTATGTTTGGGTGACAATATTGCTATATTGTCTATGCTTAAACAAGCACACCTATTATTTATAACATCCTTCTCCCTCTACCTTGTAAAATCCATATATATATATATATATATATATATATATATATATATATATATATATAAATATATAAATACACCACATGATTACTTATATCTATAGGTATAAGAAAATACTCCTCTAGCCCCCTTATAATCGAGAAATATAGTACTAAAATTTTGAGTAATTTAAAAATCCCCAATATGAATAAGTGTGGTAGGATATTGCCTAAGTATCACACCCTTGTGCTCCCACACTTCTTAGAATCTATATATAAAAAAATGAAGAAGTTTTAGAAGACCACGAGAAAATTTTTTCTTACATGGTTAGACTAATTGACATGTTTCTCTTTTATAGTAATTTTATTATTATTTAAAAAAAAAACTATCAATAATTTTCAAAAAAACTTAAATTTCTCATTTTAACAAAACTTATGAACTTATCGTTAATATTGATAAAACTAATATTATCATAAATAAATTTAAATTTAAAAAACTAATTTATCCTCCAATTTTATATGTTGATGAAATGTTTCTAGCCATTCAATCTTACAAATACCCATTCAATCTTACAAATACCTATGAAATGGTTTCAATTATAATTTAAACTAGAACCACCACATTCAGAAACAAATAGTTGGTAATTAGAAGTATTGTTATTGTAATGAGAAAAAAAATAGTTCGTAATTAGAAGTATTGTTATTGTAAGTAGTTTTCAACATTGTAGTTATCTTAATTATATTATATGCCTGTGAAATTTGAGAGCGAAACATTTCACACACTTGAAATAAAAGTGAACATATCAAGAAATGTTTTATAAATTATAATTTAAAATTAAAATGTAATACTCCTTTCTCCATTGTCTTGATTGAAATTTGTTGCAGGTGTGCGGATTATAAAATCATAATTAAAAATATAACATAAATTTTTCATGTTATAGAATTACTTTATGGGAGAGTATCTCTCTCACATCATTAAGATGGGGCATGCTTCATACGAGAGAGTATTCGGTACCTAATTTTCATGGTATCTAATTCTTATGGTTGAGAGGATGAGTGTTATCTTTAGCATTTAATTTCAATTCTCACAAATAATATAAAATATCTAAAATTATATATATATATATATATATATATATATATATATATTTTGTGGATTTTAAGAATTAAATTTTGGATTAAATTTATGGGGTTGAGTAAGGATAGTCTCTATAGAATTACTTCATGAGAGAGGCATGTGTAGACTTTAGAAGTCAAATTTTGGATAGAATGATAACAAAATAATATCACATAAATTAGTATCTAACTCACATGGTTGAGACATGACTGTTTCATTCTAGAGAGTATCTAACTCACATTCAATTCCTCCCCCCCAAATTCAATTCCCACAAATAGTTTAAAAAATTGAAAATTTAAAACTCATTTAAAATAAATAAATAAAAATATTTATAGACTCAATCAAATCATGGGTGAAATGGCAATAAAATTATTGATAGTGGAGGGTATCTAACTCGCATGGTTGAGGGGGGGKGATTTCTTGCATGGTGGAGGAGTGTTTCATGGTAGACTCGCATGGTTGAGAGGGGTAGTGTTTCATGGTGGAGGGTATCTAACTTGCATGGTTGAGAGGGGTGATTCCTCGCATGGTGGAGGGTATCTAAGTCACATGGTTGAGAGGGGTGCTTTATGTGAGAGAGTATCTAACTTGCATGGTTGATAGGATGAATGAGGATTGTTTCATGCGAGAGGGTATCTAACTTACATGGTTGAGAGGAGTCTTTCATGTGAAAGAGTATCTAACTTGCATGGTTGAGAAGATGAGTACTATCCTCCCCACCAAAATTCAATTCTCACTAATAATATAAAACATCAACATTTTTTCAACCCTAATGAAAATAAATCTAACTTGCATAATTGTGAAAAGTGATTCATTAAAAAATACTACAACATTTTTTCAATCCTAATTTATGTAATTTTTACCAATCTTAAGTTAAGTAATTAAAATAGTTTTTCCAACATTAAAAAATTGAAAAAAAAAATCAATACTTATCAATTACTCCATAATAAAATAATCTCTCCCTTAAACTATCTTCAAAACACCTTAAATTCAATAATTTTATAACATTTAAATTTGTTTTTGAAACGATAACCATTCTTTTTAACACGCTATGTACCCAATAATATAATCTATAACTTTAATAATTACAACCTTTCAAATACCTCATAATTTATGAAACCATAATGCCTAGTTATAGCACCATGTTCAC